>JAJJWW010003866.1:600000-1085496 GCA_023531295.1 Papaver armeniacum | reverse complement strand
CATTAGGCGGTTACGAGTAGTCAGAGTAGTTCTAGGACTCCAACTACCACCTCCACATGCATATCTTGTGGGCGCATAGAGTGACACATCTTGGCATCGTATCATTCTTTTTTTTTGATGGTGCATCGTATCATTCATCCTTCCAGTATTATCCTTTTTCACTTTATTTTCGATAATAAACCAAACTAAATAATACTATATTATTGCTTGGTTCTGATTGTCAAAAATCAAAATCACCTGTTTTCTAGTAAAATAGAGTGTAGGCTTAGTCCTGTGATCTTCATCTTCTAATCTAGCATCTATATTGACAGTTAGGACAACCTCTTAAGTATGGAAGGGCTAATCTAGGGTGCTAGTTGCATAACCAAACAGCGAGACTGTACCGATGGTTAAGTGCCAAAAAGTTTTCCACTTTTCGCTGAATGGAACAACGCTTACCAAGAATGTCCCGGTACATTTGTATAATTCCGCATCACAATGAACCACTCGGCGCAGCCAAAATCCAGCACCCCGACAGAAAGTCTCAACCTCTTTTCCATTTATTATTTGTTTCTTCTTCATTTCTCATTTCACCAAGAACTGCATGTTTGATTCAATCTCAAATTTTCATCCTTTCTTCAGAACGTTTTATGGGTTTGATCAACATCAAGATTGGAATCGTTTGAGGGTGGTTTGGATTAATTCCGTCAGCAAAATTAATTAGGGTAAGAATTTTAGATTTTAAGTTTTTTGATGAAATTGATGGTTGATATTAGATGATTTAGATGATATGTGTTACAATCCATGATTGAAATTGATATTCAGAATTTTGTGGATTTAATTTGAATATTTGTGATGATGATTTTTTTTTTTTTTTGAAATTTTGGGATTTTTTGTGATGAAAATGAATGATAATTTGTATGCATAGTTTGTAGGTAAATTTGTATGATTATTTATGATGAAAATTTGTATGAAATTTATATGATTATTTACGATGAAAATGAATGAAATTTGTTGGTAAATTTATATGAATTTAGTTAGTCTTTTGATCCTCAGAAGATTTTCTAGATGGTTTGGAAATAGTATCGGCAAAGAATAAAGATAACCATGTATGTAACGATGTTACTGGTGATCCTCAGACTGTAAACTTTAGAATTAGTTTGAAAGAGCTTTGTATCATTCCTTTAGATTGGTATATGTTAACTTGAAATCCCATTGGTGACCCTAGCAAACGTCATGTAGATATGCCGCAGTTGGGTAATCAGCTAACATATGTTGCTATGGATGATACATATTTCCCAGATTTCAAAAAAATTTGGTAAATGAAACTATAAGACTAATTCAATATCCTTGGCTACTTTGAGAAACTACATTAAAAATTCGAGAAAAACAGAACAATATTGGATGTGCGGAGGTATTGACACGAGCTTTCTTTATTTGGTTTTTTGTTTATTTTCTTCTTGCGGATGCTAGTGGAAGAGTAGATAAAGTTGGCTTATATTATTGTTGAATGACTCAGATAGATTTGGGGAATATGATTGGGGTATGGCTTCCTTAGGTAATACCTATCAATTTCTTGACGAATGGTCGACCAAAGGTAAGGATTTATCTGGCATGGTTATGGTACTTGAGTATTGGTACTATTATTACTTCTGCAACATGCAACCCTTGCTCTGTCAGGCACCAGGAGGACACCGGGATGCTTTCCCATAGATTTATCTCTTCAAGAAGGGAAACATTAATTCAAGAAAGATAGGACAAAGAGAATGCCAAAGAGATACGAAGAAACAATCAGTCTCCAACGCAAGAGGACATATTGTCACCAAGTTCCTCATGTATTTGAAAACCATGGGTAGACAGTGAGCATTCTATGAGAGTGTATTATGACCTCGCATTAGAGTTATCCTGAACAAGTTCATCTTGCATTATGAAAAGCCATTACAAGTTCCAAGGCTTCCTTGTCCTTATAACTTTTCTAAAATGGGTTTGACATTGGTAAGTATCTTTATTCTACATAGTATCTAATATGGGAAGGTTAGTGGCGCCGAATATGCTATTACAACACAATAATAGTAGCCCTTTATACTAGAGAGTGGAGACACCAACTTTATAACTGTTTAGTTGAGTCTAGTGCCTTTTCTGGCCATGGGATACACGATTAGGATTGAAATCTTTTTGAATGTTTCAGAGACCCCTCTATCCACTCTGTATTATGTCAGCAAGGATTGATGGAGTTAGATTCAGATTAAGTTGCGATAGTCAATTCGGTCCGTTTGCTTTCAGTAAAAACTAATAAAGTAGATTTTGTTTGGTTCAGTTAAATTTATATGGGTTTTATCTAGCGGGAGTGTATACTTTATAATTTTGTTTAAGAAATTAATAAACTAGTATATTTGATCCGACAAAGTTTAATTGGTTTTGGTGTATATATGTATGTGTAGTGTAACTGAACTGTAACTCGTATAATTTGATTTGTTCCTTGTAATAAAAGTCGGACAATTGTTATCGCATTGTATCCTTGGTGCTACAAAAGTTTGGTAGTTACTTATCAAAGGGGTTATAGTTTTTTACTATTGTGCCCATGCCGACAATAATACAAAAAAATTGTTGTATATTTTGATAGAGTTTTGAATGGGATTTTCACTCTTACTATTTTTGTTACGGTAAAGGCAGCATGTCATGGAAAGAATCTATATTAATTCTGTTTTTCGGTGGGAGTTAGATTGAGTTGGGTTACGATGATTAATCGAATTTGTTTTCAGTAAAATACATAAAGTTGTTGTTATGTTTCAGTAAACTATGATGAAATGTCTTCTTGTGTTGCTGTCAAGTCTAATGAACACTACGGGAAAAATCATCATTGACGACACTAGATAAGAGTTGTAGTACCCCTACGACAACTCCATTTCATGCATCATGGAACTTGTATTGTAGAAAGTCAAGCTTTTCTGCAATGGTTGACAAGTGGTCAGAAGGGTGATGTGTTTGTGGTTCGGAACAATATTTTTGCCAAAGTTGTGATTCTCTTTCGATTTTTTTTTGAAAGCCTAACACAACTCTTGCTTGTGTTGTAGGACAATTTTACACAACAAAGGATGTGTATCGTAGAAATATGTAAACACAACACTTGTATAAGTTGAAGGACTATCTGTAGACAACCTAGGATGTGTATCAGAAATATGTAACAACTCTTATTACTATTATGAATAAGATTTGCACGATACTTGTTAGAGTTGTAGAACTATGTTGACAACACCTAATTATGTTGTAAAGACATTCCTTTCACCACCTCTGGTTTGTGTAGTTGAAATATGCAAACACAACTCTTATTGAAGTCAGTTCATAAAACTATTTTGAAAAAAAAATTATAGCTGAAACCACTGCCGAAAGTATTTCACATTCACATTAACCTGCCAGTGTAACACATTTACATTCATTCAAGTTTATCCTCGCCACCCAATTACATTACTTAGCTAACTTCAAATCACCTTGCATGAAAGTGCGTTGCGCGCAATAACTTCAATTAGTTGTAGACCAGTTTCCAATTATAATCACTATTGTTTGTTACTTCCAAAGATCAGTTTTACATAACTTCGACACAAAAAAATTCTAATAACACTGATGTGTTAGCAGCAACACAACACCAGAGCCTGCAATACAACTGCCTAGCCATTGCTTCATGATTGGAAGTCCCCTTATCAATGCCTCCGCAATTGTTCTAGGTCCAACCTACCAAAAAAAATTCATAAGAACTAAAAACAAAACAATGCAAGTAAAGATGGATAAAGTATTTCCAGGAAAATACTAATAAGAAGAAATGTGTCTCCATACTTTGGTTATAATACAGTCACAAGCACCCATCCATTTCTCCATTTGGGTTTCGAATCCTCTGATTTGTGGTTAACAAAGAAAGTTGTTATTGGTAAAAGCACCTAAAAGTGATTTTGTCAAAAAACAAACCCACTTGACTACATAGTTAGATATACAGAACAAGTGAATTACCTTTACTAGGACTATCCATGGACCAGTTTCTAGTGTAGAAGCTAAGATTTTGGTTCCGGCCACATATGATGATGATATGTCCAATTGGTTTACCAAGTTCTGCATTGAATAGTGCTTCGCCGAGAGCTCTTGCAGTTTTCTTTACAGGCCGACAAGACAAGGGCCTGACTGGCAAACCAAATACGCGAATCTGGGAAGACTCTAGGCCATCAACCAATGCCCTCTTGGCAACCTTGTCCGATGGGCAGTAGCATCGGTTGACACCAGTGTTGAACCTGAAACAAAAAAGAATGACTATATAAGCTCACAGATCATCCTCAATCAAACTATGGTTTGTTCGTATTATGAATAAACTGATCCCATTTCTGTACATCAAAGGCATGTCTAAAATATTCTTCTGATAAAATGATTCACTCATTTGAAAGGAAGGTTTGAACAATTTATTAATGTGAAAGCAACATATGCGCTAATTCACACTAATAAGAATAAGGAGCTCACCATGTGCGATGGTAGGTGTTGAGATCTGTAATAACAGTAACAAAGACAACCTTCTTTTGAAGGCCCTGCCATTTAAGCTTCATGTAAGCCGCAAAGAGCTGCGCCATCCGTTCTCATCTCCATCACTCTTCCTGAACAAAAACAAAGAAGGTCAAACACAGCTTCTTCACCCATACTGAAATAAGCACAACATCTTTCTTCCAAGAGAACAAACAACTCTTCATAAGGATAAGCGCAACACTAAGAACTAGACCATTAAGACTCCTGAACATACTTAAAGTTCCCAAATTTAAAAATAAAAATCCTTTCATGCAAAGCAGATATGAATAACTAACTTAACACCTAGGGGGCTCATTTTTGAAATAACCATTTTGAAATCAATGACAATACTTCAAATAATGAGGCTGATAATTACACATGGTCAAAACTCAACAGAATAAAGGTAGATTTCAGAAATCCCATCTGTTGCAAACGACAAATACCGTATTTTCTCATCTCAATAACAGTTTAGATAGCATTAACTACTGGGAAAAAATGTTACCTTTCTAAGTATACCACTCTGGAAGTTGCCTCTCGCCTCCGCTACCAACACAGACATGGAAACCTGGAAGTCTGGCAGGTGCTGCAAAACCACAAAATTCATTTTTAGTACATCACCTTTGTAGGAGAAACAACATCCCAATTTCATTGCTTTGGAGAAAAAGAAGCAATTATAAAAGATCCTACACATATATACATATTGTACAGCTTAATTTGCATCCTAAGAACCTCTATTTTTACCAGCAGAGACATTTGCACATCAAAATCTTATCATACTCGCACATAACACAACAATTTTTAAAGAGCAACAATCAGCCGTAGAAGGATCTGTTATAAATGACTGCATAACTTACATTCAAGGAAAGAGTAGCCCTTACTAAGAGTCGACGTTCATAAGGAGCTACCTGAAACATTAAAGTAACCATGTTAAAGGCGGGAACATATCAAACTCGTGTCAATCCGACCAAATAGCATTTGTTGTGTCAACTTGTAGTAGTCATTTAGTTTGAGGCAGGAAGACAAGGTTCAAAATAAACTCCGATCCAGGTTCTCTTAAGGATCCAGGTTAGGGTCGATGGGTCTGTTGTGTCTCATAAAAATAACAACATAAAAATAAAAACAATACCTTTCTACCTGCATCTAATGTAAAATAAATCCTTCCACAGTATAATCTATTTCCTACACTTGTACGACATAACTACAGATTATACCCTAGGCCACAGGATGTCTAGGTAAGATGCTCTTGAAATGCACTACAAGATTTTCTTACTTGCTGCAGCTTCCTTTCCCTATACCCATGTTGCTGAAGTATGCAGCATCTTTGCCACTGACATTCAACCATTTTTAGACCTCAGAAATGATTCTGAGCAGTAAAATTTTACCTGAAAAAAATGCAGGATTGGCGGTATTGGTGAAAATCCAAGTTCTGCATCACACATACACAGAAGTTGAAGGTAACATTTCAACAAGTATGCTGAAAGTGATCCAAAACCAATTTTCTTACCAGTCTCAGCTACTGCTACATAACCACCTATTCCATCAGCATCTTTTGTACCGCAGTGCAGCTCACCACCATTGCCAAATCCTTGCTCGCTTTCTTCTAGCCATACAAACTGAACTGCAGCTGCAAATGTCTCAGCGCTTACTAACACAGTTCAACTCTTTTACCTTATGATTCAACTGACATGATTCTTATTTATTATCACAGTTCAACTCTTTTACCTTATGATTGTAGAGTGCTCTCTATAAGGCTTTGCTCGTAGAAAGAAATCTTCCCTCTGCGCTCGACAGAAAATAATATCCTTTAAGTAATTCCTGCAAATAACCATCATAAGATAAGATCCAAATCACATAACTTACATCAAATTTAGTAAGAAAAACACATAACAACTGAAACCCTTCCCCAGTTCTCCTCTTTGCAACTTTTTAAAGATTATTTCTAACATCTTAAGGTAGTCTGAATTAGACTATCACTTCCATCCTCCAATTCACACCGGTCAAAACACATATAACTAATAAATACTCTTTCACGGCCAAATTTATTGAGGATTGAGATAATAACAAAATTACCGGATAAGAATAATGTTTGCTCCATTTTTGTGATCATCCTTAACCAATCTGCATCATACAAAGTAAATTCATTAGTAAAACTGATTGAATCAAGTAAAAGAACATTTTGTGAATGATCAAGCCTTTTTTCTCTCGATTTTATGAACATTTTTCAGATAACAAGCTGAAAATCAATCTAAAAAACCCTAAAATGAGATTGCAAAGATTTGAATGACTTTCAGACCTTTCTGCTTTATCAACATTAGTGTTGACATCATCTGAGCAAGCGAATTGCAGACTGAGATTTCCTATAAGGGAAAGTGATGTTTCTCAAATCAACAACAAACTCTGATTTCTTCAACAGCGGCCAAACCCAAAGGGAAAATGGATTGTTTGCATACTCTGCCTCGAGTGTGCTAAGAAGTGCGGGATTCATCTCTGTCAAAAACCAATTCAAGACAAACCCTAGTTTCTAATTCTTCTTCCCTGTAGATTCAATGATCAGACGACATCATTCTCCTCGACTGAACCCTAATTTCTTCATAACACTAAAATTGGCAGAATAATCTTCATAATTGTTGAATCCCCGTCAATAGAATCAAATCCCTCTCACTCTCTGCTTATCAGAAATATCAATCGAATTCTTCCTCTCTTCTTACAGAACAAACCCTTGATTTTCTGTTCTTGATAGAAATTAACAGACCCAAAATCTGAACCCATGTACTACACCTCCTACAGAACCTAACCCTTTAATTTTGATTTGATGCAGCATAACCTTCACCTGATTTTTGTCAAAGATTTTAAAACCCTAATTTTTCATCTATCTACCAAAACCCTGATTTCTTAATCTCTCTGTCTCTCTTTATGAATATCAAGAAGTAATCAGTAGCAGATTACGAATTGAAATTAGGTTTCGTTTGATTTAGGGTTTGCAGAAGGTGGATCTGAGGTATTTGATTTATGAGTTTCTGTGACTGAGGTTGTGATGATTTTCACCAGAAATTGCAGCTGAGAATTAAGATGGGTCGATTCAATCAAGAAATGGAGATGAAGAAGATGGATAGAGAAGAGCAGCGGTGGTGATGGAGCGCCGATGGTGTTTTTCGGAGGAGAGGAAGAAAGAAAGAGAGAACCAGATGGTAATTAGAGTTCGAGTGGTTGAGGGATACAACCAAGAATGAAAATTAAAATGATCGACGGACCAAATTTCTTTTGATCCACTCATACGGATCAAGAAAAAGATCTTGACGGTTGATATTGTATTTGGAATGTTCATACGGATTGAGAAGCAACTGTGTTTCTCTTTGTGTTAATACAAACTCATGTATCCGGTTTTGTTATCAACATTCGACCACGAAAAAAATCCAAAAAAAAATATTAATAAATTTAGGACATTGTTATCAACATTCTGATATAAAAAAATCCAAAAAATACATAAGAATGAATCGGGAAAATGAAAAATGAATTCGATAATTGGTGTGTTTCTTTGTTCTTTTGTGCTTTCTCTTTGTGCTTCTAGTTTGAATTTCTACAAATATGAAACTCAAGTGTCGATTTGAAATTTGAATATGGTATAACGACATACAAACTATGAACCAAGAAGCTTTGAGAGAGTTCTGACTTCAAACTTAGCATGATACATCATCAAAATCGATAAATATGAAGCTCGATGTCGATTCGAACTTCAAACTTGGTATAATGGCATATAATCTATGAACCACGAAGCTCTAAGAGGGTTCTGACTTCAAACTTAGCATGGTACATCATCGAAATTGATGAATATGAAGCTTAGTGTCGATTCGAACTTCAAATGTGGTATAACAACATATTTGATACATCATTGAAATTGATTAATATGAAGCTTAGTGTCGATTCGAACTTTAAATGTGGTATAACAATATACAAACTATGAACCAAGAAGCTCTGAGAGGGTTCTGACTTCAAACTTAGCATGATACATCATCAAAATCGATAAGTATGAAGCTCAATGTCGATTCGAACTTCAAAATTGGTATAATGGCATACAATCTATGAACCACGAAGCTCTGAGAGGGTTCTGACTTCAAACTTATTTCTGCATATTGTATGCAAATCAGGCTCGGAGATCGAAACCTGGCCGCGAGTTGCCTACTATAAGTCAGAAACTTCGTAAGAACGAATAAACCATCCATTTACAGCTAAGATTCCTTCGAAATATTCTACAAAGCCTTACAAAAAAACCTATTTCTGCATATTGTCTGCAAATCAGGCTCAGATATCGAAACCTGGCCGCGAGTTGACTACTCTAAGTAAATAACTTGGTAAGAACGACGAATTCATCCATTTACATGTAAGATTCCTTCGAGATATTCTACGAAACCTTAAAAAAACCCTATTTATGCATATTGTATGCGTACCAGGATCCGAGATCTAAACCTGGCCGCGAGTTGACTACTCTAAGTCAAAAACTGGGTAAGAATGACGAATCTATCCATTTACAGGTAAGATTCCTTCGAGATATTCTACGAAACCTTAAACAAACCCTATTTATGCATATATGTACGCATACCAGGCTCCGAGAACGAAACCTGGCCGCGAGTTGACTACTCTAAGTCAGAAACTTGGTATGAACGAAGAAACCATCCATTTACAGGTAAGATTCCTTCGAGATATTCTACGAAACCTTTAAAAAACCCTATTTCTGCATATTGTATGCGTACCAGGATCCGAGATCGAAACCTGGCCGTGAGTTGACTACTCTAAGTCAGAAACTTGGTAAGAACGACGAATTCATCCATTTACAGGTAAGATTCCTTCGAGATATTCTACGAAACCTTAAAAAAAACCCTATTTCTGCATATTGTATGCGTACTAGGATCCAAGATCGAAACCTGGCCGCGAGTTGACTACTCTAATTCAGAAAATTGGTAAGAACGCAGCCCAAATCCATCCATTTACGGGTAAGATTTCTTCTAGATATTCTACGAAACCTGAAACAAACCCTATTTCTGCATATTGTATGCGTACCAGGATCCGAGATCGAAACCTGGCCGTGAGTTGACTACTCTAAGTCAGAAACTTGGTAAGAACGACGAATTCATCCATTTACAGGTAAGATTCCTTCGAGATATTTTACGAAACCTTTAAAAAAAACCCTATTTCTGCATATTGTATGCGTACTAGGATCCGAGATCGAAACCTGGCCGCGAGTAGACTACTCTAATTCAGAAATTTGGTAAGAACGACGAATCCATCCATTTACAGGTAAGATTTATTCTAGATATTCTACGAAACCTTAAAAAAAACCCTATTTCTGCATAAATATATGCATACCAGGATCCGAGATCGAAACCTGGCCGCGAGTTGACTACTCTAAGTCAGAAACTTGGTAAGAACAAAGAAACCATCCATTTACAGGTAAGATTCCTTCGAAATATTCTACGAAACCTTAAACGAACCTTATTTCTGTATATTGTATGCATACCGGGCTCCAAGATCGAAACCTGGCCGCGAGTTTACTCTAAGTCAAAAACTTGGTAAAAATGACGAATCCATCCATTTACAGGTAAGATTCCTTCGGTATATTCTGCGAAACCTTAAACAAACCTTATTTCTGCATATTTTATGTATACAATGTTCCGAGATCAAAACCTGGCCGCGAGTTGACTACTCTAAGTCAGAAACTTGGTAAGAACGATGAATCCATCCATTTACAGGTAAGATTCCTTCGAGATATTCTACGAAACCTTAAACAAACCTTATTTATGCATATTCTATGCATACCATGCTCTGAGATCGAAACTTGTCCGCGAGTTGACTACTCTAAGTCAAAAACTTGGTGAGAACGACGAATCCATCCATTTACAGGTAAGAAATAAATCAAAATTGGATAAGAAATATATCAGAATTGAACATCCAGGTTCGAAGATTACCGATGATAAAATGACCATATTACCCTTACTAGAAATAAAGGTAATAAATATTACGGAGATTGTGAAAATTACTAAACTATCCTTATCTGAAATAAGTAAAGTAAATATTACAGATAGTGAAAATGATCATATTACCCTTCATGGAAATTTGGCAATAAATATTATGGAGATTGTGAAAGTGACCTGACTACCCTTATCGAAAAAAAGTAAAGTAAATACTACTGCTTGTGAAAATGACCATATTACCCTTCTTGAAAATTAATGCAATAAATATTATGAAGACTATGAAAATGACCAGACCACGCTTATCGGAAAATAAGTAAACTAAATATTATAAATTGTTAACATCACCATATTACCCTTACTAGAAATAAAGGTAATAAATATTATGGAGACTGTGAAAATTACCAGAGTACCCTTTATCTCGAAGTGAGTAAAGTAAATATTACAAATAGTGAAAAATGTATGTAATTATTTACAGAGAAGGCGTGTATGTGTTGTTTGCGGCTCAGTCACCTGAGCATTATTTTTGAGCATTACATTTTGTTTTACAACTCTTATGAAGGGTTGTCATAAAGTTAGTGTATTAAAGAACCACAAACTTGACAGAACATGTAATAGTATATGTATGGTTAGTGGTGTAGACTTCCCATACGGGAGGTTGAGGATCAAATCCCCCATCCTCATTTATTCTAATGTTCTATATTTTTACTTCAACAACACTTATAAGTGTTGTTATACATTTTTATTAAAAAAAAAAAAAAGCCAAAACTTGTAAACGGTAAGGATGGTTGATGAGCTAGACGTCCATGCGGTAGACTTATGTTCGAATCTCCCTATAACCTCATTTTTTCCAACATTATATATTTTTACTTCAACAACACTTATAAGTGTTGTTGTAGGTTTCTATTAAAAAAAAAAAGTAAAAAACCGAAACTTGTGAACTGAAAGGGTGGTTGATGAGCTAGACTTCCATGCAGTAGGTTCATGTTCGAATCTCCCCTGTAGCATTTTTTCATTATCATATTTTTGTGTTCTTCAACAACACTTGTCAGAGTTGTGATAGGCTAAGTCACTACATATATGGAACAGAGTTGTTATAGCTAAATGTCGTCACAACAGTTTTGCTTAAGGAGTTGTCGTTTGTTTTCTTAGCGCAACCCCTTGTTTCCTAAGGGTTGGCAGTGATGATATACGACAACTCTTCCTTTGAAACCAGTTGTAAAACATAGGACTTTCTACAATGTTTAGAAAAGTGTTGTAAATCTCCAGTTGTAGATGTATATTTTTCCCGTAGTGGAAGTAACTATGTTTGAATAAGTTCAGTTCTTTTGATGCATCCTAAATATTGTATATATACAATAACCTAATTAAGAAGCTTTTAATAAGCTTTGATTTTGCTTGAACTTAACATGGGTAGGAACCATGGTTGATGAGCTTTCATCCTGGATAGTTGGTAATGGATTTTACATGCGGAAGCAGTAATATATCAGGATGACATGCATTTCTTGCGTGAAACTTGGAAAACTAAGAGAATGACACAAAGAAGATTGCACTAAATGATGTGTTAGTCATATGAATCACCACTACCACCGGAAATTATAAAAAAGATTAGGAAATTTGTCAATACTAAAACTGAGACCATGCACTGACCTTGCGTCATATTGAATGCACTGTCAGCCTGATCCAGCCTTGTGGTGCCATTTTTTTAGATGGAGGTTAATAAAGATTGTCTCACGAAGTATCTTATGTGCCAGATTTTCAAACTCAAAGGTGGCCTCCGTTTTCTAAATTTTGATCCAGTAGTATCTTTGTTAAATTATCGGCATGTTTAGAATTAACCAAGTGGGAGAATGTAAGAATTTCCATATGTGGTAAATACTAAATATGTGTTTGCTAAAACCTGGATCAAGAGTCATATTTTGATATGATAAAGAGATAAGGGATAATGTCGGATAACCCGATACTTATCCCCGTTAACACGGTGAATATTCAGATTGGTGGTTGTACCCTATTCCTCGTAATGGGTGAGGAATAGCTGAATGTATAAAGAGGGGAGTCCCTCTTCTCATCTAACATGCCATTCGTATCCCATATAAGACAGACTTGAAGACAGAAGAGAAGACTCCATTCTCAATCATTCTAGCCGGTTCTTATACTTCTGCTGGTGACTTATCAACCTTTCTTTTCAGGTATGCGACTTAATTAATCTTTCGTTTGAATCATGATCTTAATTTATGGCAAGATTTTTAATGTTCATGTTGATTCTTGAAGTTTTTATTATATAGAAATTTCCTACACTTTCTTCTATTAACTCCTCAGCCTCGGTAATTTTACTCGCTTGGTCTAACATAACTACCATACATCCATAATAATGTTTTATAATAGGGTCAATACCATAGATCATTAACATAGAATCAAAATGCGGGTACCCTTCATCAATAAGGCCTGTGTGACTACAAGCAGCCAGGACAACAAGTTTAATAGCATATGTAGAGGTGTAAAACGTGCCGGCCCGGCACAGCCCGACACACGAAGTCGCGTGCTTCACGTGCCATATGCCGTGTTGTGCTGTGCCAACGATTTAAATGTGTCGTGTCGTGCTGTGCTTTACTAGTCAAAAGCTAGGCACAGCACAGCCCACGGGCACAACACACGAATAAACGTATCGTGCTGTGCCGTGCTGGCACACGTGTGATAGGTGTTGTAAAACACCTAATTTTATATCTATTGTTTATGCTTTCTTTGCGAGTTTCTTGTGAATTATGTATCTTATGTGTGCTTTTGCGTTTATTAGGTGCAATGGAGTCATTTGGAGCAAAAAGACCAATTAGAACTCATTCAAATACAATATTTCTACTTTTCATTATGTAGAGGACGAGAAGATGAAGACAATGCCGAAAGAATGGAGTCATTCCGAGTTCGTATGAAGAAGTTATGAACAAAACAAGAACTTGAAGCATAAAAGGGCAAGTGTTATTGACATCCCAATTGTACGTTAAGGGGAAGTCATCCTGTTAAGGGGTGTCCTGTTTCAAAGGGACTGCTAAACACAGTCATGTATTTTACAAAGGAGGAAGCCGGAATTCAAAGGCTATTAAAGGCACCCGTCCTATTTACTTAGGGCACCTGCGTCTTCTTCTTAAGTTTCAGTCGAGTTTTCTGTTCAAACCGAGAACCATAGTTTTCGTTTATACAGGCGAGATGAAGATGGGTTGATCGGTGTTCGATGGTCAATAGAGAAGCTAGTGCTGTGATCATTAGTTGTTGCAGGTGATCGGTGATGGTTAGCGATGGATAAAGAAGCTCGAGCAGGTTCAGAGTGCTGCCAATGATGATGGAAGTACGATGAGAGTGTGTGATGCTTGAATACTGCTGTGGCTCGACAGGAAAACGGTGATGGCGATGGCAGATAGTGGAGTTCGGTGTTGCTTCCATTGATGGCCGTGGTGAAGAGCTCGTGATGGTGGAGGTTGTTGGTCAGGGAAGATGGAACTCAGTTGGCAGCTGTGGTGATGAAGTTTTTGTCGAGTTTGGTTCTGCTGGAGTTTGATGGTTTGCTGCCAGTGGAGCTCGAGGAAACAAGATATTGTTGCATTTTTATCTCAAGAAGAGAGAACGGCTCGAGGAATAGGTTGCTGTGGTGGTATATCGTGAAGATGGATACTTGGTTCTCGTAGAGATGAGTGTGGAAACAGTGATGCTCGGTAATGGTGGTGACTGCTGCTTGCTACCATTAGCGACAAGACTGAAAGATGGAGTTATAAGGAGAGTATTGGCTTGCTGCTAGGGATATATGCAGTTGTTGAGGAAGATATGAACTTGGCGGTCATGATTGATGGCGGTAAAAACGGACGAGGGGACATGTAGATGGAAAGTGAACTTCGAGTTTTGAGCCGAGAAGAACTTGAGCTTTGTTTGTCATTGATGATGGAGTTAGGCACTGCTAAGTCAAGAACGGGAGGAAGCTCGAGAGGAGTATGGTGTGCTCGAGTAATACATGGAGCTGTTGATGGAGCTCGATATGAGATTACAGAGATGGAGGAGATGGTTTGAGTTTGCAAGGGTGCTGATGGTGTTTGATTAGGAACTGATGCTTTGCTGTGACTGAGAAATAATGAAGAAGGCTCGAGATTTGTTGTAGAAGATGAATGAAGAGATTTGGGCCTCGAGCTGGACAGGTAATACATCATGCATATGGGTCCAGGAGGAAATAGAGAGGTTTGATGGCATATGGGTAAGCGATGATGCTCATAATGACCAGAGATTAATGGAGGAGTTTAAGAAGAACAGGGAACCGGTTTTCTTGACCGAGAACCTAGTTTGTTGTTGATGATAAATATGTGAAGATTTCCGAACAACTAAAAAGATTTACGGGGTATGGAAAGTGGGCATCCGGTGCAAGATTGGAACATGAAGTTTGATGTATAATCAGCTCTTAAGAGGAAACATTGGTACACGTGGGTCTGGTAAGTGGTACAGCCCATCAGAATTCATGACTTACACGATTGAGTTATTCCGTGTTACACCACAACAGAAACACTTAATTTCTCACTGTATAAATTCTTCTTGAGCGACTAGTTATCTTGATCCAACGCGTATTTGTTCGAGTTAATTAAGGAATGTGACGGTGGCTCTTGGCTATAAATAGGAGCCGATACAGTGAGAAAAAGGAAAAACAACTTGGTAGAGAGAAAAATACACAAAAATAGGGATCTTTTATTATCTTTTATTCTATTCTTTTTCCTCTACTTTGTTCTAGGGTTTTACAACATGATAGAGTTTCTCTTTCTCCTTGTTATGAACTCCATTAACATGAGTAACTAAGTTTTATTATTGGTTATGGAATAAGTTGGATTTCCAAACATGGGTTTTAATTCAATAAATTAGTTTTCTCTCATATTATCGTTTATGATTCACCATGAATATTGTTACATGATTTGAATGCTTGTTTAGTCGAGTCGCGAATCGATTGAGTTTGTTTTCATCTCTATTGCTAGATTAGGGTTATTATACTTAAAGTGATAATTCCGGATTGCAAGAAGCATAAATATGATTATAGTTTGTAGTGATATATTCTTATGATCATATGTGAGTTATAACCTTTGTTAAATCGGATTAGTGCGCTTTCCACGTTCGATTGCTTTGATTGGCCTGATTTCATAGAACTTAACGCATCTAGGGAATTAAACTTGATTAGTGCTTTTACACGTTAGGTTGTTCCTTTAGGTAGAATTCATATTCGCATCTTTTAATGTGTTTGTTGATGACATGAGGAGGTTTGCGGGATATTCTTGCGATCAAGGTATTCTAGGGTCTTTGATAAAAGTTGAGATTAAAATATCAATTCTAGTTATTGTGTGAAAACATGTTTGTGAATGAAAACGAAATCCATGACCAATATCTTCTTATCCTCAATTTGATTTGTTTGCTTTGCTTTATTTGCTTTTATTTAGTTTATTATAATCACAAAACCCCGGTGTTATTTATAGGAACATCGAAACAATTTGACAACCTAGACCTCTACGTGGGATCGATCCTTTCTTGCCCTTGCTATATTTATATTTTGAGTAGTAAGTGTAATTTATATTTGTGTCGGCTGACAACCGGTCAACGTGCTATAAACAATTTGAAATCACTTAAGTCGGACATTAAGTCGGACATTATCACAATAATTTAATTAGACAACATATCATTTGAAATTATTTCAAGTAAAATTAACTAGTTTATTCAATAAAAAGAAATAGCCTATCAAATATAAAATTGGATTATTGTCATGTAAATTAATGTTCTAGTTAAATATAGGTGAGACATTATAACAACGATATTGAAATATATTTTCCAAATATTAAGGTATCATATGTGTTGTTATAAATAAGCCAACATAAAATGTTAAAAACTAGCTAGAATAATGACTCTTTTGTGAAATATACAAAAAATGTGATGTATTATGCCTTGTTATATGGTGTATTTGTACATGTTATGACGTGCTCTCTTAACGTGTTGTGCTGGGCTGGGCCACATGCTTATCTGTGCCGCGTCTTTGTCTTGTGCTCTTTGTGCCAATTAGTCAAACCCAAAGACGTCCCATTTAACTAACGTGTTGTCCGTGCCCAGGATAAGTCACGTCTTTGGGCTGGGCTGTGCTCAAATTTTAGCGTGCTATGCCGGGCTGTGCTCGTGCTGGCACAGCCCAATTTACACCTCTAAGCATATGATTTTATCCCATATTTTTTTTCCGCATATCATAGAAGAACTCTAAAGCCTTCTCTCCTTGTCCACTCATTAGAAGACCAACAATCATAGTTATAAATGTCACAACATCTTTTCTAGGAATCCCATGAAAGACAAGTGTTGTCCTAAGCACTACTCATAAGTCATAACTGCCTAATGACACGTGTTGAGGGTGGAATATGATTTTGGTTCTACCCCTCCTAGTCACACATTGATGACAACAACACTTTCTAGGAATAGAATGAGATAGAATCTGCTTTCCATTGTACCTTGCCCTTCTTTATATAGACTTTCCTAAAAGCCCTTCCTTTTATGACATCATGACACATGTCCTAAACCTCCTTAATTACTACTAATGCCACCCCTTCTCTAATACAACCTTTTCTTTTTCCTTTAATTCCTCCCTTGTCCTTTCTACCTTATGAGTACCTTAGTGGACTTGGGATTTAGTCCCCATATTGGATTAACCTCCCCTTTGAGGGCGTTCTAGTCCCGTTAAGGGGTAATATTTTTCATGTATTAACATTAGTCCCCTGACTATTGGGTTAATTGTCAAATGCCCCAATAGTCAATTGACTCTATCAGGTACGTAGGAACCTTTTTATTGTCTTCATGATCCTGGGTGACGATTAGTCTTCCACGTCGTGTAGAAATTTTCCAGTTTCTGTCGGTTTTTCTCCAACTCTGTAACTGCCATGACCGGTCTCTGGATCTCCTATATATAGATCCACTGACCCACTTCTCTTCTCTTCATTCTATCCTTGTGTTTTTCTTTTATTATCTTAAGCATAACATACACGCGCCATTTTTAGCAGTTCCGCTAGTAGTAGCTCGTCCGAGGAGGCGACAGAAAAATATGAAGAGGCAATGAGTATTGGTTCTGATGAATTCGAACATGCGAGCCAGGAGGAAATTCATATATCTCCTCCAGCGGATGGCGAATTTTATACGATATCGGAGATTACTAGCAGCTCCAATTTGAAACGTGCGCTGAAACTGAGGAGCCTTCGTGATGGTAAGCGCATCCTTCCTTTGGAACGCGCCTACTCCCCCTTCTTTTTTAGGTTCGTTTGTTAAGTAGGCATCCTCGTCATTCTTATTGCTTCTTGTGGATTTGTCGGCCTGTCGGGCGCCTTTGGAACTCCCATAGCCTTTTGTATACTCGTTAGCCGATCGGGCGCCTTTGACACTCCGTAAATTTTGTATATTTGTTAGCCGACCAGGTGCCTTTGGAACTCCCATAGACTTTTGTATATTTGTTATCCGACCGGGCTCCTTTGTCATTCCCGTAACCTTTTGTATATTCTCCAGCCGACCGGGTGCCTTTGGCACTCCCATAGCCATTTGTAGATTCGTGAGATGACCGGGCGCCTTTGGCACTCTCGGAGCCTTTTGTATATTCGTTAGCCGACTGGACGCCTTTGGCACTCCCGTAAACTTTTGTATATTTAGCTGACCGGGCGCCTTTGGCACTCCCGTGGCCTTTTGTATATTCGTTAGCCGACCGGGCGCCTTTGGTACTCCCATGGCCTTTTGCAGATGGCCATGCCCATACACTTTCCTTTGCAAAACCTTTACTTATCATATATTTTTATTGTTTATAGGGAATTGAATAGATGTGACTTGCCTTTTTTTCTTACATTGTTCTCCGTTATTGAATGACCTCGGATGTGGGTGATAGGGTGTAGTCGTCCAGTGGAGACCTAGTGATGAGGGAGAGGGTCGTAGTTGATTGCCTGCTCCGATACTTCGAGTTCTCCATATATACGTTTTCGGTCAAAGATGCCCCTTATGGAAAAACATTCCATTGTTGGATGACCTAGTCTTTGATGATAGTGACAGTATTTAGCGGCGTTTTTATCCATTTTGTTGACATCCACCACTGTTGGAGGTAACTCAATCTCTCCTTTTGTGACCCATTGGTTCAACATCTCGACTACTTGCTCTCGGCTGTATGGTAGAGGAGGTGGTGGGTCTTGTTTAGTCCACCTATTCCCTCATAGATCCCTGTCGGACGTTCAAAACTGGTTCTTCCTTCCTCTGTTGGTGTTAAGCCTCACGTTACGTGGTGCTTCATATACAACATTTACTGCATAGTGCTGAGAGTGATTTGTGTGTGGTTCCTCCACACAGTCGGAAATCCTTTCTTCCGCTTCTTCTAACTCGACGAAAGTTTGGAATCTGAAATTGATTAGACTCCCTTTGAAAGCGTGTATCATTCCGCATATGCATATTTTGACCTATCTTCCTTAGGGGGAGTATTAGCTTTGTTATTATAATGTCAACAACGACATTTTCAAGGATTGAATGTAAGCAGTTTATTGTGTTGTTGAATTCAGGAATCAAGCGTATGTGTAATGAATTATTGTAATTTGTTTATCCATATAATGTAAGAGTTTTGTCACTAAAATTGAAAAAGGGGGAGGTTGTTAGAGTATAGCTCGGTTGAACCCACCAAGCGTTGGTATGTCAAGTTTGGTTGTCATATTTTAGTGAATCAAAACTCATGTAAGAGTCGCTTGATTATGTACTAGAGTCAACTTCGTATAAGTTAGCTTGAAAATATTAGGATATGAGACTTTACAAGTATTGCGAAGACTTGAAGATGTGAAGAAGCAAGGAGATACAACGATAACAATCATCCTTCCACTTGAGGTTAGTGATATTTGACTTGAACTGTTTCATTTCCTAACGTATCTTTCAAGTCGTGCATATTGAAAACAAAACTGCGAAGCATATTTGAACTCTAGATAGACATAGTATTAAGGAATACAAAACGAGGTTTATTGCTTAACCATTAAACTTTGTAGATAAGATATCGCCATAATCATTTGAATGCTATTGTGATTATGTATGGGTATGAGTGAGGATTTCATCTAGGGAACAATGTTTTACATGTGTTCTAAGGAAGTAAGTTCATAAACTTGTTTGTGAATCGAAAAGGAAATCGCCAGGCGTTATTGGTTTTGTTATTCATTGCATATCTTATGAACAACCGATGTGCGTGATTGAGTAAAACCGTTCACGACTTGTTGTGTTCTTGGTAGAACTATTCACAAAGGCCTGACTTATGTATTGGTGTGACTTTTATTAGTGAAATCGATCTTAAGTAATCACCTGAGATGGTATGATCGGGTTTGTGATTTTTGTCTTACCAAATATGGGAAAGAGGAACCGATCCTAGTAAGAGGTGCAGTACATCACAAAGGGGAACTGATCCTTGTATGAGGTGCAGCAAGGTTTATAACAGAAAGGGGAACCGATCTTATGGACATGTGCAACACTTTTTTTAGGCAAAGGGGAACCGATCATATGGACATGTGCAACACATATAAGTTAGATACCATATATATGTGGGGAACAGATCCTAGTACCTGGTCAGCAAATTTTGGAAAGCTAGTGTGACTATGCACAGTACTCACATGGAAGGTAGAACCGAAACTTATTTTGGTTGAACCGTTAAACCCATGATTGTGATTGAATGTTATTTGATCAATCGCATAGTTATTGAAAATCAGATGAACCAATTCTAAACTTGTTTGGAAGTGTGGAAAATCGGTTTCAAGGTTGTAAGTTTGAAAGAGAACTTACAAAGTTAAGATGTCGACATACTTTGAACACGTGCTATGAATGTTTATTTCTTTAATTGTTCAAAGTTATTCCTTAATAGCTAAGGGAAGAGAATCCCAGGATCGAAATATAAATAAGTTAAGAATCGTTTAATTAAAGTATTTAACTTCATTTTGTAGGAAATAAGAATTAGTAATGTTCATTTACTAATTAGAGATTTCCGAGAGATTTCAATCATTATTTTTGGATTTAGCATTTCGGAATTATAAAACCGAATTTGTGCTTTCATGAATATCTTGAGAATATTTTAGGTTTTGGAAATTCCTTGGTGTCCAAACTTCCTTGTCTATAAATACTTGAAGTTTGCCTTTCTTGCAAACTAATCCTTCATAACAATATACTTCCTCTTTGTTGTGTTGTTATTGGTGAAGCCGCCTATTCGGAGAGGAGAGTAACCTAATTAGGCGAAATCTCTTACGGCCGCTCAGTTTAAAGTCTTCTTTGGATTGAGAAGCTCTAGCGTATACCGTTGGTGGGAAACTAGATAATTGCGGTTTATCTTTTGTTTTCATTAATTTGATTAACTAACGGTGGTTGAACTTTGATTGCACCTAGTTTGTTTATGCTTGAGAATATTCTCTTCTGATATAAGATGCACTCAAACTAGTTCAGAGTTTCGACGGGAATCTTTAGACTGTTGTTAGTTCTAAAGACGATCTTGTGATAATCCATTGTTAACAGACTCCGTTCTGTGCGTGATTGATCACAAGAGATTCAAGTGATTGTGTGCAGGTGTTTATTGAAGATCTAAGAAGATTTGAAGACGAAGAAGATATTGAAGATTTCTGATTTGTAACAAATTTGTTGTTCCTTTACTGTTTGGAATACGAACCAAAGGAATTTTTCCAAGTACGTGACTAAGGTTGGAGGCGTGGGAATACATACGAAACTAGGTGAACTATAGGTTTAGTTGCTTGGTCTCAACTATACGAAGTTTGGTGTAATTTTGTGTAGCGGCTTAATACTGAGAGTATTCAATTCTGGACAAGGTCCCGGGGTTTTTCTGCATTTGCGGTTTCCTCGTTAACAAAATCTTGTTGTGTCATTTAATTTATATTTTCGCATTATAATTGTTTTATTATAATTAAAGTAATTTACACAAACGTTAATTCCTATTTACTTGATAAGTGAATCCTATTGTGTTTGGTTAGTTCGAACCTTTTTATCAAGTAACATACTTCGTTGTTGTATTGTCTCGATCTCGTATCCATAGACGATCACACGAAGTGTGAACCGATTAGTTGTATTTTCTCGACTCAGTCCATAGACAATCACTTTCGGAGAAAGGACTTATAGGTAGGAAAAGTTTTAGCTTGAGGTATATTTGGGTACCCTCGCCTTTTCACTAGAGATTCACACTTGGATGGTTATATGGAGATTTTATCGTACACCTGTATAAATGATGAATCTGTTTGTATACTCCTTTCAATAAAAAATAAATTAGAGAAAATCGCTCATGTCCCTATGGGAAACGGATAGATACACATGCTTGTACATTATACAGATAGACCTTTAGAGGAAGGTCATGGTGTTTGAAATGGATTGAAGAGGAGCCGAATGAGTAATTTCTCCGTTGTGGAAAGAAAATAGAGCACCCTAAGCGACCTATTATTGGCCACTCTACGAAAACAAAACAAAAAAGAACAAAAAAGAAAAACCACGACATCATTTTGAAAGACGCTTAAACGAAACTCTAAAAGTATAAAATAATACCCTCTTTCTTTCGGTTTACTTGATGGAATATTTGGTTTATCCCAAGTAAATTATAACGATATTTGTAATATATGTTAAATCAAAAAACTAAAAATTAGGTGCTTTAAATTTTAGGAAACTACTAATATAAGTAAATTTGGAAAAATTTATTCTCTGTATTATTTTTTAATTTGCGTGAAAAGCTCAAAAACATCAAATAAATCGGAACAAATGGAGTAAAACTTAGATTGAACAGTCCCGTTAAATTTAACTAAGATGATAGAACTTGTGTTGGGCGGCCGTCCAATATTTCTTTCTCAGGTGGCATAAGGATGCCATCCTACTCTCATAATGCGAGCAAACCTGTTCTTTTTTGGGACACTATTTTGTTTTGAAGTAGTTTCCTGCACCCATAAAATTTGTTCTTAGAGATAAATGTACAAGTTGAGGAGATTCATCTTATCTAATACTCATTAGTAAATACAACAAGCTCGTTAGGATTTTAAATATAGTACTTTGTCATGGACTGGCAATTATATTTTTGTGTTTTTGTGTTATTGTCTTTTGACGGCAAGTGATGATTTTATTTATGTATGGGAAATTTACTTGCAATCATTAATAGGTACATAAATAAAAACGGGAAGAAAAAAGAGAACTTTTTTTTTTTTTGTAAGTAAGAAATTTCATTGAAAGAACTAGGACTCAGAGCGAGTCGAGATTACAAAAGAAGTAGAGCCATATAATCCGGGAATTGAAGGACTTCCCATATTAGATTTATCTACTATAAGTTGTCTAATACTACACGTTGAAGGAGAATTTCCCCAATCAATCGGAAGGTTCATAGTTTGAACAAACTTATCCAAAATATCTGCTACTTGATTGCCTAGTCTATGAATACAAATAAAACCCAAAAAGTTATTGCAGTGATAAGCTATTCTTTTTGCTTCATCCATACAGACTTTTGCACTCCACGAAATCTCTGCATTTTGTCCATTGATGTAGTTGAAAATACTTTCACAGTCTCCTTCTATACTGAAATTTTGAAATTTTTTCTCTTTAGCCCATGTTGCTGCCTGAAGAACTCCTAGAGCTTCTGCCTCTTGGGGGTCGAAACTTGTAGTTTGTCCTGCTCTTCCTCCTTCAAAATCACATGTATCATTTCTCAATATGAAATCATAAGTAGAAGGTATTAATTCATATATCCAAGTAGCATCCACATTTATCTTAAGAGTATTTGTAATTGGTGATTTCCATGTTAGGGTTAAGTTCTTCTTTTTCCTAGGTTTAATGAGTTTGTTGTTTTTAGTAGACCGGAACTCAATATGTCTCTGAATTTCTAAAGCTAAGGTAACATCATTTTTTGATTTATTTTCAAATATTCTATCACATCTTTCCTTCCAGATAAACCACATTTTGGTAAGAAGAAGTTCTAGAGAAATGTCCTTCCTAGGGTTATTCATCCATGTTTTGCAGAGGTCTAGAATTGTACTTGCCATATCCAGATTTAGAGAGAATGGATTAGGATTAGTATTCCAAAGTGCTTTAGCAAAAGGGCAATGTAAAAGAAGATGTTCTGTTGTTTCTGTTTCTATTCTACAAATAGTGCATAAATGAGTTACTTCTTTAACTTTACCAACTAGTTTATAGATTGTTGGAAGTGCATCTTGAAGGAATTTCCATAAGAATAGTTTGATTCTTTCTGAGATATTTAATCTCCAAAGGGCTTTCAAAAAGGATTCTGGTAAAGATAGACTTACAATATCTAAGCCAATTTCATTCAGTTTCTCATACATGGATTTTACTGTAAATTCACCAGATCTGGTTAAGGTCCATCTCAACTGTTCTTTTCTAAGACTTTGACTGTTATCCTTAAAAAGCTGTATTTGACTAATAGTGGTGGCCAAATCAGAGGGGAATGTTGAAAAAAGAAGAGGGATGTTCCATGAGTCATTTTTTGCATTGATCAAGTCAGCTACCCTGATCAAGTTACTGTTACCAGCATGACTAAGATGTTGAATATTCTTATTGAGTCCAGGAATCCATATATCCTTCAAGATATCTATGTCTTTTCCATTTCCAAATTCCTATATACTATACATTCGCACTAATTCCATTCCTTGCCTAATGCAGTTCTAGGTCCAAGATCCTTTAGCATTGTGTTTGGTTCAAAGAGGAGATTTATTTCTAAAGTATTTGGAGCCCATATTTTTTTACCCATAAGGCATCTGGTTCCTTCAGCATTTTCCAGGCCATCATGTCTATTATTGCAAGATTGAACTTGCGAGCATCTCTGAAACCTAGTCCTCCTTTAAAGATAGGTTTGCAGAGATTTGGCCAAGCCTTAGGGTAGTAACCCTTACCTCCAACATCTTTTCCCCCACCATAAATCCTTTTGAATGGCATTTATTTTATTGGTTGTTTTCTTGGGCAAAATAAAGCATCCCATTAAGTAGTTTGGGATACTAGAGAGAACTGCTCTGTTTAGGACATCCTACAGGTTTGAGCTAGGACTAAACTTTTCCAATCTTTAGATTTGGATTCCATTCTTTCCAGAATTGGTGCAAAGGTTTTTATTTTTGATCTATCCATAAAGAGAGGTGCCCTAAGTAAGGATCTATAAGATTTATGTGTTTGATTTTTAGCATTTTAGACATCATCCTTTGATGTTTGGGTTCCACTTTCTTGCTAAAAAAGACCCCCGATTTCTCAAAATTTATCAATTTTCCCGAGGCTTTGCTAAAGGTAGATATTGTGTCTAATAGGTTTTTACTAGGGCTGCACATGGGCGGGTATGGGCGGGTATAAGCTCAAACCAACCTCGCACCCACAGGCTGCGGGTTTTTTTTTTTTTCATAACCAACCCTGCACCCACAAACAGCGGGCGGATTTTGTTACCCACCCGCTGCGGGTAGAAACGGAGTTTGGGTTTAAAAACCCGCTTAAACCCGCAATAATTAGATATAATCCAAAAATTAGATATACTGATCAGGAGGAGGAGGAGTTCGCTATAATCTGCTGCACCACATTGAAATTTTCAAGATTACAATCCATGGAGTCCGCTTTAATATATTTCATGACGCGTGCAACTAATTATAGTGATAGCAAATCGAATACGCTTCTGTTTTATTTTTGATGGTAAAGAAATCTCTCGAACGTTAAGAATGCCGGCTCTTAAATTGGCACCTCTGTGGATATGTTCACACACAAGACACCAACAACCATTGAAAACGTGAAGTCTCTCGGAGAAAGGGACAAAAGAGGTGGTCTAGGGAGCGAAGCTGAACTTCTCAAGGCCAAGGATTAAGCTGTAATCGACGGTGTATATTGAGCGGGTTTTTCGGGCGGGTATGGGCGGGTATGACCTAAAACCAACCTCGCACCCACGATACCCAACCCCGCACCCACAACGGGCGGGTATGGACAAAAAAACCCACGGATTTAGCGGGTACGGGCGGGTATGGGTATCGTGGGTGGGTCTTGTGCAACCCTAGTTTTTACACTCTAAAATGTCAGCTTTTAGAAAAAGTAAGCAATCATATGCAAAAAAAAAAATATGAGAAATAGGTTCACTCTTAGGGGTTATTTTCACACCATGCATAATTTTATTTTGCTCTTGAGTTAGAAGCAATCTGGAAAAAAATTCCATGCAAATAATAAAAAGATAAGGAGAGAGAGGGTCTCCTTGCCGTAATCCTCTAGTAGGTTTAAAGGTTTCTCCAGGAGTTCCATTTAGAAGAACAACAATGGAAGTTGTTGAAATACATTTTTCAATTAGTTGGCCAACTTCAGCATTGAAGCCTAGAGTTTTTAAAGTATTTAACAAGAAATTCCAATTTACTCTGTCAAAGGATTTTGACATATCTATTTTAATTCCTAAGCCACCTGTTCTAGCTTTTTTTGTTTTTGAAAGAGTGTATGATTTCATGAACTACAGTGATGTTATCAGAAATTAATTTGCCTAGAAGATAAGAATGTAGATTGAAATGGAGAAATAATTTTTCTAAAGATGGTTTGATTCTGTTTGCTAAAATTTTATCTATGACTTTATAGACAGTGTTAAAAAACCCTATTGGTCTAAATTGACTAGGATTATTGGAATGTTTTCACTTAGGGATTAGAAAGAGATGTGTGACATTTAAATCTGGGTTGAGGGTTTTTTCTTTAAAGAAATTCTGAATAGTATCAATTGTTGCACTAAAACCCTGCGGAAGCGATATGCACAGCTACAAACGGTACTCTAAATATTGCCAAGAACACAAACTAAAGAAGAAAAGAGACGAGAATTTAACGAGGTTGAATCCTCAGGAAAAATAAGTGATTTATATATTATCGCAGGGAGAATACATATAAACCCTAAGAGAGAAAAGAAGAAATTTTGGTGTGTTTTCAAGGTTCTCTACTAGGCTATTTATATACACATAGGTAGGGATTAGGGTTTCATAACTTAGCTAATAAGTCCCTAAACTTTAGGATTAAGAAACCAATAAGAGTTATCAAAACTCTGATTTTGGTTTATCCAAAAACCAACTCCACCGACCACACGGTTTTGGAGTTCCACAAGTTTGGACTCTCACACAAAACCGTGTCAAACAATCCCGCCAGCATCCAACAATTCTCCACCTCGGATCATGCATTCATGCATGAGACGATCAATACACTAAATCACCATCGTCTTCCAACGTCGATTGCGCCATAGGCTGCCTATGTATTTTCTTCAAGGAATCAAACCGACCGTAGTTCACTCAATGGCCTTACTAGAAGGCCTCGACTAGGTTACTAAGAACCTCTACCCCAAAGGGTCTCACCCAAACCGAAGAATGTGGATCAATTAGAGCAATGACGAAACTTGACCCCGAATACTACCTTCGTTAACATATCAGCTGGATTGTCTTTGGTATCGATCTTCACAAGTAGAATGTCTTCTTCTTCCAGAATTTCTCTAACAAAGTGAAATCGAACATCTATATGTTTGGTTCTGGCATGATGAACTTGATTCTTAGCCAAGTAAATTGCACTAAGACTATCACAATGAACAGGAAGCCGTTCCTGCACAACACCCAAGTCATCTAGCAAACCTTGTAACCATATAGCCTCCTTAAATGCCTCAGTCACTGCCATATACTCCGCCTCCGTAGTTGAAAGCGCCACAGTAGACTGCAAGATTGATCTCCAACTTACTGGTGCTCCTGCTATGGTAAATACATACCCTGTAGTTGAACGTCTCTTGTCCAAATCACCAGCATAGTCAGAATCCACATAACCAACACACAGCTGATTGTTCCCATCTTCCTTCACAAACTCCAAGCCAACATCAACAGTACCATAAAGATACCTCAAAATCCATTTCACAGCTTGCCAATGTCCTTTACCAGGATTATGCATATAACGGCTGATCATACTTACTGCATGTGAAATATCCGGCCTTGTACATACCATCGCATACATCAAGCTACCAACAGCACTAGCATATGGGACTTGGGCCATATACTCACGCTCTTCTTCAGTAGTAGGAGACATATCAGAACTCAACTTAAAATGAGGACCAAGGGGAGTACTTACAGATTTAGTTCCTTCGCAAACACCAAATTTCTGTAACACTTTCTTCAAGTATTCCTTTTGAGACAAACAAACTTTACCCTTCTCTCTGTCACGTTGAATCTCCATGCCAAGAATCTTCTTAGCTTCTCCTAGATCTTTCATCTCGAACTCAGTTGACAATTTCTGCTTCAAATGATCAATCTCTTTCTTGTTATTCGATGCTATCAGCATATCATCGACATACAAGAGCAAATATATGAAAGACCCATCACGTAGCTTCTTGAAGTATACACAATGGTCATAGTGACTTCTTGTGTATTTCTGGCCAATCATAAACTGATCAAATCGCTTGTACCACTGTCTTGGAGACTGCTTCAACCCATACAACGATTTTTTCAGCTTGCATACACAATCTTCTTTTCCAGCAACTTTGAACCCACTCGGCTGAGTCATATAGATCTCCTCTTCTAGATCACCATGTAAGAATGTCGTCTTGACATCTAGCTGAACTAGGTCTAAATCATATTGTGCTACCAAGGCCAACAAAATTCGGATTGATGAGTGCTTCACAACTGGAGAGAACACCTCATTGTAGTCAATCCCTTCTCTTTGGGCATAACCTTTTGCAACTAACCTTGCCTTGTAGCGTACTTGATTCACCTGAGATCCTTCTTTCTTAGCATATACCCATTTGCACCCAATGGCCTTCTTACCGTTCGGAAGCTTCGTAAGAACCCATGTGCCATTCTTGTAAAGAGACTCCATCTCATCATGCATAGCAGCTTCCCATTCTTGACGCTCTACACTGTGTATAGCTTCAAAATAGGTATTAGGAATGCCTTCTTCAATAACTGGTAATGCATAAGCTATAAAATCATCCATCCAACCAGGTTTCCTGATTGATCTTCTCGGTTTGCTGGTTGCTATGGTCTCAGTGACCGTAGCTTCTGTATCTTCTACTGCTTCATGTTCCTCTTCATTAACATCGTCACTATCATTTGGAACTTCAGTATTTACCTCCCTTGTAGACGCCACGCCTTCGGAAGTAGTCATAACAGATACAGACTTAGCTGGAATTAGTGGAGTTGCATCAATCTCCACCTGCTGCAAAGGCTCACTGGTATTGGTAGTGTTCTCCACCTGCCGAGAACCCCAAGACTTTACCATACACGCTTCATTAAATGTAACGTCTCTACTCATGACTATCTTCTTTTCAACTAGATTCCAAATTTTGAACCCTTTAACTCCTTTCTTCACACCCATAAAGATCCCTTTAACAGCACGGCTATCAAGCTTGTTTTCACTAACATGATACCAAGCAGGGCAACCAAAGATATGAATTGAGTCATAATCATAAGATGGTTTACCATACCACTTCTCCATCGGAGTTTTACCTTCTAACGCAGCTGATGGCAACCTATTAATGAGGAAGCACGCATATGTCACTGCCTCAGCCCAAAACGCTTTACCTAATCCAGCATTAGATAACATACATCGTACCTTCTCCAGTAAAGTACGATTCATGCGTTCAGCTACCCCATTTTGTTGCGGTGTCTTCTTAACTGTGAAGTGCCTCTGTATTCCCTCATCCTGACATACTTGCAAGAATGGATCACTTTTGTACTCTCCACCATTGTCCGAACGTAGTACCTTGATCTTTCTGCCAGTTTGAGTCTTAGTTGCCTTTTTCCACCTCACAAAGACTTCTAGGACTTCATCCTTATGCCTCATGGTGTACACCCATACGCGCCTAGAATAGTCATCAATAAACGACACGAACCAATATTTCCCTCCCAATGATGCATTCTTGGAGGGACCCCAAACATCTGAGTGAACATAATCAAGAACTCCACTAGTGTTGTGGATTGTTGTGCCAAAGCTTGTTCTTGTCTTCTTGCCTTTCACACAATGTTCACAAAACTCTAATTTGCAGGCAATAGCACCTTTCAATAAATCTTGACGAATTAAAGAATGTAACGACTTATCACCTGGATGTGCAAGCCGCATATGCCATAACTTCGTGGTCTCCATCGCTGCAGTCTCGATGTGTTCAGAAATTGACACATCTCCCGTTACTGTACTCCCAGTTAAGTAGTACAAGTTATGATGCCTTGTGCCCTTCATGATTACCAACGATCCAGAAATTACCTTTAGAATGCCATTTTCAGCGACTAACTTGTAGCCCTTAGCTTCCAAAGTTCCGAGCGAGATCAGATTCTTCTTCACAGCAGGTACGAACCTTACTTCCTTCAGCTCCCGCACCATACCATCATGCATCTTGATTCGAACACTACCAATCCCAATCACCCTGCAGGTATGATTATTCCCCATACACACTTCTCCATCAAACTCTTCGAAGTTTGAGAACCAGTCCCGATGAGGACAAATATGATAAGTAGCACCATAATCTAATACCCACGTACCGTCGATTCGATAAAAGTTGATGGTATCACAGTCAGCGAGAAATCTGAAGCTTCATCTGAATCTTCACTTGCCTTAGCAATGTTCACCTCGGTGTTATCCCTTTCTCGATCCTTACGCTTGGTACAATCCTTAGCCCAATGGCCAAAGTCATGACACCATGCACATTCATCCTTCTGACGCGCTCTTGACTTTGAACGCCCTTTCACTTTGCCACGATCACCATTCTTCTTTTCCTGTCTGTTGAACGACCTCTTGCAAGAAGCAAGTCACTTTGTTAGCTTCACTTGACGGGTCTTCACTGGTCCATCTTCCTCGAACTCCTCACTACGCAATGTCAGTAGTGACCTCTCCGCGTATGTCATCTTGTCCTTGCCATGCATTAATGCTTTTATCACGGGTTCATACTTTTCAGGAAGAGAGTTTATCAGACACAAAGCTTGTTCCTCGTCGTTGATCTTCTCATCGTAGTTAACCAACTCGAAGAAGTTTATTATATGAATCTAGGTGCTCGGTTAAGGTTGCACCTCTCTTCATGTTATAGCGATACAAATTCCTTTTAAGATGTATCCTATTTGCCACGTTCTTCACAGGTATTCCTTCTCTAGCTTTTCCCAGAGATCCTTAAAGGAAGTCTCGTGATGATAATTAACTCTTCTCATAGTTGCTAAACACCCTCGTATCGAGGCAAGACATAATTTATTCATCTTGTTCCACTGCTTTTCAGACATCTCCACTGGCTGACCTTCTAAAGCTTCTTCTAGGTCAAGATGAACAAGAGCATCCATTACGTCTGTTCTCCATAAACCAAAGTTATTTGTTCCTAGTGAACTTTTCAACCTTCGCTTGTGATCTATGAGAATGCAAATTTCTTCTTTTGTTTCTTTATCTTTACTTGTGGGCTCAATGTTCTCCTTCGTGGATCGTTCGGATCAACTGGTTTATCCCCAAACCATTGTTCACAAACAACCAAATATAGATAAAAAAACTAAACCTTGAGATTAGAATTACCTCAAACAACTTTAAAAAATACCCCCGCCAATATTATGAATACCCAAAATCCAAGAACGTTACCCGAGCTCTGATACCAATTGTTGCGCTAAAACCCTGCGGAAGCGATATGCACAGCTACAAACGGTACTCCAAATATTGCCAAGAACACAAACTAAAGAAGAAAAGAGACGAGAATTTAACGAGGTTGAATCCTCGGAAAAATAAGTGATTTATATATTATCGCAAGGGAGAATACATATAAACCCTAAGAGAGAAAGAAGAAATTTTGGTGTGTTTTCAAGGTTCTCTACTAGGCTATTTATATACACATAGGTAGGGATTAGGGTTTCATATATAACTTAGCTAATAAGTCCCTAAACTTTAGGATTAAGAAACCAATAAGAGTTATCAAAACTCTGATTTTGGTTTATCCAAAAACCAACTCCACCGACCACACGGTTTTGGAGTTCCACAAGTTTTGGACTCTCACACAAAACCGTGTCAAACAATCCCGCTAGCATCCAACATCAATTACCTGGTCACCCACTAAATTCCAGTGGGATAACTAAATAGTTTCATGTTTTCCCTAGAAGAAGAATTCCATGATCCTCGGATGACTTGTAAGCATGATTGCTTTTTCAGCCAAGTATCATAAAATTTGAAAACCCATTCAAATTCAGATAATTGGATATCTAGAAGTAGTAAAATTGGACAATGGTCGGAGACAACCGCTACTAAATGGGATAGGGATGCATTTGAGAATTGGACATGCCAGGGATGCATTTGAGAATTGGACATGCCAATCCGCATTAATTCGTGCTCTGTCAAGTCTTTCTTGAAAAAAGAGAACTTAAAAAGCTACACTAGTAAAAAAAATAATAAAATAAGATTTTATTCATTCTATTCTTTTTTATACTCCTCCGTCCCACCATTAGATGACCTAGTTGGTTTAAAATTTTGTCCCACCATTAGTTGACCTATCTCATTAAACAAGAGGATATTTCTAAAATTGTCCTTTTGATTGATTATTGTAATCATACGAAATATGTATAATTTGATATACATGTTTATATTCGTTACGTATGTGTTTTAAAATGATTTTCAACAGTACAAAGTTTATGAAAATCTATGGTATAGTTTGAGAGATAAATGATTTCTAAATTTTACAAGTTACTATCCACAAGGGTATAGTTGTAAAAAATACTTAAAAATACTCATTTCATTCCTTGTCTTAAGAATTGTGCAAACTTCAAGTAAGTCATCTAATAGTGGGACGGAGGGAGTATTATTCATGGCTCATTTGGAAACAGTAAAACCGTAGGAGTGCTGGAGGAAGGCTGAAAACTACAACATATGGGTAAGGGCAATTGTAGTGTTTTGCGTCTTCAAATGACGATATCAGTTGGTACCTGTCGATAACGTCCTGTTTAACTTGAGGTGCCGTGCTTGATTAAATCTTGTAAATCAAGCGATAAATCATTACTAAACAGCTGGGTTGCACGGACGCTCCATTTCTTGAGCCGTGTCCGCGTCCGACTCGCGGCGGACACGGGACGCTGACACGACGCGTGTCCGACGCACAATTTGCGGCGTCTGCGCGCGCGTCTAGTTTGGACGCACCGATGACGCGTGTCCGACACATTTTTTTTTTTTATTTTCATATAAACTTTTTCCTTTATTTTTACTATTATTAACCAAATAAAGAAAGACAAACATTTAGATCAATAATTTAGGTCTTTATTAGGATTTTGTAATTGGAAATAACATCATGTATACCCTTAGTTGGACATGTGTTGATCTAAGAATGCATTTTGATTGTGCTATGTGTTTAATAGTGACTGATTATTTGACATTCGGCGTGTATAAACAAACGATATCTTCTTTTCTTTTGAAATTTATACATACGTAACATCATTTTCTAATTTTTAGGGTCGAAATACTTGACTTTTCTGTATAAATACATGATTATATATATAAATAATATATAAATAAAATATGTATATACGTGTCCGCGTCCTAATTTTTTTGAAAATTTTATAGTGTCCGCGTCAGCGTCGTGTCGTGTCCGCGTCTACGCGTCCGCATATGTGCAACCCAGCTAAACAGTAAAACAATCTAGAGATGAGTCAATAAAAATAGTCAGCGGTGTAGTACTGCACGCAGTAAGTACCAAGTTTTATATTTATTAGGTTCATGTTATCATATTATTATTATTGCTTTCTTGATGTGACTTGACACACTAATTAATGTTTCTCTACACAACTGCATTTCCCAAGCAAAACAAATCTTTATCTGTCTGACACACGATTTCGAATCATGGCCTAGGGTCAACTGCCCACCTCGCTATCTCCAATACTACTCTCAAGTCTCAAAGCCAAAACCTCAACCGACGATATGCAATGGTTAGAAATTTCCAGATATCCTTTGCCGAAGTTCAGGCTCAAGGGGGGAGGAGAGGAGCGAAACCATGGGCGCAATTTGAGGTTTCTGTCGTGATTTTGTCAAGAATAAAAAACACTTCAGTTCAAGGTACTTTTAGGAGTCATAAATACATTTAGATTTCAATGTGTCTTTAAGGTCATAAATATTATTCCTCGGTGCAAGTCTAACTCATTTAACGAGTCTATGAAGATTTTATAAAGAAGGCTATTATTGGGGCTTCACATTCCATTAGAGGGGCGTCACCTAATAGGACAAAAACGGGTCACCCGTAAGTAATTTCAAAAATCCATTATCTCAAATAATTGTGTAATGACTAAACAACACTTGTTTGGCTTTAGTTTAATTAATTAAACCTAGCTACGTCCTAAATTACGCCTGGAAAATCAACTAAACCTAGGCGTAAAATTGGAATTACGCCTGGAAATCAACTGAACCTAAGCGTAAAATTCGAATTACACCTGGAAAACAACTAACTAAACCTAGGCGTAAAATTGGAATTACGCCTGGAAAACAACTAACTAAACCTAGGCGTAAAATTGGAATTACGCCTGGAAAACAACTAACTAAACCTAGGCGTAAAATTGAAATTACGCCTGGAAATCAACTAAACCTAGGCGTAAAATTGGAATTACGCCTGGAAATCAACTAAACCTAGGCGTAAATTGGAATTACACCTGGAAATCAACTAAACCTAGACGTAAACGACATGCAAATCAAAGTACGCTTGAATTGAACTAAACCTAGGCGTAAGTTCCAAAAACTAAATTACGATTGAAAAATCTAGTACCGTACCCAGGCGTAACACTAGCAGAAAGTAAATAAAATCCTAATTTTCCTTCGATTTCATTCGATTAAAGCACAAAAACGGGTACAAAAAGATGGGTTTGTTTGATTATTACCTTACATACACCATGGGTTGTTGTTGAGGAGTTTGAAAACATGATTCTTCAATTGATTGAATCGGTGGAATGAGTTGAGGATGAAGTTGAGGTTGATTGAGTTGTTGATTACTATCACTAGGATCAGTTTGCTTCTTCCTCATCTATTTTTAGTAGTATTAATTGAAGGGTAATTTTGACAAATTGCTATGGAATCAAAATATCCCTTAACCAGATTTTTGGTCACCAAATATCCAAGTGAAGACCCTCTAATGGAGTGTGACGCCCCAATAATAGCCTTCTTTATAAATGCAAGTTAATACAGTCTCTGGTGGCTAAATTTGTTTTGTCAAATGATTTCGATTTTAATGAGTCAAAAATTCAATTGTTCAGATGCCTCTAGAGATGCACACTAGGATGATCATCTGGAGATGGTGTTACTTTGCACGTGTACGTATAATATTTGCTACACAAGTCTTGTCAGGATTTTGAATTTTGTTGTTATCTGAGCCAACTCGGTAAAACACGTCTGAATTGTTCCGAATCGTGTATTGCTAGGACATGGATTGGTGACCACAACCGATCCAACTCGATCAAGAAACGACCCATCAGGTTCATAAAACATACTGAGAATTCTGGATTATATTAATCAAATGACGAAAGTTTTGATCGATAAAGAGAAGATTAGATCGATCGAAAAATAGAGTATATAACAGGATTATACCACCCTAACAAGAGTACAGGAAAAACAAGACTAAGTTGGTAACAGACTACCAAACTTAGTTTGGAGGAAAGTAAATATTATGCCACTCTTTGATTACATTTGTTTGGTCCACATTCTCAAAATCCTTAAAAGCCGAGCCCAAGAAAAGAGATTATAATTTGCTTTGTTAACAACTTCTTGAACATTGTGAGCGTTGTCAGAGAAGACATACCCATTTATTTGTTTCCAAATGCTCTTTTTACTGTGCTGCCTTAAATGCCAAGAGTGAAGAACATAAGTTACCTCATTAGGCATAGAAAAGAACCATTGTAGTTTCCTTTTCAGCACAAACAGGCACAAAACAGGAACCTCCATACCTCTTCTGATTAGAAAGTCCCTAGTAGCAAGTCTATCATGTGCAATAGGTCACACAAAAGAAGCTGATCTTTGGAGGACATCTCAACTTCCAAATTGAGTTAAAAATAGAGTTAACAGGGATTTCTGTATCATCTTGAGTAAGGCTATCATATAACGGCATAACTGAGAAAAGATTATCCTTAGTATGAGACCAAATAAGTTCATCTTCTGCATGTTGATTAAATCTAAAAGAAACCATATTGTTGTTAAGGAGATTCAGTTCCACTGTAGCAGCACCATCCATTCTTCTTGGTAATTTGAAATCCCAGACAATAGATTTATCCACAGAAGAACCCATCTCAGCAACAAAGAGTTTATTTGCCCTAGTTAAAGCAAAAAAATTTGGATAACAAGTTTTTATAGGAAAATCATATAACCAGTTGTCTTCCCAGAATCTAGTTTCATTGTTAACGTTGAATTTAACATACCATAGAAAAGTTTGTTTGCTTTTCATTATAGCTTTCCACACATAAGTTCCATAAGAACAATTTGACACCTTAGAAACCCAACAAATCTCCCCTGCTCCATAATTTTCAGCAGTAAAAGACCTCCACAGAGCATTATCTTCTACAACATATCTCCAAGACCATTTGGTTAAGAGGGATTAATTAAACTTGTGCAAATTCTTGATTCCCACGCCTCCATATTTCTTTCTTCTACACAAAATAGTCCAATTAATTGGATGTATTTTCCTTCTTCCTTTATTGTCATGCCACACGAAATTCCTCATAATCTTCTCAAGCTTCTTAATAACAAAAGAAGGCATCTCAAATGACCAAAGTATTTGGTTAATATTGCCAATGCACGAAATGGATAGACTACTAGCCTATTGGAGTGTCCTATAAAAAATCATACCCCAGCTCATGATCTCCGCTAGTTAGGGCACTATGAAGTCCTTAACTGTGAAATACCATACACATACCCATCAGGGAATATTGAATTTTATCGTCTCTAAAAGTAAAATTATCAAAAGTTGTAACACTTGGTATATCGACAGTGGCAAGTTCAGACTAGACAAAAATAATTTTCGATAAGAGCAGCTCATCTATTTCATTTTGGTTAGGCAAAATCATAATTGTCAGCATAAGAGTTTCTTTTTCTTCTTTTACTTACAATAGTCAATCTTGGCGGAAATCTCACTTTTCAGTTCATAGGAGAGTTTTTAATCTCACTGAGAACTCGCTAAGACAGACGAATTTTCACTAATATGCAATGGATATCGGTGGAAATTCCGACGAGAAGAATTTAACATATAGACATTTAGTAACAAAAATCAAATTCAATTCCTAAAAACTTCATTTTTTTATATCTTTTTTGAAAATTGGTGTTTTTTTATTTTATATATAAATTATGTAAAATGCTTGACTTTTATATTACAAATATAAATTTTGGAAGAAAAAAAAAAACCTAATACCGAGATAACATTGTCTCAGCCTCGACCGAGACGATACAAAAAGCCCAAACCCCAGTGAATTCTGGTTGGATAATGAGAATAATGGGAAGCTCTCTTGTGGGGCACCTCCATTCTAGAAAAACATAACCTAGGTGCCAATTCTGAGGAAGAATGGCAAACAATCTCCCACCTGGATAAAGCAGTGTATCCAAAGGAAGAAATGATGTAATATCACTTATCAAATGTTTACTAAAATAAATAAATAAATTAGAACTAAAGATTAGAATATTGTTGATCTAACAATAAAAGAAATCTGTATAAATAGTAATAATAAAATTGGAAAAACAATTTTGGTGCATCACTCACACAAAAACGACTCACCAGATATGAGTCGAACCACAACCACCTCCAAAAGAAAAAAAATTCCCGCGTACACCATTATCATCCCTCTCTAAAGAAACAAAATCATCATCAACCAAGAAAACAGAATCATCATCAACCAAGAAGATATATGGCGTTCGTCACCTGAAGTAAAAGACCTAACTTAACCTAACCTAACTTCATTTTTTTTCTTGGGTTTACGAGAATTGTTCAAGTTTTTTGGCCTTTTGTGAAGTAAAATTTGAAACCCTAACTTTAGTTTTCATTCATTTTCCTTTGTTTCAAGGATTGATGTTCTTTTGAAATTATTGTTTGTCGTTTTAAGTCACCACAAATCTCGTGGAATTCATCTTCTCTGACCGGTTATTGAAGATTTGCTGGTTCGAGTTGAAAAAAGTGTTGCTTCGGATATCATGATCTAAAAAAGGTAAGTTAAATATATGGATTTACTCATACTATACTTGATTTTGTTACTTTTAATTATAGATTAAACATTTGCCTGATTCAGCTAATTTGCTTATCTAGATTGAACAACATTATTTTGTTAGTTTTATCATCTTCACATTTCTGTTATACCTAGATGTTAAGTTGATCTATAAAATGTTTCAGAGATACACTCCAAGTGTAAGTTGAAATAGAGTTTTACATAAATAATTGGTTTTTAGTAAAATACTTCACAATAACTACCAATTGAAAAAGTTTCTTAAATCGATTTACTAAATGTACATGTAATAAATAATATTATCAACTTCCTTTACATAGTGTATGTTGTTTATACAACTCATTTAAATACTTCCCATAAACAATACTCCATCTGCCCCATAACTAAGAGTAGTAAGTATTATTTATTTTTTTAAGAAAATAGAAGTAATATCTAGTTATACAACAAGTGATCCTTTTATTTAAGGTATCAATAAGAAAAAAAATCAATTATATATTTATTAACATGTGTTTGAAAAATTAAAAATGCAATCTAAAGTGGTTTAAATGGAGTATAATAAAAGAATAAAGGAATATTGTTGGCTAATTAATGTTACAGTACTAATTTTTTTTAATTATAGTTTGGTTTAATTTATTTTTTTGATAAAAACTTTAAAATTATTGTTTTGCAGTTTGCCAAGAATCCTGCAGGCCAATCCACATATACAATCACAGATAATCACACAAAGACTATGGGTAAATCTTTTGCAAAAAGATATTAGAATTTCTATGAAATAGTATAACTACACTTGCAAAGCAATTTTATAGTAAAATTACAAGTAACCGATTCAAAAACTTGTATGCAACTTTTCAGCTGTATAAAGTACTTTCACTTATCGACTGATGTCTACGTGCAACATGGACAATAAGACTCTGTCCGAGCGTGTTACTCTCGCCAGCATGGTTTAGCAACAGGTGGATCGCATTTACCATGTCCGTGATGGAAATGTTAAGAAGATCACTTTGGATGGTATTGCGGATTGAAGCCCGATATACTGTGCTGCACTAATTGAAAAAAGATACCGACATAAAGGATGAAGAGGGAGGTTCACAGATTGATGAGGGCGACAGGGAGGGTTCACCGAGTGGTGGTGGTGTAAGCACCACACATGAGGGCGAAAGGGGAGGCTCACATACTGGTGGGAGTGAAGGGGGAGGCTCACAACCTAGTAAGGCAACCCCAACAGTTGCTTGACCAAAAAAATATACAGTGCATAAACTTCGCCAACAAAGGTTTTTCTATACTGTCAAAATCTATGATTTTTTTCAAATGGACAAGTTACTTACTCCAATTTCCCATTCCTTAAGTGGCAGGTACTCTTTTTGGTGTTGTTGCTGGAGCTCATATGAGACACAACTCAGGCTATGATGCTGATGGGAAAGTGGAGCCAATATCGACCACCTTTATCCAGACAGTGCATTTTTAACTAACAGGTAGTGTGAACTCAATATATGACTTTTGTCGATCTCTTTTCTATTTTACTCAAATCTCCCATCCCTTAGGTGGCAGAGACTTTAGTTATGATTTTTGGTGTTGTTACTGGATCTCATGGGAGACACAAGCCAGGCAATGATATTGATGGGAAAGTGGAACCAACAAGAGACACCTCTATTGAGACAATGAATTTTTTAACTAACAGGTAGTTTAAACTCAAGATATGACTTATGTCGATCTCCTTTCTATTTTACTCAAATCTCTCATCTCTTAGGTGGAGACTTCAGGTATGATTTTTGGTGTTGTTGCTGGATCTCATGTTAGACACAAATTAGGCAATAATGCTGATGGGAAAGTGGAGGCAACAATAGCCATCTTTATCCAGACAGTGCATTTTTAACTATAGTTTGGTTTATGACTTTCTCATATTATGGTATTATACTCATTGTTTTCCCTCGTTCTCTTAAAAAAAATTGTTTCTTTATATGAGACTTCTATGGATTTTGGTGCATAAAGTTACAAAGCTAGAGTATATAAATAAAGGTAGATACTTCATATTAGATCACCTTACAAGATCATACTTCTTTAGATCATGTATAAAATCTAGATAACAGTAAATACATAATTTTGAAGTTTTATCCATTGTGTTACGATATAAATTTTGATGTTGTATTTGATTGTTTTACCAGTTTAAATATTTTTACTCGCTGAAGTATGAAACTTCAAGTTTTCATTCCTCAATAAATTTCATTGAAAAGATACTATGGTATTTAACACCACTAAACCAGTTCATCGACCCACCAGTATTTAAATTACGGTGCTTTTCCTTGATAAAGTATTTCATCAATGACATAATTATCATTCTCATCGTCAAAACACGCTTGAACAATGCAACATGAGTTGTTCAGTAACTTTCTAGAGATGTTCTAAGTGCAAACTGAAACGGACTTTTACATAGACAATTGTTTTTCTAGAAAAAAATTTCACCATAACTACAGACTAGAAAAATTTCTCAAGTTAATTTACTAAATGCATATGCAAATCCACGAAGATTTTGTTAATCAAAGGAAAAGAAAAATAGAAGGGAAGACGGCGTAAGACTTAACTTCCAAGAAAAGAAAGAAAAAAGCGTGACAAAATATAAATTTTCTTTTCTGAAAGCAACAAATTATGCTTTTCAAAAGATATTAATATAAAAACCCTATAAATCAACATAAAATCTTCCTCGGAAAGGGATTTGGTACTAGACTAAGATTACAAAGCCGCACCTAAATAATGGGTGCACATTTTGATAATTATGATTGCACAAATTGAATCTGTCGTCTAGCTAATGAAATAACCATAAAAACCTAGTTTAACGCTTTTATACATTAAAAGTTGCAACTGATCTTGATATTAAGTACATAAGAACATACTTTCTTCACGGAGACGGAGAATAAAAGAAATTGGAACACTCACTCCCACGGGCACTTGTACATTATCAAATTAACAACAAGAACAATTTTACATACTAGCTCATAAAACAATGGCCCGTTGTACTCTACCCGCTACCTACATTTAAATACTTTACATTTAGAATTTCACAAATTTCAATTATTTAAGAGAACTTACTACTGACAAAGAAAACCTAAAATTTTGAGTTCACAGTCAAATGCAAATAATTGGATCGTTAAAAGTAGGAAAACTTGTACAGGACCATTTTCTCTTGAAACATTAGAGTTCAATTGTAAGTTTAGACATTAGGTATTACATAAGAAACAAACGAACAATGATCTCCAGTGCAGTCAATGAACTTGTGATTAAAAATATTTTCATAGTTACTCTAATTTTAAAATTCTAAGGATTTAATTATTATGTTTACCATTTAACATTAAGCGTTCCAGAGATCTAAACTTAAAATCTCCGAACTGGCATTAGAAAAATAAAAAAAAATAATAACAATGATCTTCGTACCACAATTGACAAAGGGGATATCAATGATACCAATCCAGAAACTCAGTGGCTAGGTGTTGATGGTGGATTTTTGACGAAGGTCATATTCGTAAAATCACATCAAAAACTATGTATCTCTGATCATATCAGAATGCTTAAGAGGTTATGTCTTCGCTTTCCGCAAGAGGAACGAATTGCAGTACCATAACCTCCATGCATGACGGTAGTATCGGAGCCTGTTGTTTAAGAGCTCTCGATATTCCATGTATCTCATACTGAGCAATTCAGTATCCTTTCAACATGTGCAATGCATTTGAAAGATGTTTGGTGTCAGAACTTTCCCAGAATAAAATATGAGCTGATCACATCATATCTAAATTCTCCTAGACATATTGCATGCTAGTATAAATCCAGAAATTAATTAAATTACTCGTCAGATTCACCGGTTGAATTCCTGGATAATAATTAAATCTGGTCGCAGTAAATTCCTAGATAAACCCTAGTATTTACTTACTCTGATCCTTGGCTTTTCGCAATTGAATTCCATGGAATAGTAATAAATATTCATCTTCCGGGCATTTGGGGCAACCTGAGTAAGCCTCAAGCAAAAGGTGCAAGTGCCTTTAATAATAATGCTCAAAGGAGCATCCAGAAACATGGAAGAACTTGTCGGAAAACGATTAATAAAATATGATTTTTAAAGTTTTAATAAAAATTATAATTTATTGTTTTCTTTTGTGCATGTAAAACTTATTAGTCCCATACCGTGGAGTTTCCACTTTTTAGTTGTTTTAAGAGATATTATAAGCTTTTTAGGATTCCTTTTTAGTCCCACATCGAGGAATTCATCTTTTTAAGTTGTATTATTCCATTATATAAGGAAATTCACTACTTTTGTAAAACCAACGGGAAAGGGGTTTCTCTATTTTTTAGAGGGACCCCCAAGGGAAGATATTTTATATTGTTTTCTAATGCGTTCGCGATTTTCCTTAAGGGTTTTTTTCGGAGTTGCCAAGCTCAAGTTGAGCATCTACTACATATGCTAGTAGTAGGTGTATTAGGGTGTTTTATCCTGAAGATATCCGTTCTGTGAGGGCTATAACATCACTCTTGAGTGTATCCGGGCGCTAATGTATTAAGGGCAACGTTTTGAAAACTTGACTCACTCTGTTTTTCCAAATTTTTGCCTTGTTGTTGTTGCGGAGATCTGGGGAGCTCGTCCGTTTCATCAAATCGATCACTTCCATTATAAATGAGCTAAGTATCAATAACTTTTGCTTATTTGATTTTTTTCCTTGTTTTTGATTATTGCACCCAACAGAACTAAGATTGGAAGTTTGATTAAAGAAGGAAAATGAAGAGAAAAAAAATATTAATAAAAAAGTAAAAAATACGGGAACCGTGGGGTGGGGCCCACATGGCCGGCCAGGTAGCCGTGCGCTGGTTTTGGCTGGTCCCTCACCCCTTTCCCTTATTTTTTATATTATTTTATTATTATTAGAGTTTCCTCTTTTAAGGACTTCCTCTTTCTATCAAAACTCCTGAAATTTCCATACTTCTCCATGAACCATGTGGTTAGCAAAGCAAGTGGTTCCGTAACAATCATGACTTGTCTTTCTACCACCATGAGAAATATTAAAATAATATTTTTTTAATATTTTTAATAGTGGTCCTTTCATCACTATTAAGAGTTTCAGTTAAACTCAAATTCTTCATACAACGATAAAATAATGCTCGATGGACCATCGGAAAATACCAAAATTCTCAGGATTTGTCCGCGCACCGCATGGCGACACAGGCATGCCACCATGACCGGTCACGGTCGGCCCTGAAGCCGGTCGTACCTCTTTTGATGATTTTGACCTAATTAATCATCTAGGGACCATATTTGATTCAAACTCCTTCTTGCAACTGGGAATGGTGGTCCACACACCATCAGATGGTCGCACGACCACCAAGGGCCGGTTTCACACCCCTTGGACGGTCCCTTTCTTTCCATAATTAGGTTTTACCACATATTGCTCAGTCAAGCACAATTTTAACAATGATTAAACAACAATTAATCATCCTTTCACCAACTGCTCTGCAAAGGAGTTTGGTAAATGCCCAGTCTAGCATCTGGATACTACATGGTCGGTCCATCACCCATGTAGCCGGTCCCTCTCACATCAATTGGTTGATTCCCAGTTAATCATCCATTGATTATCTATTAATCATAATTAGAGTTTTGAACTGAATGCTCTATCTAGCATAATTCTGAATAGGTTCAAACACCAATATTTTAGTATTGATCCAACAATCAATATTTCAATCAATTAATTAAATAATATTCGGTTAATATTTTTAATTAATATTTTATTTGGTTTTGCTACCAATCATTCATGGATTTCGCAATATTTGCTCTGACTAGTAATACTTGCTCTAATGATCAATGCTCCATCGGGCAATACCCTAATTGCTTCAGCTAGCAGTAGGTCACGACCAACAAGGTTCAAAACCGCCACTTTTGGCAATATTGATTCAACCATCAATATTTAATTGCTTAGAGCAACATTCCTCTTACTAATCCATCTATCAATATTTCATTGGTTCATCAACCAACATTTGGTTCATCAGTCGACCATTATTATAATCTCTCCTCGTCATTCGACTGACTCATGACACATGGATCGAGAGAGACTTATGATCATTCAGAAATGATTATTCTCACAAGTGTTCAGTGCATAACATAATGATTTATGATCGATCCAGCAATCTCATTAAACCATCACCAGGTCGTTCGACTATCATTACCGCTTCAACTAGCATAATGACATGTCATGACTAAAAGCAGTAAAATTGGCTTACTCTCTTGGTCACAAAAAGATTATCCTAGACTCCTAGAGACAGACTTTCCAAACCTAACAAATGCGGTTAACATAAAGGAGTTCACTATCTTATGGGAGCTCAGAAGTACTGTACTCGCTCAAATAGACTTGTGAATAAATGTGCTGATGCCTTGGCAAAACTTGCTAGACGTAAGGGGATTACTTGTACTTCGGTGGCTAATCACCCTAGTTTTTTTTTTTGTTTTGTTTTAGGTTGTGAGACAACCTTCCAACTTAAAAGGAAAAAAAAGAACACATAATTAAAAGAGTTCAAAGTGTTGACATGGCAAATATTGCAAGTTATCTGGTGTAGTTGTTGGTAACACTCATGTAGCTCATTCTAGTCACTTGCACTGTTGCTCTCAAATGTTTATTGACGCTATGTTTTTACAGAAAACATCAGAGTAGTCTCCGGACACTCTCAAAGATCAAATGCTAATTATAAATTTAGCTAATGGCACTAACAGCTATAAGTTAATAACATCTCCAATGCTTAAGAACCAGTAATTGAACAAGTAGTACCAAATATTCTTGTTCGGACAGCCTTTCCTTCCAGTAATTTTGCCTTGACTGCAGCCTTTCCTTCCAGTACCTGAAACCGTCCGTAAGACAAACAACTCCAGACTTGAAGGCTTATTGCTAGCTTCAAATGTCTGGCTGACAATTTCATCTTCAAAACTCTACCATCAACAACAAAGTGTTCAGTAAGTACAGAAAACCAAACAGCCTACATAATTGATCTCGACCATCAATCATTTCACATCCTGCAGTAGCTTTAGTACTAATACCATCCTCAAAGGAGAATGATGTCAAATATTTCTGCGTAGCTGTATTACTTTTGACGGAAGAGCGACATGAGGCAATAGATGAGTTGGTCATCGGAAACTCAAAGTTGGTGCAAGCCTTTGGTCCACGGAGGGCAAGGTCTGCATCATCATAGGCACACACTGCATCCTCTGCTGTGTCAAATGTACCAAACCATAGCCTAACCTTCTGAAAGGAATCTTTGATCTCAGCCACCCATCTCCTAGACGGTCTCTGTCTTACTCCGACAAATCGACGAGAAGTACTACCGCGGCCAAGATCAGACGAAAATGAGAAAGCCTTTCTTTTCACATGACCTTTGACTAGTCCAATAGTGTTATTGTTGCTGAGTAAGGTGGCTGCCATGAGATACAGTTGATGATTCAAACCTCATGGTGGGAAAAGAATACCAATGAAAAACGGTTCAACATAGCATGCTCCAAAATCTAATAAAGATAAATTGCAACCTTTCTATTGCAGGCCAAGGAAATTACAAACTGCTAACTCGCTAAGCCACAGGTGTCCAAAACAGGCAAGGTTAAGCCAAAAGATTTGAAAAGACATTTCCAACCTGAAACAGAACATGTAGTCCATTAACTTTTTAAATCAGTTCCCTCCAACGTCACATCTGTCCATTTCAAGATACTAATACTATATAGTAGTTGTAATGGAATTTCTCATTTTTGAATTAAGATCACAAAAAAGAATGAAAATAAAATCAAGAATCCACACTCAAAATGGAGAATCATGATGCAGGAAAAGACAAAATCTTAAATAGGGTGCTAAAGCAAAGAAGTTCAAGTATGCAGTCTGAGCATAGAGCGACCAAATGAAAGAAAAAACTTTCTGAAATATATTTACCTGGCTCTGGGTAGCTTGCTTCCTCATCAATTTTAAGAAGCATAGAGCTGGCACTACAATTACCTACAGAAAGATCGTACTTGTCAAATTTAAAAGTAAAAGGTGAGGACAACTAGAAAAGCCACCAGAAAGAAAGAGAAAAGTAAGAGCTTTATCAGCAGTTCAAAACAAATTAAGTTTGTGCCATCCACAAATATATTGAGGAGAGAATTGAAATAAGCCTTTGTTTACCACTTGAGTTGTATTGAGTAAAATGACAGGTCAAAGCAGATTAGGTGTTTCCTTTGTGATTTCTGAACCAAGAGACGTACAAACAACTTGTTGGAACATAGGATCCACGAATACTCCATCCCCAATAAAATTAACTCACTGCTTATGAATGATTACATTAAAGAAGTCTATCTCACACCACTCCAAGTTGAACTCAGTGATTCACAACCAATGGATGTCCCGCTTCTCTCATTTTGTTTCCCACCTGGTATTTGGATCTTCTAGCTGTTTCACTACCTCTCTCAGTTCGTGTACATTGTAAAGCCAACAAGAGTACTTTACTCACTTCTTCCGTTAGTGAGGAAACCATAATTTCATCCAAGAGGCTTGAATCAACAATGCTATCAATGGACTACTCCATGTAGAGTTCACCCACCCCACAATGTCAATTCGTTCTGGAAATGAAGCATCAAAAGCCTTCTTTCTAGATATTAATTCAAGTAGAACTACAGCTTAACTGTAAACATCTGATTCTGGTTTCCTTATCATTGTATATCCACTCTCTGTATGTCCAGTTGTACACAGTACAAAATCAATGAAAAATTTGAAGTTCAATACATGAAAGCATATTAATACAAAACAGACAAATGGCAGGATCAGTCAATATCACAATCGACCTCCCTGGGTAAAAAGGAAAAAGGTAAAGCTGAGAATCAACCATTCCTTGACTTGTAAACCTCAATAGCAGGCTATTCTAAACTTAGCAGTCATGTTTTCATAAGAACATTCTTAAAATTCAATTGTAACAAAATTGATGTGTCTCAGTAGTTAATGCAGCACCATATTATATGCAGAAAAGAAATATCCAGTGATATATCAGAATAAATTTTGAAAAATAATATGTTACGATAATACCTGGTGCAATGTATCCAGTGGTACCCACAGTCAAAAATGATTGCATGGAAGCGGAAGATTGATCCATGAGTTTTGCAATGCTGAAGTCAGAGATATGGGCTTCCATTTCTGAGCCTAAAAGTATGTTGTTAGGCTTGATATCTCGTAGCAGGATGACAGTCCTGGTGAAGATAAGACAATCCTTCAGTGGTTCCTAGAGCTATCTTATAGCGGACATCCCACGCGATGTCTGGGATCGGGTTAATCTCACGCAAGATCAGCCCATAATCCATCCGCGCCCCACCGAGTTGTAACTCCAAAACACGTTCAAACTCTGGAAAGAAAACAGGAATTTCTCCACTCAACTTGCTTTCCTGAAATTTCAAGTTAAGTAAGTGTCAAGCTCCTTCAACCAGATGGTATTGGACCACTCAATATAATACAATTTGGTATACTTCGATATTTGAAGCAACGAACCTTGCAAATTGTTACCAGATAGGTCTAAAACTTGCAGCTTTGTGAGACCAGCTACCATAAAAGACGAGCTTGAATTTTCTACAAATTCTGGAAGTAGTACGGTGAGATTATTTTGTTTAACATTCAAAGTTGAACAGCTACCGACATCAAAGGTATGCTACCATGCAGCTGATTCAGTCCAAATTCAGAACTTGCAATTGCTTCCACAAATTGGGTGGGATTTCACCAGAGAGGCGGTTACTTATGAAATCACGTTCCCGCAAACAACAGTTTATCCCCAACTTTTCTGGTATGATGCCGAAAAATGGCCATAAAAAAGAGAGATGCTTTTCAGTCATTTCTACAGGTAATTCACCAGAAAGGCTGTTACTATAAACAAATACAGTCTCTAGTGTTTGAATCCTCCAAATACTGTCTGTAATTTGCTATAAAGCCCCAACTCCCTAGGAACTTCCCCTTCAAGCTGGTGACTATTAGCTTCAAACACTGACCTATATTGTCCTATCTCAGCTGGTATTTTCCCAGATAAATTATTTTCAGAAAGGTAAATCTCAGTCAGTTCAGTTATTAAACCAACCGGGATTCCACCAGTTAGTTTATTCTCTGCCACTGAAAAAACTTGCAAACTAGTTCCCAACTCACTAGGAATCTCACTATCAAAACGGTTCGACGACAAATCCAATGTGCTTAATGTCTTGCAATTACTACCACCAAAACCTTCCGAAATCCCACCTTCTAGACTGTTATAACCCACATCAAACACATTTCAGCAGCTTCAGATTACTCAAACTTTTCAGCAACACACCAGTGAAATTGTTATCCTTCAAGTACATCTCAGTCAATTTAGTGCAATTACCAATTGAGTAAGGTATACCCCCAGACAATTTATTCGAATACAAATACAACAAACTAAGATTCTTCATGATACCTATATTTGTATTCTTCAAATACAAATACAACAAACTAAGTTGAGGAGCATTTGTTTGGCTTCTTTGCATTCCAAAAGTTGCCATTCTTAATGTACTGTGCTCTCATCATTTGGCATCATAAGCAGTCATCATTTTCCAGAAATTTCCATATGAGTTTTGCTATCATTGCTCTGTTAAGTTGTTGGAGGTCTCTGATGCCCAACCCACCATTTTCCTTAGGGACTTCAAACTGTTAAGGGTGGTAGCAAGGGTGTCGGCATTTACATCTCAGAGGGAGTTCAAATCTGTTACCACACAAAACATTATGATAAATATCTATGGCACTTATGCAAACATTTTCATCCACCATAAGTTATAATTTATTTGCTACACTAGAATATTCTAACTCATCTACAATGAACTCCTACGAGTAAGTAGTTTCCAAGGGAGTAGAAGCTGCAACTACTGGCGCCATTCTAATCTATCCAGTTTCCCACTTCTGAATGGTTTCTGTATTGCTGTTGTATGCAAATATGTAAAATTTCCGACTAGTATAAGTGAATTTGTCTTTTTGAGTTTCTCGTAAGTAAACTCAAAGGATTCATTCCATTAAAATCTATGTTGCGAGCGCCCTAAATTTAGAAAACAACAACAGTAAGCATAATTTGGCGCCTTAGGTTAGGCGCCTTTTTTGCCTAGGCGCTGGTCCAGCGCTCGCCTTTCACAACATAGATTAAAATGGAAAAATGCTGTACTACTATAACATGTGTGGCTACATTTACATGATATATCGTCCATTGGGTTTGCCTTCAGATGGTGATCGATTCTTTTTTGCGGCGGAATTAATATGTAGGTAATGAGCAATGAGAACTACAGTATTTTTCTGCCAATCGAATTTAATATGTATAAACTACCCAAACATAGATACAAATTGCATTATATGCAAGACCCTTCTCTCGATCCATACTATTTCTTATGCAAAACTAAAAGTATTTTTCTTTAGCTTACCACATGAATCAATCAACTACTGAACTACCCGAACACTAACATGGTTTGCATTACACGCAAGACTCATTTCTCGATCCATACTATTTGTTACGCAAAACTCGAAATATTCCTAGTTATACAGATCCTAATCTTCACATGAAGCTCTGTTACTTAACCTATACCAACTGCATGCTAATCACACTACTCGGATCACAGGTATTACCACAATTAGTCAAAATTGACAGATTTATAGAGAGATTCTTAAAAATTACATGAATCAGTGAAATAAACAAACATAGAAATCTCAATATCACAATTAATGAACTTAAAATCACATGCCCAAAATTAGTAAACAGCCCAAAATCACAGAGATAAGGCTTTTTTTGACTCACCATGGTTTTAGTTCTGGAATAGGAAGATCCAATGAAATTAGGAGTATCCTCTTCTTCAAATGCAATCCTTGATCCAAGAGCATGTTTATCATCATACTCAAAAATACAACAATCAAAACTAACCCCTTGTTTCTACAGAGATCAGCTAATGTCAATGTACCAACAACACTAGTTCTGATTGTCTCAACTTTATGTGATTCACGCCAATCAACATTAGGTCTACGAAACAATCTGGTTTCATGGGCATTTTTTCTATCATCTCCTCAATATTGGCAATTTTTCCGGCACGGCCAAACATATCAACCATACAACCAGAATGTAGTGTGGTGAATTCCGTAGACTGTTAACAAGGAACCAAAATGCGAGTACCCTTCATCAACAAGACCTGTGTGACTACAAGAGGCCAAGACTCCAACAGAGGTAATAGCATCTGGTTTTATCCCCACTTTTTTTTTGCATGTCATAGAAGTACTCTAAAGCCTTCTCTGCTTTTCTGCTCATTGCAAGACCAACAATCATGGCGGTCCATGTCATAACGTCGGTACTTGGAATCCCATGTAAAACTTCCAATGCCCCGCCAATGCTCTGCCATTTTGTCTAAATATCGACGAGTGCTGTCCCAGGGAGTACATCGACCTCTATATGCTGCTTCTCACCTATATGTGCACAAGCGAGTAGTAGGCTTACCCTTAAATTTGCATTTCGTGAAAGAGTGATAAATCACTATCAACATGTCCGTTGATCATTATATTCCAGTGAAACAAGTTCTTATCAGGTATCTGGTCGAACAATTCCCGAGCAACTGAGACACAACCACATTCGCAGTAAAAATCCACATGAGCTGTTGTAAGAACCAAACTGAACCCACTTCTCCATTTACTTGTCGCCCTGGCGTAAGCTGTTACAACATTTAGCAACGTAACGACATTAGTTCAAGGGCTTTAATGGGTTGATCCGATTGGGTATAAGCATCAACATTGCGGCCCACGAAACTAAACTTTTCTCTGACATTTTATCAAATATCCTTTGAGCACAAACCGAACTCCCACAATTTGAGTACATGTTCATAAAATGTATTCTGAATGTAAGAATCTATGAGAACCCAAATTTCGTTGAGTGGCGATGTAATTGTTTCCCCTCATTCAAATCCCGACAATATTCAAACAAAGACGGAAACGTGAAATTATCTGGAAAGTAACCAGAAAACTATGACATTTTGGTGGAAGTCTTTGTTAGTGTAAACTCGAATTATAAGGTCTTCAAGAGCAGAAAGACATGGGAAATGAGCCCCGTTCTCATCATTCGAGCTTTTTCCCAGTGCAATTAGACATGGGTGTGAGTGGATCGAGTTATTTTTGTTGTTGGTGGTCATGGGGGTGATGGTGTTTTTCAAGAAGGGTTTTTCAGAGATCAAGGATAGTGGTTGTTTAAGGTTGTGGTGAATAAATTGAGGAGCAGACATACTGCTCTCTGTAGGTAGTTATTTCTGTTGGATGACTACAAGGGTAGTCGAATCGAAGTTGCTAATGAGTAACCCGGCTCAAACAATATAGGCCTCCTTCACCACTCCACTAGCGGCTGGGCTTGGTCTCAATCCCGTCTTTTATTATGCACGATTTTTTGGGATATAAGACATTTAGAAGTAAAGTGATGATACCCCTTATCCAAATATTTATGCTAATACCAAAATTACCCTTCATCATCAAGTTTGTGTAATCATTAACTAGTCTAATTAAATTAGGTTAATTAGTGATTTGTGTAAGATAAATCAACATTATTTTTCTTAAAAGTAAGTTATTGAAAGGGAAGAAGAAGGAGATTATAAGAGTTGGAAAAACTCTATTATTTTATTATTTTTTTGAATCTGAACCTTCAAACCACCCAAGCATACTTCAAATTTAGTTTTTTGTTGTTTGAATTGGCCAAAATTTTCTGAAAATAAGAAATTTTATAGCTTGAATTGGGTTAAGTCAAACAAGTTCGGCTAAGATTTGAAGAATAAAGAGTCAACTTATTTGGAAGTGTAGTTTCGGCTACTTTTTCCTAATACGCAGGTAGCCGAACTTGCTTTTAATGGAGGTTTTGATGAGTTCGACTAACAAGTTCTGGGACAGGTAACTGAACTTTTTATTCTAGAGTATACAGAGTGATGTTCGGTTTCCAACATTAATTTTCAACTAAACCGAACTCAATATCAGAGTGAAGTTCCGTTAGGAGAAAAAATTCTCAAATAAACCGAACTCAACATATGTGTTTGCAGAGTAGAGTTCGGTTAGCAAAAAAAAAAAATTGCGAACCAATCGAAATCAACATATTGATTTTCAAAGAAGGGTTCGGTAGCAAAAAAAAATTGCGAACCAGCCGAACTCAGGATTTGTTGTTCTAATACAAGTGTTCGGTTAAAGGACAAAAATTTTCTAATTAACCTAACCAACCGAACACAACATATTGGTTTTCAAAGAGGAGTTCGGTTAAAAATATGTTTTTGCTAACCAACCGAACTCAGAGTTCGGTTACGAAAAAATAAATTTGTGTTACCCTAAGTGTTCTTCATTCTTGGTTTCAGAATGATCGGTTCGCAAACTAGGTTTTTTAAACAATTCCTAACCTAACATGCCACTGTAACTTCCATTTAAACCATTATTGATGGTGGTTTTTAGCTTAGGGATAAAATCGTACATCTGGCATGACGTCACTATGACCAATATCGCATTTATTGAAACAATCAGCGTATTTACGTAAGAATTACCAGGGTACCTTTTTTATATACACGTGTTATCTTCCACGACAGAACTCTTAGTATTAACTGACATCACCTCTGTATACACCTAACCCTAATTCTCCCACCGTGCCAATGGCAAACCATGCCTACGCCCTGCGCCAAGGCATGCCAACCATGCCAGCCGCACCACCGTGCCAATGGCAAACCATGCCAGCCACGTCTGTACGCCAAGGCATGCCAACCATGCCCGCCGCACCACCGTGCCAATGGAAAACCATGCCAGCCACGTCTCTACGCCAAGGCATGCAAACCATGCCAGCCGCACCACCGTGCCAATGGCAAATCATGCCAGCCACGTCTCTGCGCCAAGGCATGCCAACCATGCCAGCCGCACCACCGTGCCAACCACGTCTCTGCGCCAAGGCATGCCAACCATGCCAGCCGCACCATCGTGTCAACATCAAACCATGCCAGCCGCACCACCGTGTCAATGGAAAACCATGCCAGACACGTCTCTGCGCCAAGGCATGCCAACCATGCCAGCCGCACCACCGTGCCAATAGCAAACCATGCCAGCCACCTATCCACGCCAAAACGAAGGGTTGCACTAATCAACGGCTACCCTTCTCGTCGAGATACAGATCTCGAACATCCAAGTTCGCCACCTAACGCACGGAAACTTGCGGCCCAAGGCCAAACACCACGGTTTGCACCAAATCCTAGTTTTGGCCGCGCCTATACCATGCCAGCCTCTCCTTCACGTCATTGGGTGCCAAAACGAAGGGTTGCAACGATCAACGGACACCCTTCCATCTAAGATGCAGATCTTAGCCATCCAAGTTCGCCACCTGGCGCATGGAAACTTGCGGCCCATAGCCAAAACACACGGTTTGCACCTAAACCCTAATTTGGCCGCGCCTACTCCTTGACAAGGCAACGACTCAACGCTTGCTGCTAAAACGAAGGGTTGCAATAATCAATGGCTACCCTTCTCTTTGAGATGCAGATCTCGACCACACAAGTTCGCCACCTGACGCATGGAAACTTGCGGCTCGCAGCCAAAACACACGGTTTGCACCTAAACCTTAATTTGGCCGCGCCTACTCTTTGACAAGGCCATGACTCAACGCTGTTGCTAAAACAAAGGGCTGCGATAATCAACGTCTACCCTTCTCTTTGAGATGCGAGATCTCAACCACACAAGTTCGCTACCCGACGCATGGCAACTTGCGGCCCAAAGCCAAAACACACGGTTTGCACCTAAACCCTAATTTGGCCGCGCCACTCTATGGCAAAGCCATGCTCAACGTTATCGCTAAAACGGGAGGTTACAATAATCAACGGCTACCCTTCTCTTTGAAATGCAGATCTCGACCACACAAGTTCGCCACCGGACGCATGGCAACTTGCGGCCCAAAGCCAAAACACACGGTTTGCACCTAAACCCTAATTTGGTCGCGCCTACTCTTTGACAAGGCCATGACTCAACGCTGGATGCTAAAACGAAGGGTTGCAATAATCAACGGGTACCCTTCTCTTTGAGATTCAGATCTCGACCACACAAATTCGCCACCTGACGCATGGCAACTTGCGGCCCAAATCCAAAACACACGGTTTGCACCCCTAATTTGGCCGCGCCCACTCTATGGCAAAGCCATGCTCAACGTTGGATGCTAAAACATAGGGTTGCAATAATCAACGGCTATCCTTCCCTCTGAGATGCGGATCTCGACCGTTCAAGTTCACCACCTAACTTACGACCCAAAGCCAAAACATCACGGTTTGCATCTAAACCCCAAATTTGGTCGCGCCTATTCAATGGCAAAGCCATGTCGACTCTACCATGGCCACTGGCATGCCACCATGCCACACGTAACACCTTGGATACACGTTTTCCCATGAAAACACTCGAGGCATCTAACACATGTCACAAACCGGGGGATGCTCATTAGGGTATTGGTTTGGCGGTTTACAGCGTGCGGCGTACACTCGCCCTTTCTACGAAAGTGTGATAATAATGAGTCGGTTAGTAAATATAAGGAGTAATGGTGAAACGTTTCTTTCATTATGGAACATCAATTCCAGGCGTTACCCGTTACCACCTCCTTCCACTTTACTCAGTCGTTCCCATTTCTTACGAGACCAGAGTACGTTATGTTACGACTTGTATAAATAGGTCTTACCTATTTCCACCAAACAACAAGTTTTGGGTCAAGAGCATACACCACTCAGAAACCACTTGCTAGCTTTCCCATCTGTTAGCTTTCACTTTCTGATACAAGTCAAACAACTACTCTTCCAGAATCAACTATTCTGGTCTCAACACTTTCTTCGCTTCCCTCCCTAAAACCAACCCCTCTCTTTCACTTTGTGACCGAAGCAAGTCTGGAACGGCCATTTCTTGGTTTAGGCCGGATTTGTACAGATTGATCTCTCGAATCTAAAGTACTCCCTTGTAGTACATTGTTTAGGGTTTAGACTCAGTTTCTCACCCACTCACGCGAAATTACCGTAATCAGCAAAAACCGTTTTCACCCTCAAACAACCATATTTTGATGATTTCTGCTCAATTTTCTCGATCGAAAACAAATTAAAGGTGATGTCGAACAAGGAACTTCAAGGAAAGAGAGAAGAAGAAAAGAAGATTTTTTTTTCAAAAGTAAAAATTTCTGGTGCCCCTCCCACCTCTGTTGTTGATTTTGATTAAACATTCATTTAGATTAGACACATATATATATATATTAGATTTATATAGTTATTAGGTTAGTTTTAATTTAAATTAGAGTGAAGGGAATGTGTATTTTTCTAACTTTAGGACACCCCTTATAAATATAGGGAAGTTGGCCTAATAAAATCATGGTCCCCAAAAGATCGTTCTTTATTATATACTCCCTCGTCCCACTATTAGATGATGACCTAGTTCAAGTTTTTTCTTAAGGCAAGGAAGAGAAAAGAGTATTTTTTACGTTTTTTTACAATTATATCCTTATGGGTAATAACTAGTAAAATTTAGAAATGATTTATCTCTCAAACTATACCACGGATGTTCGCAAACTTTATACCATTGAAAAGCATTTTAAAACATCTACGTAACAAATATAAACATGACTACGAAATTATACATATTTCTTAAACTAATAATAACTAATAAAAATGGTGATTTTAGAAGCCCTTATTTAGAGAAATAAGTAATCTATTATGGGAAAAAATCTAAAGATAAATAGGTCATCTAATACTGGGAAAGAGAGAGTATAAGCACGCGAGTAAGTCGGTTAAACGACCTCTTCAGATAATTCGTCGAACCCAAGGATAGCTATAATATCCTGAAGTTTTTTGTAACGTTATGAAGTTTGCTTAACTCTTTGGCACAATTTCATAATTTCCTTCACGAACGATGCTAGGAATATACACAACTGGAGTTTACATGCATGTGCAAATTCATGAGTTTTGCTCAGAATTATACGAATGAGTGGTCGATAACAACACATAGATTCTTTTATATATAGATACTAAAGAGAGTTACACACTTGGTTAATAGTGATAGATTATCCAGTTTCTTATGACTGAATTGCATTTGATTCGTCTAGATCTAAATCAAAGGTTATTTGGTTGTAGAGATTTAGGAAACTTTTTAATCCGGTTAGATATGTGACCAATGAATCTGGTAAAAAATGATACATGACTCAAACACCTCCAAATTAAATGTATGACCCGAGTCAGATATCAAGAAAAAAAAAAATTAACACAAGTCATATTCAAATCACAAGTCAGATCCAAACAAACAACGTGTAAGACTAAAACATATGAAAGAAATGACGCTTGGTTTACGCCGAGCATATTAACATTCCCACAAAAACTGAATGCTCCAAAAGTACAACAATTTTTCCAAGGCTGAAATAAAAAAAAAGGCATAAACCTCTACTAAAAATATCAGCCAACTGATATTCAAATTTGCAGAAAACCCGGCTCAACCAAGTCACGAATCATTTGTAATCAATATTAATATGCTTGGTTTGTGTGCTATTGGATTGGTAGTCAATATCGTTGCATTGAGATTGTCCCAGAACATATTAGATGGTCATGAATGATGAGTCGGAGAACCAACTTTTTTTATCTGCAAGTGCACGGTGTCAAAATTGTAGACAATAGCAAATGTGGTTCGTTCCCACGAGGAGTGTAAACTACTTCTAACTAATACAACTAATTTTCTAATCAAAAACCAATTCAAGTGGAAGTTTTCAGAACTTTATACTACGGAAATAAGCAAATAAATTGAAGTGACAAACAAGATGAGAAAAGGTTAAGGATCCGGGAATCCATTGCAAGTTATGATTACTTGTGTTTTATCACGAGAGTCTCGATATTACTCATGTAAAGCAGCAACACACAGCTACTAATACATGGAAGATATGTCATTAAGAACTATTGATAATAATCGACGAAAGATTGTTTGATCTCGACCTAAAAGTAGAATCCCTAATCATTATGTATACATGGCATACAAAGTAGAAGAGTATTCATAAATCTAATGTGGATCAGGTCTCAATGAGATTGTCTATAACTTAAGAACAATCCACAAATATGAGATACTCAAACAGAAAATTAAGCTTTTGATTTAAAGAAACTCTTGTTCATAAACACAAATGATCTAGCCTACAAGTTCATCCTTTCACCCTAACAATGGTTTAGCAAGTCATGGCTTTCTCAAAAGCCATAGAAGCTGATAAACAAAATAAACTCATAGAATTGAAAAACGAATAGAAATGCTCAAACCCTATTTTCTTCCTTGTCGACGGCATCCCCGATTCTCTCATTTTGATGTATATATAGGTAGTGTGAAGAGTCTGATTAAGACCAACTAGACCTGGCCCAGTTCAAACACCACAAAAATCTAGCTTCCAAATCCAGACCATTAAGTCCGGCCATAGTAACTCCACCAACTTCCTACTCCCTGACCGGTTAACCATCAACACATCTTTCCATTCCCTGAACTTCTAAATGCAGCCACAAAGCAATGACATCAATCACAGCAGTAACACCACTTTTATCAACTGATTTTCTCTCGAACAAACCCAATTTCTGTCCACATCAAACTCTCTTTTTAATCCTCCACAACGGACCACCAAAACCATGGCTGCGCACTACTTTACTTCAGCTATTTTGGGACTCCAGCAATCACCCAATAAACCACCACTAAACACCACAGAAAACACCCAAATCTCCATCAATCGAGCTTATTGAATGAACCCCAGATCTATTGACGTCGAACTGTCTTCATTCCCATCTCGATTGGCTTGAATCCAGTCTATACTCCAATAAACCAAACCCCATACAGTCAACACATTCATTACTCCCTGTTCCATCTCGTGTATATGTCATGTACCTCAAATGAGAGAGGAGTGCCCTTATCAGTTATCGGTCTGCGTGTAGTAAAGTTTATAGTGGTGGTGTTTAGTTCATTGGTGGGTGTTATTATCACTTGTAAGGAGGGTCTATATGGAACCACTTGGAGTTGTATTATGCGTTAGATGTTAGGGTTGCAAGTCTATCTTTATAAGTTGTGTCTGTAATGAAGAATGCTATCTAAGAAATCAATAAAAAAGTAAATCGTTCAATCGATTAAACTGTGTTCTCTGAACCGGGAGGCTTGATCCGTGAGGGTCTTGGTGTTACTCTTATCTTCATCGATCATCATCTTGTAGTTGAAGCCGCTACAGACTCTAGCCTACTCCAAATTAACTTCGGTCTGGACTATAGTTAAACCTCAATCAATCTCATACTGATCCAAGGTACAGTTATGCTCCTACGCCTCTGATCCCAGCAGGATTCTACGTACTTGATTCCCTTAGCTGATCTCACCCACAACTAAGAATTGCTACGACCCAAAGTCGAAGACTTTAATAAACAAATTTGTATCACACAGAAAAGTCTACAGAATAGATAAATCCATCTCCCACAAATAAACCTATGATTTTTGTTCCGTCTTTTGATAAATAAAGGTAAACAGGAACCAATCAATAACCCTGACTTATATTTCCGAAAAACTGCCTAGTATTATTGATCACCTCACAATAATCTTAATTAACGCAGCGAAAAAAGATATTACGGAATCACAAACGATGAGACGAAGTTTTTGTGATTTCTTTTCTATCTTCCCTTTGGAGATATAAATCTCAAGCCAATTAGTTCAATTGTACTCGCATTTATAGAAACAACAAGATCGATCACACAACTACAAGAAAAGTAGTATCGGTTTGGCTTCACAATCCCAATGAAGTATTTAAGTCGTTAACCTGGTTTTAAAAGAAGAAAACCAAAGGTTGAAGGAGAATCGACTCTATCTTAGCAAACTAGTATCACACATAAAGTGTGGGGATTAGGTTTCCCAGTTGTTGGAGTTCTCCCTTATATAGTCTTTCAAATCAGGGTTTGCAATTAATGTTAGCTTAGTAACAAAGCATTCAATATTCCGTTAGATGAAAACCTGATTAGATTTAAGCTAATATTTTTCAACCGTTGGATCGAAAACTTAGCTTGTTATACACAAACGAAATGTTCAATTTTGGGTTTATAAACCATACCCAAACATTAACATTTGTTGGTTCAACAATAGTCAACCAAATGGTTAGCCATATGATCACTCTCATATCAACCATATTCTTCTTCATCATAACTAGTTCAAATGACTCAAATGAACTAGTTAGAGAGTTGTTCAATTGCTTAGATCTTATGTAACTACACAAGACACAATCGAAGCAAAAATGGTTTGATTCACTCGAATCGGTTCATGAACTTTATAGCCACGGTTTGCAAAAGCATTCCTTAGTTTATATAAACATTAGTTCAAGAACAACCGGTTTTAGATATAACCTACTCAAGTTCGCGGACTTAAGCTCATGGAAGGAGTACACAAACTCCAGCAGAAATTCTCGGGTGAGAACTTCCGCCAGTTCGCGGACTAAGTTCGCGGACTTGGCTTGCGCCACTTCCATTTCTCTTGATCAACAAAGTTCGCAAACTTTGGTTCAAGGAATAAGGACTTATACATATATGTGTTTCCACAACAATGCTTATATCCTACCAATGGTTATGTAATCTAAACTCTCATTTCAATCATTGAAACATTCTCGAGAACGTTATATAGCCGTTATTCACGAGACCATTTTTGTCAGAGCAATTTCCAAAGTGATTGAAACATATCATGACTTTCGTCACTAGGTAAAGATGAATTAGGTTAAAGTGAAAGCTTACCAACGTATATTTCGAGAAATAGATAGGCGAGTTAAACTCGGCTCGAAATAGCAAATGTGTATAATGAAAGTTTATACATATAAATGACTTTTGTCTCAAGAGTAGGAGATAGAGTAAATAGACTTTTGAGTGACAGATAAGTTCAAGTCTCCACATACCTTTCAGTCGATGAAGTTCCACAGGTTCCTCGAGTAGTCCTTCGTCTTGTATGATGATTTCCATGGAGTTCTTGAGCTCAACTACACTTTTTATCATAGTCCGAGACCTTTAGCTACATAGGCTAGAAATCAAGACTTATAGTTTTGATCACTAACATTGACAAACATGCTTGAGATAACAACGCATGCGAGTTCGACCGAGCTATGCTCTAACAATCTCCCCCTTTGTCAATTTTAGTGGCAAAACTATTAATACATATGGAATACAAAAAAATAAATAAATTAACTTTTGTAGCTCCTATTCCACATGTCTAATCTTCAACATTACTTGAAATCTTCGTTACTTCCAAGTACTCCAATGATCCCAAAGGTTGTAAGTTTAGCATCATCGTTGTTGAAAATCCGTAGCTATAACAATAAGAAAACAAGAGTTCTCAATCATTGTTATACAGTGTCATAGTATCATTATACAACGTCAAAGTTCAATTGTATCACAACTTCAACAACAATACTATGGTGATATGTATCACTCCCCCTTAGTCAATACTCCATCTCACATGGGAACCACTCCACCTTACATAATGATCCGAAAACCATATGTATTTGTAGTGTGAACTACATATTAATTCTCCCCCTTTTTGTCAATAAAATTGGCAAAGGTACAAAGAACGGGATCCTAATGAAATTTCCGAAAGAGACATTTCATGACCAAAAGAAAGAAACACATATCATCTTATTTAGATGCAATCATAAAGTCGATGCTTGCATTCATCAAGGAGTTTAAAGATACAAGATAACCCCTATAATATTCCACAACCGCACTCCCCACAAAGATATGGCAATTAAGCACAAGTTCAAAATGAACTCTCCCCCATAATATGTCATTCCCGAAAGAACAACAAGAGCGACCTTAATTTCGAAAGAAAAGAAGGATTTCTTTGGAAATAACAAATCACATACAAGTATGAATTTGAATCCAAAATACTCAATTAAATTAACCACAAGAGAACACATGATTAATTTAATCGAAATAAAAAATCAAACTAATCACAAAAAGTAATCAATTTAATTGGCCATACTCACATAAGAGAATCTATGGAGCAATGACTAAGTTAATTATGAAAATAACCAACCCAATCAAAAGTGCTCAAACATAAGAAAACTTATGGAGTCATAACTAAATAACCAAACAAGATGATTAATTTAGTTCAATATGCTCGACATAAAGTACCTTATGGAACAACAACAAAGCTAACCATGAAAATAATCAACTTTGATTGTTTTAGTGCTCAACCTAAGACACATTATGGAGCCTCACAAAGTAATACACAAAAAATATGGATCGGGAAGATCAATTATCATGCGGAATACACAAGGATTCATTCTATTTTCCATCACAATTTGCACCATGACATACAATAGACATTATCCTTGAAAAACAAAAGATTTTAACCTATCTTCCATCAATAATTGACAATATAGGCTTAACTTTTTTATTTGTCAAAAGTCCATTCATTCCTTTATCAATATAAGAATATCGACTTACGAAAGACTTTACTTTTGATAAGATATGGGACAATCATAGTTCATGGACGCAAACACACATATCCCATAAATAATTGCAATATATAAAACCATAAAGATTAATACTGCAAAAATCATCTTCCAAACAAGTTTAGAATTTAAACCAAAATCTAAACACACGAAGATGAAAATAGTTGGACATAGCTATGTGTAATCACAATAATGGCTATTCCAAACTCTAGTTATTCTTCTAACAAAAACAGAAAAATAGAAGATTTACTAGATAACCACAATTTACTCATCTTCTTCTTCCCCATCGAAAAGACACCAAGATGCTTGAATTGTGTTCAATTCTTCCTTGAGCTCGGGAAACTTCGTTGCAACTAAAGACAATTGTTCTTGGACACACTTCACCCTTAAATCGACTTTACAAACACCTTTGTGAATTTTTTGAAGAAGACTCAAAGTGGTAGGGTCACAATTGTTGAGTGAATCATCTCTTTGTCTTTTGCACACATTCTCCCTTATGCGTCTAAAGGTACACGGACGAACCGGTTTGGGGACCCCAAGAAAGTTTCCAATCGAATCAAGACCACGATCAAGGAAAATTTGTCCAATCAAGCAAGGATAACCTAACATCTTGATGGGTGAAGTCATTTGATAAATGATAAAGCCACAAATATCGAGACTTTGAACACCTGATTCAAGGAAATAGACTAATTCTCAATTGTGGAGGGACAAAGATTGGAGATACCAAGTTTCCCAAAAGCCAACAATGGGATACTAAGATCATTAGTAGGAAACTTTCCTTGATTCCAAACTACCTTCTTGCCACAAAGCCCAAAAGAGATTTCATCACATGATGGACGTTCATCACTTGGTCTAGGAAGATGCACGTTCCCCAATGGAATGTTGGTAATCTTTGAAATCAACTCTCTATCAACAAGAAATCTTTCTCTATTTATCATGGATTTGAATTCCATCTTATTAAGATCAACATCATGAATGTTGGCATAGAAAATTCTTGTGAGAGAATCAAACCCTTGACCATGACCATCAAAGATATTTCCAAGCTTGAATTTTTTAAAGCAAGTTAAATCCTCTTCATGCCCACTAGAAAGCTCCAATTTATTTTCAAGGATGAAACCTTTAGATGAAATATTTTCAAAAATTCTAGCACAAGAATCATCTACAAACCTAATCCTAAGAGAATTTTGGTCACAAGGAAGATCCATGCTAAAGGTATTTGAGCTTTTGGAGCTTCTTTTTGAACCCTTAGAATTCATCATGAGATCTAGAAAATTGAAAGGAACAAGAGGAATTTACTTACTTGGAGTGAACCTTGAACACCCTTTCTTTCAATTTCTCCAAGCAAGCTTCAATGGAGGAAATACACAAAACCCCAGAGGTTCACGTACGCGGACGGGTGATGAAGAAAAGAGTGCGCGAACTTCTTGTTTATAAGGCCAAAAATGGGCTTGGACCCGTTTTTGAACCGTGACCCACACAAGGAAAAGTGGTATTTTTCTTAATTGTTCGTTCATCAAAGGTTATGCATCCCGTGATAAAACACTTTTTCAGAGACAATGGATGAAGAAGAAAGCTTTAATTGGTATTCAAAAGAGAATAACAAAACTGTACACCATTCAAACCATTTCTTGCCCCATTCCAAGATATATACAAATGGGGTAATGCAAAGCTTGTTACCAAGAGGCATAATGCGCATAGGAATTCTCATCCAAAATTTCTGGCTGATATGTGTGAAATGTCCCCGTTGTATAATCAAAATAACGATGATAATCAGGGCAGTCAAAGATTTCTCTCCTTTGTTGAACCTAGTTAGAAGGAAGATTCTTCCGAATCCTAGGTTGCACAGTATTATTTGGTTTAACATGTACAGAACCTTTTTCGGAATGATTCTTAGACTTAACTTGGACTTAAGTTTTTCTAAGAATTTAAAAACGCCTTCGAACGCTCTGAATAGATATTTATCAATTGATCCATTACGGTAGTACTCTTCAAAGAGATCAAGATTTAATCTATTGAGAGTCCATATCCTGGAGCATGAAGAAAGTTTTCTTAATCTTTCCTTTTATTTTTTCCTTTAGATTGATTCTTATCATCTAAATCTCCCTCTTTAGATGAAAATACTATCATGAGAAACCAGAGGTTTTGACCATAATAATCTTTGAGCAATCCTTAAGGAATTCTAGCGTGCGTTACAGATGCCAAGAGCAAGTTTTCCAAAGAAATTTCCCATGGGACAATTTTTAAGGAACGAACAAACACAAACTTGTTAGGTTTAAGGTGTTTGCACTGCTTCGATACCAATTAAAAAAGCGTGGGTCTAACAACCACACCCAATATTTTGCTTAGCAATTTGTATGGACAAACTCCAATATACTTTCTAGAGAATCAGCTAGACAGTCAGAGACTCAATCTAGATAAAAAGTATATCAAAGAGTTTATATCTCAATCTCTCGATTTGATCTTTACTCAAGCAAATAGAAATCTGCTGAGTCTTTATCAAAAAGAGATAACTTGGATGGTACCAAAGACCAATATCCAAGTGACAATCAATTTAAATCAACAACCCAAAAGGTCGGATATTCTAATTGATTGAACAACGCACAACCTATGATATTTCAATTATATAAACAAATATAATGCGGAATAGAAATAACACGGACACCGAGAATTTTGTTAACGAGGAAACCGCAAATGCAGAAAAACCCCAGGACTTAGTCCAGATTGAACACACACTATATCAAGCCATTATAGACTCTATCCTACTCCAAATTAACTTCGGTCTGGACTGTAGTTGAAACCCAATCAATCCCACACTGATCCAAGGTATAATTTTGCTCCTATGCCTCTAATCCCAAAAGGATGCTATGTACTTGATTACCTTAGCTGATCTCACCCACAACTAAGAGTTGATACGACCCAAAGTCGAAGACTTTAATAAACAAATCTGTATCACACAAAAAAATCTACAAAATAGATAAATCCATCTCCCACGAATAAACCTATGAGTTTTGTTCCGCTTTTTGATAAATCAAGGTGAACAGGAACCAATCAATAACCCGGATTTATATTTCCGAAGAACATCCTAGTATTATTGATCACCTCACAATAATCTTAATCGACGCAGCGAAAAAAGATATTGTGGAATCACAAACGATGAGACGAATTGTTTGTGATTTCATTTCTATCTTGCATATCGGAGATATAAATCTCAAGCCAATTATTTCAATTGTACTCGTACGATAGAAATAACAAGATCAGATCACACAACTACAAGAAAAGTAGTATCGGTTTGGCTTCACAATCCCAATGAAGTCTTTAAGTCGTTAACCTGGTTTTAGAAGAAGAAAACCAAAGGTTAAAGGAGAATCGACTCTAGATTAGCAAACTAGTGTCACATGTAAAGTGTGGGGATTAGGTTTCCCAGTTGCTAGAGTTCTCTCTTATATAGTCTTTCAAATCAGGGTTTGCAATCAATGTTAGCTTAGTAACAAAGCATTCAATATTCACCGTTAGATGAAAACTGATTAGATTCAAGCTAATATTTCTCAACCGTTGGATCGAAAACTTAGCTTGTTATACACAAACGAAATGTTCAATTTTGGGTTTATAAACCATACCCAAACATTAACATTTGTTGGTTCAACAATAGTCAACCAAATGGTTCGCTATATGAACACTCTCGTATCAACCATATTCTTCTTCACCATAACTAGTTCAAGTGACTCAAATGAACTAGTTAGAGAGTTGTTCAATTGCTTAGATCTTATGTAACTACACAAGACACAATCAAGCAAAACGGTTTGATTCACTCGAATCGGTTCATGAACTTTATAGCCACGGTTTGCAAAATCATTCCTTAGTTTATATAAACATTAGTTCAAGAACAACCGGTTTTAGATATAACCTACTCAAGTTCGCGGACTGGGTTCCACGGACTTAAGCTCATGGAAGGAGTACACAAACTCCAAACGGAAATTCTCGGATGAGAACTTCTGTCAGTTCGCGGACTTGGCTTGCGCCACTTCTATTTCTCTTTATCAACAAAGTTCGCAAACTTTGGTTCAAGGAATAAGGACTTATACATATATGTGTTTCCACAACTATGCTTATATCCTACCAATGGTTATGTAATCTAAACTCTCATTTAAATCATTGAAACATTCTTAGAGAACGTTATATAGCCGTTATTCACAGACCATTTTTCGTCAGAGCAATTTCCAAAGTGATTGAAACATATCATGACTTTCGTCACTAGGTAAAGATGAATTTGGTTAAAGTGAAAGCTTACCAACACATATTTCGAAAAATAGATAGGCGAGTTAAACTCGGCTCGAAATAGCAAATGTGTATAATAAAAGCTATACGTCTAAACGACTTTTGTCTCTAGAGTAGGAGATAGAGTAAATAGAATTTTGAGTGACAAATAAGTTCAAGTCTCCACATACCTTTTAGTCGATGAAGTTCCACCGGTTCCTCGATTAGTCCTTCGTCTTGTATAATGATTGACATGGAGTTCTTGAGCTCAACTACACTTTCTATCCTAGTTCGAGACCTTTAGCTACATAGGCTAGAAATCAAGACTTATAGTTTTGATCACTAACATTGACAAACATGCTTGAGATAGCAACGCATGCGAGTTCGACCGAGCAATGCTCTAACAGAAAATATAATACGAAAAAGAAATAACACAGACACCAGAATTTTGTTAACGAGGAAACCGCAAATGCATAAAAACCCCGGGACCTAGTCCAGCTTTGAACACCACACTGTATTAAGTCGTTACGAAACTAGCCTACTACAAGTTAACCGGATTTGGAATGTAGTTGAGCCTAACCAATCTCACATTGATCAAGGTACGGTTGCGCTCCTTACGTCTATGAATCCCGAAGAAGACTCTACGCACTTGATTCCCTTAGTGACCTCGCACAAAACTAAGAGTTGTTACGACCAAAATTTGAAGACTTGATAAACAAATCTTTCTCACACAGAAAAGTCTATTGAAAGAGATAAATCTGTCTCCCACGGAAATACCTACGTGTTTTGTTCCGTCTTTTGATAAATTAAGGTGCACAAGAAACAATTGATAAACTGGACTTATATTCCCGAAGAACAGTCAAGTAATAAATCACCTCACACTAATCTTAATAGTGAGGAAGCGAAACAAGATATTGTGGAATCACAAACGATGAGAGGAAGATGTTTGTGACTTTTTTTTATCTTACCTATCGGAGATAAATCTCGAGCAAATCTTAGATAATATAATACTCAATCACGATAGTATACAGTAAGATCAGAACACACAACTACAAAGAAAATAGTTGGGTCTGGCTTCACAATCCCAATGAATTCTTCAAGTCGTTAACCTATTAGGGTTTTAGGAAAAACCTAGGTTAAAGGAAAATCGACTCTAGTCGCAACTAGTATCACATAGGAGGTGTGGGGATTAGGTTTCCCAGTTGCTAGAGTTCTCCATTATATAGTCTTCAAATCATGGTTTGATAGCTTTGGAACAAAGCAATCAATATTCACCGTTAGATAAACTCCTGATTAGATTCAAGCTAATATCTTTCAACCGTTATATCGAAGTTAGTTTGTGACACACAAATGAAATGCACCTTCATTTAGATTTGGATAACCGTACCTAAACGTGTACACTTAGTTGGCTCAACAATAGTTAACCGAAGTTAGCCATATGAACACTTTCATATCAACCTTATTCATCTTAACCACAACTAGTTCAAATGACTCAAATGAAACTAGTTATAGAGTTTTTCAATTGTTTATATTCTCATAGAAGTATACAAGACACAATTGAAGCAAAATCGGTTTGATTTACTCGAATCAATTCATCAACATTATAGCCACGGTTTGCAAAAAATTGCATTCCTCATTATATAAATGTGTTAGTTCATGACACAACCGATTCTAGAACATAACCAACTCAAGTATGCAAACGTGTACGCATACCTAAGTAGCCGGACATGGACTGTGTTCGCTAGTATGCAAACGTGTACGCATACTATTGTTCACATCCTAACTCAGTTGAATATGGTGCGGGTACGGGTATGAATACCAAGGTTCCCAGACTTCAACTTACTTCGCCAGTATGCATACTATAGCTCCCGGACTTCAACTGACCAACCAGTACGCATACGGGTGTGCATACTATAATGTCGCTCTTGGACTACACATATGCAAGTACGCATACTGTACGCTTATATCCAATCATGGTTAATCGTTCTAAACTCTCATTTCAATCATTGAAACATTCTTAGAAGACGACAATAGCTGTCTCACACAAAATATTGGCTTCAAAGCCATTTTCAAGTGATCAAATGATCAGCACGAAATATTCCGAGTCTACATAAAATGACTGTCTCACACAAATCATGTAAGATGTTAATTACCAGGCGATTTTCACATGATCATCTTTTGACTTTCGTCAAGAATATAAGATGAACTTGGTTAAAGCGAAAGCTTACCAACACATATTTCGGGAATATGTAAGCGAGTTAAACTCAGCTTGAAATATAAAATGTGTATAAATTAAAGTCTATATAGCTATACGACTTTTGTCTCAAATAGGAGATAGATTAGAAATAGACTTCTGAGTGATAGATGAGTTTCAGTCTCCACATACCTTTTATTGATGAAGTTCCACAAGCTCCCCTTACTAGTTATTCGTCTTCAATCGATTAACGCCGTGAAGTTTGAAGCACAACTACACATTCTATCCTAGTCTGAGACATAACTATAAGTATACTAGTTTTCAAGACTTATAGTTTTGATCACTAAACTTGACAAACAAGCTTTAGATAGAAAGCTTGCGAGTTTGACTGAGCAGTGCTCTAACAATCTCCCCCTTTGACAATGTTAGTGAAAAAACTACCAATACATATGGATTTCAAAATAAATAAACTTTGTAGATTCTCATCCAAATGCTTGATCTCCTTGGTTCTTCAACATTACTCAAAATCTTCTTCACCTCCAAGTACTCCAGTGATTCTGAACGTGTTCAACTCAACATCATAGTTGTTAGAGCACTGCTCGGTCAAACTCGCAAGCGTTGCTATCTCAAGCTTGTTTGTCAATGTTAGTGATCAAAACTATAAGTTTTGATTTCTAGTCTACTTATAGCTTTATCTCGGACTAAGATAGACTGTGTAGCTAGTTGAGCTTTAAACTTCACGGCGTTCATCAATTGAAGATGGAGAACTACTAAGGAGAGCTTGTGGAACTTCATCAACAAAAGGTATGTGGAGAATGAAACTCATCTATCAATCAAAAAGTCTATTTATGCTCTATCTCCTATATTGAGACAAAAGTCGTACAACTGTATATAGTATTCGATTATACACATTTGATATTTCGAGTTGAGTTTAACTCGCTTACATATTTCTCGAAATATTTGTTGGTAAGCTTTCGCTTCAACCAAGTCTATCTTATATTCTTGAAGAAAATCAAAATATGATCATGTGAAAATCGCCTGGTAACATCTTACATGATTTGTGTGATACAATCATTTGATGTAGACTTGGAATATTTCGTATTGATTATTTCAATAACTTGAAAATTGCTTTGATGCTAATAGTTCGTGAAAACAACTATTGTCATCATCTAAGAATGTTTCAATGATTGAAATAGAGTTTAGAACACTTAACCATAATTGGATTATGAACATAGTACGTGTACTTGCATATATGTTGATCCAAGATTGGTATAGTATGCATATTCGTATGCGTACTGGCGAGGTCAGGTAAAGTCCGGGAGCCTTGGTATGCGTACACGTACACGTACGCGTACTGGCAAACTCAGTTGAAGTCTGGGAACTACTGTATTCGTACCCGTACGTGTACTGATTTCAACTTTGTTTTGGATGTGTGGTAGTATGCGTACAAGTACGCATACTGTCGGACACAGTCTAAGTCCGGCTACTTAAGTATTCTTACCCGTCTGCATACTTGAGTGGGTTAAAGATCTAGAATCAGTTGTGACATGAAAAAATACATTTATGTAATAAGGAATGCAATCTTTGCAAATTGTTGCTATAATGTTCATGAATTGATTCGAGTGAATCAAATCGATTTTGCTTCAAATGTGTTCTTGTATACTTTTATTAGAATATACCAATTGAACAACTCTTTAACTAGTTTCATTTGAGTCATGAACTAGTTGTGGTTGAGATGAATAAGGTTGATATGAGAGTGTTCATATGGCTAACTTCGGTTAACTATTGTTGAGCCAACCTAGTGTACACATTTAGATACGGTTACTCAAACCTAAATGAAGGTACATTTCATTTGTGTGTAACAAGATAAGTCCATCTAACGGTGGAGAGATATTGTTTTGGTTTCAAGCAAACTTAGTTTGGCTCTTAGATCAGGTTTCATCTAACGATGAATATTGATTGCTTTGTTTCAAAGCTATGAAACCCTGATTTCAAGACTATATAAGGGAGAACTCTAGCAACTGGGAAACCTAATTCCCACACATCATGTGTGATACTAGTTACGACTAGAGTCGATTATCCTTTAACCTTAGGTTTATTCCAAAACCCTGTAGGTTAACGACTTAAATACTTCATTGGTATTGTGAAGTCATACTCAACTATTTTTTATGTAGTTGCGTATTCTGATCTTACTTCTAATATCGTAATTGAGTATTATCTTTGCTAAGATTCGCTTGAGATTTATCTTCGATAGGTAAGATTAAAAGTAGTCACAAACATCTTCGTCTCAGCGTTTGTGATTACACAATATCGTTTTTTGCTTCCATATGATTAAGATTATTGTAAGGTGATTGATAATACTAGGCTTTTCTTCGGGAATATAAGTCCGGTTTATCAATTGGTTCCTGTACACCTTGATTTATCATAAGACGGAACAAAACTCATAGGTATTTACGTGGGGAGACAAATTTATCTATATCAATAGACTTTTCACGGTGAGACGATTTATTTATCAAGTCTTCGACTTTGGTCGTAGCAACTATTTATTGTGGGTGAGATCAGCTAAGGGAATCAAGTGCGTAGAATCCTGCTGGGGTTCAGAGACGTAAGGAGCGCAACTGTACCTTGATCAGTGTGATATTGGTTAGGGCTCAACTACATTCCAGTCCGAAGTTCATTGGTAGTAGGCTAGTGTCTCAGAGAGGCTTAATACAATGTGGTGTTCAAAGCTGGACTAGGTCCTGGGGTTTTTCAGCATTTGCGGTTTCCTCGTTAACAAAATTCTGGTGTCTGTGTTATTTCTTTTCCGCATTATATTTTGTTATATAATAGAAATATCACAGGTTATGCGTTAAGTTCAATAAGTTCCTGAATCCGGCCTTTGGGTTGTTGATCGAATTGATTGACACTAGGATATTGGTTTGTGATACCTTTCAAGCTATTTCTCTTATTCAAACGGGCTAGGAAATTCCTATTTGTTTGATTGCGGATTGAATTAAGAAATTGAGATATAACTCTTTGATATACTTTTCTAAAGATTGAGCTTGACTGTCTAGTTGATTCTATTGAAAGTATATTGGAGTTAGTCCATATAGATTGCTAAGCGAAATATTGGGTGGTGCTTTTAGACCCCCGCTTTTTCAATAGTTGTTGAAGATTCGTAGCTATAACAATGAGAAAACTGTTGCTCTCAATCATTGTTAAACAATGTCATACTATTATTACATATCATCAAAGTTCAATTGTATCACAACTTTGATAATAATACTTTGGTGATATGTATCACTCCCCCTTAGTAAATACTTCATCTCACAATAAAAACCACTCCCCCTTACATAATGATCCGTAAACCATATGTATTTGTAGTGTGAACTACAAAATAATTCTCTCCCTTTTTGTCAATATAAATTGGAAAAGGTACGAAAACTAGTGGGATCATAATGAAATTTCCATAGAGATACTTCATGACCAAAAGAGAATATATCAACTTTGTTTCGATGATTTCACATAGTCGAAACGTAGTGTATTCATCAAGGAGTTTATAAAGATATAAGAAAACTCCTACAATATTCCTCAGCCGCACTCCCCAAAAAGATTTGGCAATTACGCATAAGTTCAAATAAGAACTCTCCCCCATAAAATGTCATTCCCGAAATAACAACAAGTGCGACCTTACTTTACAAGAAAGAAAGATTTCTTTGTACATTAACAAATCACATGAGACATGAATTTGTATCAAAAAAAAAAAACTCAATTAAATTAACCAGAAAGTAAATGATTAAATTAATCGAAAGTGCTCAACATAAGAAAACTTACGAAGCCACACAGTACTTTCACAAAGATGTGAATCAGGGAAAGACCAATATTATGGAATATACAAAGATTCATTCTATTTTTCATCAATACTTGCATAATGACATATAATAGACTTAATCTTTGTCATCAAAAGTTCATTCTATCTTTCATCAATATTTGCATAGAGACATAAGATAGACTTAACTTTTGAGAATATATGGGACAATCATAGTTCACAGACGTAAACACACATAACCCATAAAAAGTTTTGCAATATATAAAACCAATAAAGATTAATATCGGAAAATCATCTTCCAAATAATTTAGAATTTAAATAAATAAATTTAAAAACATTGCAAGATGAAAATCGTTGGCAATATCTATGTGAAATCACAATATTTGCTATTCCAAACCCTAGTCATTCTTCTTAAAACACAAGAATAATTCCCATAAGAAGTTTCCTAGACATTAAGACATATGAAAAATTCTTCATCGTCCCCGAACTTCTTGTCGTCAACAGCTATTAGAACATAAGGTTCATGAAGAAAGGAGTCAATACCAATGAACCTTCTAGACTGATGCCGAACCAGGGCCTTCTGAATGTCAAGAGTCCTTAAAACAATAGCCTTTATTTGCTGAATATCTTTTCTTGTTTCCTTTAACTCTTCAAGAAAACCAGAAAACTTCTGAAGATTTGAAGGAATAGCCCTTGGTTTCCTCACATTCCCCATTTTTATTTTCAAAGTTGAAGGTAAAGGAGATTTATCTTTTTCCTTCATGATTGATGGCTTAACAATCATATTAACATCTTTTTCATCAGAAGATATGATGCTTGGAGTCTCCATACAAGTATGAGATTGTGAGAGAAATTCACAAATCAAGCTCAACAAGCAATCTTGTGATAAGAAAAGAGTTTTCAGAGAAGGAAAAAGGAATGTAGGGTTACAAAACCTTTATGCACTAAAAAAGATTTACGTGCGCACAACTCACAACCCTAAAAAAGGCAGAATTGTCGATTTTAACCCTCTTTTATTAATCAAACAGGGAAAGCCTTTTCAATATCAATTAGATATGAAGAAAGACAATATAATTCCAAAAAAACTAAAAACAAAAAGAAGAAAATAAACCAAAGTTTTCTTTTCCTAAAGCCCGTAACGTGCACAACTCTTGTCTCTTTTGACCAGGCACATGAGACAAGATGCACCATCAACACAATTAAGTCGTGCTGGGGTGAACAATAATCTGTCCACCATAACCTTCTTGAACAGAATTCTTAAAACCCTGTTTCACAGACTGTTTATACCGTACTCTTTTCTCTAGTGGTCTAATCTTTTCTTTGGAAATTAACTTCTTTGGAGAAGAGTTGAGTTTACACACCTCGGACGACTTGGTGAAGTTTGAGCTTGTTTGCTAATCAATTTTCTCTCCGTTGAAGTTTGTTGATATATCTTATCTTATGTTTGTACTTGGAACATTTGGAGAGTTCATGACCCTTGAGAGTACAATGAGAACATGTCAAAATGGAGGATGGTTCTGACACCATAGTAGAGCAAGCCGGTAGACAAATTGTAGAACCTGAAATATTAGAAATAAAATTTCCAGTAGACAAAAAGAAATCCATTTTATCCTCCAAAGTGGTCGAAGTTTCTCCCGGAAGAATATCAAGATTGATGTATGTATTGCTACAATTATCAAAATCAATATTTTCACAAATGAGTGCAACACTTGATTTTTTTATCTTCATCTGAATCATAATGATCAGACATCTCATCAAGAGTTGCAGCAAGACCTTTGTTCCTAGTGTACTTTCTACGATTTGGACACTCATTAACAGAATGACCAAATCATTTACACTTGAAGCACTGTGGCATATCCTCGTCATCAGTATCGTCAGTATCCCTGTTTTTAGGAGGAACACGATTATGAGGTTTAACTGATGATCTAGGTTTATCTCTAGTGAAATGTTTACTTATCTTCAAAAGAAGGTCTCTAAATTGTCTTGTGATAAAAGAGACTGACTTGTCAAGATCTTCATCCGATGAATCAGTCCTAATAGGATCAACTTTAGAGATGCCAACACTTTTACTTTTATCAAGTACTTTAGTGCTATTTTGTTCTTTGAAAGCAGTATCCTTTCCAGATTTGGATACATGCTCATGATCAAAGATCTTTAACTTCCCAACAAGAGTATTTCTGGAAAGAGTTTCAAGGTTATTTCCTTCTACGATGGCATGTTTCTTAGAATCGTATCTAGATGGAAATGATCTGAGAATTTTCATCACAATGTCCTTTTCAGGAATAGTCTTACCCAACGCAAAAGATGCATTAACAATTTCAGACACTTTCTAATTAAACTCATCAAATGAATCTTCATCTGCCATGCGAAGGTTTTCCCAATCAGAATATAGGTTTTGAAACCTAGATTTTTTTTCACAGGTTTTCCCTTCAAATACGGTTTCTAAGATATCCCAAGCATCTTTAGACCGAGTGCGCGTAGTCACATGGTGCTAAAGATCTGGGCTAATGACATGGATGATAACATTTAATTCGTCAGAATTTTGCTTTGCAACGAGAATCTCGACAGCATCATAATCACCAATATCCTTCGGAACAATTACATCGCCTTCAGTAACAACCGGAGGATCATAGCAAGCATTAACTAAATGAACCAATGATTGAAAATCACGCGCTTGAAAAAAGGCACGCATATGGCCGTCATCTCCTGACCTAGCCATAGAGCAATGTGCGTTTTCCCAAAGTATGGCTGGCATGATGCTTAAAGGTCGCAGGAAATTCCACTAAGGTCTTAAATCGATCACGACCATCCAACTTCACCGGCATGTTTGGATGGCTTAGATCAAGCCTATGACCGTGGGACAGGTACACACATGCTCACCACCGGCCCAACGTGGGCCCCACACGATCGGCCTCCCCAAGGGAGGAGCATAATATGCAAAACCGATCGGTTGAAGTTACATGGGCGTGAACCAAACAAAACCCTAATTAGGGTTTGCGTCATGTTACATGTGTCGTTAATCGATCACGAGCGTCCATCTTCGCAAGATTGGATGGAGGGTGTAGATGTAGACTTAAAAGGTCCCGAGCATGTCAACATGATCACTGTGGGCCCACCTACACGCATGACCGATCGACCAAGGCCAACCGTGGCCGGACATCTCGAAATGCGCGCCCGAAGTAGGCATGTCGCGCGGTTTCCAACTCCTTTGCGGCATGGGATTTCTGTTGCAAATTGATCTGAACCGCTCCTCTTTGCCGGTCAAATTGAGTGGCCTAGATTGCACCTTCATGGGACAGTGAGTACGGACGTGTACACCGGCAAGCCGTCTACATGCATGCTCGGTCGGTCCTGCCTAAAACACCTCCCATGCTTGGTTTCGACCAAGCTGAAGAGTGATGCTTGCGCACCTCTTCAAAACCCTAAACTCTATCAACGGTCGCAGATGAGCATCACAAGATCATCTCATCCGTCCAACTCTACCAGCTTGGTTGGGCAGCCCTGGCTAGGAGTTGAGCGACTAATAAAGCATCCCCATGATCACCATCCACCACTCTTCCACATAGAGTGATAGTCCAAAGCATGGCTCGACCATGCAGTCTCCAAACGATCACTCGAAGATGATTGGACGTGATGCTATTTTAAGACGCTTATCCGTGACCTACTCCGCTAAGCCTTAAAACAACGATGCTTCATACATGCTGAATATATACGATGCATTACATGCATAGAATACACACGATATTTCATAAATATCGATTTCCCAAATAACTTAGTTATTTAAACTTAGCACCGTATGTTACCTTCTGTGGGTCCCACGATTCACACAATCGAGACATCGAGCATGTCACAAACGGGGGGGATACTTACTGGGGTATTGGTCTGGCGGTTTACAAGGCAACGGCAACGCGCCATCACAAGAACGTGTCGAAGGCATGGACGGTTAACGATGATAGGAGAAGTGGGCCAAGACGTGATCGTGCAATCACCCACACGACCCCACTACTCTATCACTCAACTTCCTCCATTTCCTACGAGATGAGGGTTTGCGCTCTATGGCTTGTATAAGTAGGTCCTTTGCCTATTTCCAAACAACAAAGATAAGACAGAAAACCAAGTGTTGATATAATCGTATTCAAACACCATAACTGATAGCTTACATCCTGCAAGCCAGTTCAGCTTTCTGATACAAGTCATAAAATAGCGAACACCTCCACAATATCAACACCTTCTTCGCTTCCCTCCTTAAGATCAACCACATCTCCTTCACTTTGTGAACGAAGCAAGTCTGGAACGGCCATTTCTTGGTTTAGGCCAGAGTTGTACAAATAGATTTCTCGAATCACAAGCACTCCCGTGCAGTGCCTTTGTTTAGGGTTTAGATTCATTTCTCATCCACACACCCCAAATTACCAAAACCGGCAGAAATAGTTTTCACCCATAAACAAATTGATCTCTTTTCTGCTAGCAGTATTAGAGGAGTGCTTAGTCACTTTTAGAGAACTAATATTGGTTTTCAAATTCGAGAAGTTGATCCAAATCTGTTCATCATTACCTTTCGTTCAGCTGAGGATCTAAAATGGATAGCTTTAAATGGCAATGGTATCCATACGACAATGTTTTATCTGCAACCTCTGCCTTCCCTGGTATGCGCATTACTACTAATGCGGTAAAAAAAAATCTGTTCTGGGCTAGTATCTCTAATGCTAAGTGTGAGCACAAAACTGAAGAAAGAATAGGTCTTATAGAAAGTAGGATAGGCACAATGAGCAGAGTTTGTAAAGGTAATGAAACTTTGGATTGCCTATCAAGGGTCTTGGTATGGATTAGCATCGAAAAACCCTTAGTTATGAAGCTCTTAGTAAAGGTTTACAAATTCCCAGTGACTGAACTCACTTTCAATTACCTAAACCTTACATCGAAATTTTGTTCTCATTGTTATCGTCTAGGTCATAAGAAAAACCAATGTGCTATTCTGCAAAATCGTCCCCTAGAAGATATCTATGACATCACTATGCATTCTCGCTTCCCTGGTGATGATATCTTCCGGCTTAACAACACTCCCATCCAGATATGGAACCCAAAAACATCTTTGATGCTCATGGAAACTAAGAGTCCGTTGAGAAGTTCTTAGAAATACCAGGAATTCGCAATACTCTTTATGACCTTTTTAGGGAAACTCATGAGCCTAGTGTTCAACCATCCATGCAAACTAGTGTGGCTAACCCTGGAGATGCAGCTAGCTCAAGAAAAATAGAGCAAACATATGAAGTTTTAGGTCCATTTTATTATGATGAAGATATTCCTCTAAGCTCGGTACTAGGCAAACGTACTTTTCCATTTTACCTTCCACGAAAATTGTGTTCCCTTGATTGTCTCTATCTCTGACTCAGCTCGCTCTGTTAACTCGAAAACTCACCGAGTTATGGATTCTATAGTTCTGATTGAATCTGCTCCAGCTAGAACAAGTGGATCTCTTCAGGATATTGTTAATCTGTTCAATTATGGAACTAATAATGTGGTTCTGGTAGTCAATAGAAGATTGTCATTTGACTCTCCTCCCTTTGTTGATGCTCCTGAGAATTTAGGTTCTTCTTCTTCTTATGAATCAATTTCATCTGCATTTTCATCATCTCATGCTAGTTCTAGGATTCCTGCATTTCATTGCATTCATACATTATTAGCTTCACCTAAAACCTAACCCATTTCCTCATTTCGAATTGCTATTCCGGAATTTCCTTCTTCTTCATCTTATGAAGGGCTTGGAATTTTAGTCTCTGACAATGGTGATTCTAATCAAATCAATCAATATGGATGTCATATCAAGGAACACATTCAGGTGAACGACAGTATTGTTCCAATTCCATTCTTATTGGATTCCCCAGATGTGCAGGAGGGTGAAAATCAGGTATCTTTCTTCATTTTCTTCAAAATTTCTCTAATTTATGTGCTTTTTCAAGTTTCTCTTCATTGTGTGTTAGTCTTTGTTTTAAATCCCTCATTATTTTAGCATTTAGAAAGTAATTCTGGTATTAGTTAGTTTTTTTTTAATTAGCTCAGTGGGCTACTTGGGACTGTGATTTTCAAAATGAAAATCATAGCTTGGAATGTTCAAGGATGTGGCAATCCTTTTACCCAAAACCATCTTAACCAGATAATCTCAATAGATACACCTGAAATTATGTTCTTGTCTGAAACAAAGTCCCAAAAACACCTAGTCAAATCACTATTGAAGGAATACCCAAACATTCATATAGTGGATCCAATAGGATTAGCTGGAGGATTAGCAGTAGCTTGGGTAGATGGATTCTCCTTTGAAATTTTTCAATGGAATATCAACATGATCAACATTCTAATTCAAACTAATGTTGAATCCAAGAAATGGTTATTGACATGCTTCTGTGGAAGCCCTTATCCTACTAATTGAAATATAGCATGGGATTTCATCTCTGAAATCTCAGAACAAGTAGACAAAGATTCAACTCCCTGGATAGTAATAGGAGATATGAACATGATTTTTAATCAAGAAGAAAAACTAGGAGGACTCCCTTATAAAAACTCTGACAGTGAGTATTATTAGAAAATTCTTAATAATGCAGGACTAATTGACCTAGGCTTTAAAGGTTATGAGTATACTTGGAACAACCATAGAAAAGGTGCAGCCAATATTCAAGAAAGATTAGATAGAGCAGTGGCAAATTCTGAGTGGAACTCTCAATTCCAGAATGCTGAGCTATCCCATTTGGTTGATGTAGGATCAGATCATAGCCCCATTTCCTTAAAACTAGATTCCAACTTTACCAAACTAGAAAATATACTTTCAAATATTATGATACTTGGAAAAAAGAAACTTCTTGCATTCAAACAATTAAGGACACCATGTTATTAGGGATAACCCAACTGACACTCTCATACTTAATATTCAGGAGCTCCAATATAATTTGGATCACTGGAAGAAAAATGTTTTTGGCAAACCCTCAAAGGAAATAAAAATAGTACTATTTCAGATAGATAAACTCAATAGCTCTAGTCATGTTTATAAGAAAGAGGAAAAAATCAGAGAAAAACTAGCTACCTTAGAAAAACTTTATGACATCAGGAGGCTATAGCAAAACAACAATCTAGAGACAATCAAGTTAAGCTAAGAGAGAAAAATACTAAATATTTTCATACTAAAACACTCAAGAGAAGAAAATGGAATAACATTGAGTGCATTAAAATGAAAAATGATGATATTACTTTTAACACGAAGGAAATATAACATACTTTAAATGATTATTACTTAGAGCTGTTTTCTGAAAATCCGAATCCTCCTAGCCCTTGTCTTGATATTTTCAAAAATATTCAACCCAATATCTCTGAAGAGGAAAATGCAACTCTTACAGCTATTCCTACTTCTGAGGAAATTTATTCTTTTTTGAAAAAACTTAAACCTAATAAGTCCCCAGGACCAGATGGATTCCCTACTAACTTTTTTTAAGTTGAATTGGGATACTGTAGGTGAACAAGTAAATGCATCTATTCAACATTTTTTTAGAACTGGAGAGTTGCATCCTGAATTTAATAAAACCTTTCTCTTTCTCATTCCAAAAAAAAGGCACCCTAAGAACCCTAGTCATTTCAGACCTATAAGACTTTGCAACACTGTTTATAAAATTATAGCCAAAATACTAGCCAATAGAATTAAGCCTCATCTCAACTCTATCATCTCACCCTTTCAAGCTGCTTTTCTATCCAATAGACGAATTTCTGACAATATAGTTATCTCACAAGAGCTTATTCATTCTTTCTTTTAAGAAAAAGAAAATCAAACATGCTGGAATGGGGATTAAGATAGATATGTCAAAGGCTTTTGATAGAGTAAATTGGGACTTTCTAATCACTTCAATGAAAGCCTTTGGTTTTAACCATTCCTTATGTAATTTAATCTTCCAATGTATCTCCACTACTTCTATAGCAGTGCTGCTCAATGGAAGTCATGGAAGTTACTTTAAACCTTCTAGTATTAGACAGGGAGACCCATTATCTCCTTATCTGTTCATTATTTGTATGGAGATATTCTCTAGACTTCTCTTAACTAGTGAAGAGAACAATGATATTCATGGAATTAAACTAACCCCTAAAAATAGTCCTATATCCTTTTTTTTTTTTGCAGCTGACTGTTTACTTTTCATTAGAGCTAATCTAAAAGAATGTCAAAACATCTTACAAATCATAGACATTTTCAGTAGAGCATATGGTCAACTAATAAATTTTGATAAATCAGGGATCTTTTTTAGTAAAAAGGTGCAACCTAAGTACCAGAGGATGATCAGCAAGATGCTAAAGATTAAACAGATAGACTTGAAAGACTCTTATCTAGGCACTCCCCTATTCATAGATAAAGCAAAAATAGAAATCTTTGAAGGAATAATAGAGAAAATGGAACAAAAGGTTCAGGGGTGGGTAGGCAAAGTACTAGCTCAGGCTAGCAAAATGATTCTGAATAAAGCAACCTTAGCAAGTATGGCTAGTTACCAGATGGGCTGCTTCATTCAACCAAAAAAGATTACAAGTAATATTGATGCCCTTCAAAGAGATTTTTGGTGGGGGAAGAAAACAAACTACAAATGGTACTACCCTAAATCTTATTCTTGTCTTGTTAAACCTATCAGTAAAGGAGGTCTAGGTTTTAAGAATGCTCATAAATTTAACTTAGCTCTTAGTACCAAATTAGCTTGGAGACTTATGACTGAACCCAATGCACTCTGGGTGTCTCAATTGAAACCCAGATATTTCAGGAAAATCTCAGCTTTCAGAGCTAAATTACCATCTACAAGCTCATGGATATGGAAATGTATATACAAAGGAATTAAGCTAGTAGAGCAAAACAGCATATGGGAAATAGGAGATGGAAATATTGTTAATATTTGGGATGATAATTGGATACCTCATTTGACAGAAAATTTGAGGCAATTCAAAACTGTGCACAATTCTTCACTAACTATAGTGAAAGATCTTTTAGATCCTAGAACTAAAAAGTAGAATGAAACCTTGATTCATGACTCTTTCCCTTTACATATAGCCCAAAAAATCTGTAGTATTAGAATTTCCATAGGAAATAATATGGGACACCAAGTAGATTCTCTTATATGGCTTCTAACCAAATCAGGAAAATTCTCTGTTAAATCTATGTACAATAAACTGAATGAAAAAACTTTAAACAACTACAACTTAGGACAACCTGATTCTTTTTGAAAGCAATTATGGGCCATAGAAACATCTCAAAGAATAAAGATCTTTGCTTGGAAATGTTTGCAAAATGCTGTTTCTACTAATTTTAAATTGTCAAGATTTAAAGATATTTCTCCTAACTGTACTTTTGGATGTAATAAACCTGAATCCATTGAACACCTATTCCTACATTGTCACTATGCTAAAGATGTTTGGGCTACAGAGCCTTATTATGTAGAATTGAATTTCAACTACTCTACTTCCTTTTTATATATTTGTAAAGAATGGCTAGGTAAAGATAATCCAATAATACCTATAGAAATTATAGTGACTAAGATTTGGTTTATTTGGAAGGAAAGGTGCAACATAACTTTTGGTGAACAACAACAAACCCATAACCAAATCGCTTTAGAAATTCAGAGACACTTAGCTTTCTGGCATAAGGATAAGTACACTGTCCATAGTAAGCTCTTAACTACAGAAAATAATCCCAATGGTAAACATAAACTAAATCTGGATGCAGCTTGGATTTCTATGAGTGATCAGTAGATTTTTCTTTAATTTTTAGAAATGATGCAGGTGAATTCATATAAGGCAGAGCAGGACCACTTCAAGCCTCATCCCCAGAAGAAGCAGAAGCATTAGATCTCCTCCAAGCAGTTCAGTGGGCTAAAGATGAAAGTCTATCAAATTTCAGTATCGAGGGGGACTGTAAGAATCTTTTTGACTATTTGAATGGGAAACCATCTCAAATAGCTTGGCAGAACCAATCCATCATGGATGATGTGAAAAATGAGTTTTCTTTTTTCAATAATTTTCTAGGTTTTTTTTATGTGCCAAGAACAACAAATCATGTAGCTGCTATATTGGCTAAGGAAGTTAAATCCTTCAGAAACACTCTTAATTGGAGGCTTGTAGCTCCCTTGTATTTATTATGCTTTAGAAGTAGATAAATCAAATGCTAGGGACGTCTCTAGCCCTGCATTAGATGGATCTACTCATTTTGATGTAAGGGTTACTAACTCCCGAAGTTAATCTTTTTGAATGCATTTTAACTTACAAATTTTTTTTACGTAATTTGTTTCTTAAAAATATGATAGAGTTTCAAAGATCAAGTATGATTCCGTTGATTTCCGAGATTTCTTCCACTTTCGAGGTTGAGAAGAATGTGAACAATCATTTCTCTGGGGGATCTTATTTTTACAAAAGAGCATCATGTGAAAAATGTTTCATGTCCTTGCACACGAACTGGTATTCCTCTATAATTAAATGTATTCTTTTTTCTATTTTTATTTTAATTCCTTCAGATTTAAATAATTGAGTTTAAATCTCTCATTGTAAACTGATTATTTTTATATAAATTATAATTAGTGTGACACAAAGAAAAGACAGAGAAAGTAGAGAGATAAGAAGAATTCTTATTAATGTGTGTATCAAGAAGGGAGAATACATCCTCTATTTATATAAGCTAGACACAAGGGAATCTAAGTAAAATAAACGTAAAACCTTAGATATTCCCTAGATTACAACCTGTGCAATACATGTTTATAACACTCCCCTTGATGACCACTGTGTCTAAGTCACAAAATATATCAGGAAAATCAAGAGAGAGAAAACCTGAAATGTGTGAGACTCAGAACAGTGTTGGACACACATATTCTTCCTCATTAAAATCTTGACAAGTAAACCCAGTGGGACAAACCTTGACGAAGGAAAGAGTACAACATGTTTAAGTCCTAATGATGCTTTCCCTGATGGATACTTCAGCGAAATCTTGGCCTACAAATCTTTAAGTTGACGCATTCCAATCTTGTGAACTAATTTCTTGAATATAGAAGTTTGTAATACCTTAGTGAAGAGGTTTGCTAGATTGTGATTTGAACGTACTTGTTGGATATGAATCACACCGTCATTCTGTAAATCATGTGAGAAAAAGAACTTCGGACTGATGTGCTTTATTCGATCACCTTTGATAAATCCTTCCTTTAGTTGTGCAATGCAAGCAGTATTGTCTTCATACAATATTGTTGGTGAATCTTTAGTTGAAGGAAGTCCACATGATTCTTGAATATGATGTATTACCGACCTTAACCAGGCGCTCTCACGGCTTGCTTCATGGATTGCTATTAGTTCAGAATTATTTGTAGATGTATCTGAAGTTGTTTGCTTCACTGACCACCAAGATATAGCTGTGTCTCCATAAGTAAACAAATACCAAGTTTGTGATAGTCCTTTGTGTAGATCTGAAAGATAAATTGCATCTGCGTACCTAATTAGTTTTGATTTAGATTCATAAGGGTAAAATAAACCTAAATTAATAGTGCCACTAGGATAAAGTACGTAATAAGTGCTTGATTCCATTCCAGTGTCTTCGAGTTGGAGCAGAACTGTATCTAGCTAACAGATTAACTAAAAAAGCAATATCTGTCCTTGTGCAATTTGCAAGATACATAAGGGCACCAATTGCACTTAGATATGGCACTTCCGGACCAAGAAGTTATTCACCATCTTCTTTAGGTCGAAATGGGTTTTTATTCACGTCAAGTGATCTCACAACCGTAGGGGAACTCAGTGGATGTGCTTTGTCCATATAAAATCGTTTTAAGACTTTTTCTGTATAAGTAGATTTGATGGCCAAATATCCTATTTGAGACATGCTCAATTTGTAAACCAAGACAATACTTAGTTTTACCAAGATCTTTCATCTCAAATTCCTTCTGCAATTTAGCAGCGGTTTCAGTGAGTTCTTTTAAATTTCCAACAAGATTTAGATCATCAACGTATACTGCAATAATAACAAACCCATAATTGGATTTATTAATGAAAACACATGGACAAATAGCATTATTGGTATATCCCTCTTTCAATAAATATTCACTGAGGCAATTATGTCACATTCTTCCAGATTGCTTTAGTCCATATAGAGCTCTTTGAAGTTTTATTGAGTATACACTACGATCTTTGGACTTGTCTGCTTCAGGCATACGAAATCTCTAGGGAAGTTTCATATAAATGTCACTATCAAGTGACCCATAAAGATAAGTTATAACTACATCCATAAGACGCATTTCAAGCTTTTCCAAGGCGCAAACTAATAAGAAACCCGAATGTGATGGCATCCATTACTGGAGAATAAGTTTCTTGATAATCAATACCTGGTCTTTGTGAAAAACCTTATGCAACGAGTCGAGCTTTATATCTCACAATTTCATTTTCTCGTTACGTTTTCGTACGAATACCCATTTGTATCCGACAACTTTTACATTTTCAGGAGTTACAACAGTAGGAACAAGAACTCCACGTTTTACTAATGAGTTGTACTCTGCTTGGATTGCAACCTCCCACTTAGGCAAATCTTTTCTACGTCGACATTCTTCGATAGATTGTGGTTCAGGATCATCAATATTTTTAATGACATCCAAAGCAACTGTAAAAGCAAATTTACTATCAGGAATAATTGTATTCCTATCCCAGTTTTGTCTTGTACCAACATAGTTTATAAAGATCTCATTGTTTCATGTGCCTTTTCAGGTGCAACCTGTGTATCAATATTTGATCGATCAATCAATGTTTCCGAGATATTGGCTTTTTCCGGAATGCCAACTACTGATCTCTTTTTCCACGGAACTAAATCCTTTGCACCAAGAGGTCTTCCACGCTTTACGCGTATCGTGGACTGATTATCATGATGTCCTTATGAGATACTTACTCCCGCATGAGTATTTGCAGCAGGTATATGTGATTTTGTTACCTTAGCTATATCAGTAAATGCATCAGGCATTTAGTTTGCAATATTTTGCAAATGTATGATTCTTTGAACCTCAAGTTCACATTGTTTTGTACGAGGATCAAAATGGGCTAGGGATGGTGTACTCTATGAAATTTCACGGTGTTCCTGAATTTTTGGCTTATCTTCCCCTAATGACGGGAAATTTGATTCATCAAATTGGCAATCAACAAATCTTGCTTTAAAAACATCTCCTGTTTGAGGTTCTAAATACCGAATGATAGATGGAGATCCATAGCCAACATATATGTCAAGTCTACGTTGAGGACCCATTTTCGCTCTCTGTGGTGGAGCAATGGGAGCATCCACAGCACAACCACAAGTTCGAAGATGAAAGATATTTGGTTGATGCCCATATACGAGTTATACAGGTGAGTATTTTTTATAGCTGGTTGGTCTTATACGGACCAATGCTGCAGCATGTAATATTGCATGACCTCATGCTGAAAATGGCAAGTTAGACCTTAAGATTAATGGACGGGCAATCAATTGTAAGCGCTTGATAAATGATTCCGCTAAGCCATTTTGAGTGTGCACGTGAGCGATGGAGTGTTCAACATCAATGCCAATTGACATGCAATTATCATTAAATGTTTTAGAGGTAAATTCACCATCATTATCAAGACGAATGGTTTCAATAGGAAAATATGGAAACTAAGCTTGCAACTTAATAATTTGTGAAAGAAGTTTTGCAAATGCAACAGTACGAGTCGAAAGTAAGCAAACATGTGACCATCGTGTTGAAGCATCAATAAGAACCATAAAATAAAGAAATGGCCCACACGAAGGGTGAATTGGTCCACATATATCACCTTGAATTCTTTGTAGAAAATTAGGTGATACGATGCCAACTTTCATCAATGATGGCCTAATAATCAATTTTCCTTGATAACAAGCGATGCATGGACAATCATTAAATGATAAGACTTTTAGTCTATTTAGAGGATGTCCATATGAGTTTTCTATAACTCGACGCATCATAGTTGATACCGGATGACCCAAACGGTCATGCCAAAGTTTAAAAACACCGGGATCAGAAGTCTTAGGATGACTCACAACATATGATTCTATTAGGATAGTGTGATATAATCCAGAAGACAAAGATAGAAGCTTTTCTAGGACTTGTTTCTTACGTGAGACAATGGCAGTAATGCATAGATACTCTTTGTTAGCGTCATTTTTTGGCTCAATATGATACCCATTAGGACGAATGTCTTTAAAACTCAACAAGTTTCAGTTAGATTTTGTTGAAAATAGGACATCATTAATATGGATTTTTGTACCATTAGGTAACATTAATAAGGCTTTTCCAAAACCCTAAATAAGTTTAGAGGTCCCTGATATTGTACTAACATTAGCCGCAACTAATGTTAAATGGGAGAAAAACCGTTTGTCACGAAGAATTGTATGTGTTGTAGCACTGTCCACAAGACATGTATCTTTACCGTTTGTTGCAAACTTGCCATTAGCAAAATCCATATATTCCTTTAGAAAAATAAAATAAAAATAATTGGTTAGACGGCATAGCTAGACATGACCAATGAATAATTAATATACAGATAAACAAATACTGTTACGAAATTGATAATAGTACACAACAATACAAGAAAACAATAGCTCTGTTAAAAAAGCAAGCTATGTCTCTTTTGGTACTAAAAGTTGAAATAGAGAAAGCATATTTGAGTTTTATTTATAGACTTCTAAGGGAGATATTGAAGAGCTGACACCTTCACATGCCTAGGCATCCAGTGTATATTAGCAATCATGTATAAGACACCCAATAGGTATCAGACTTTCACGGCATCCACTCGTGTGTATTAGCCAACACAAAATCAGTAAAGTAAGTAATGCATCATTAAAATATCTAATTTATGTTCCTATTGTCATATATGACAAAATAGCATAAAGAATCAACATATATAAAAGTGAATATCCAATAACTTTCAATGAATCTGAAAGTATGTGAAGTATACTTTTCACGCAAAGGAGCTTGGAAAAAAGATAAAAATAAAAATTTCATATGGATTCTACGGAGAATCATAAGAAGTTGACAACTGTTTACTGATCCAACCACTTTCAATTGAGAAAGGATTAGGTATGCAGTTAATGAGAAAAAGAAAAGATGTGTACGAATCCTTTACGTTTACATAAGCAGTACAAAAGGCTAAAAAGAAAAACAGTAAAAGCTAATAATTTCTCCATCTGCTACTACTGTCAAATATGACAAAATAGCATTGGAATGAATGGGTGTACTTTAGGTTTACAAAAAGAAAATAAAAAAAATCCAACAATCTTCCCGTGTATAGTAGTAGCAGTTTCTTATCAAAGTTATGTACAGATGCGTACAAAAGAAAAAAAGCAAAAAAAACTATTCTCATTAGTTGTCTACACAGGTCCCAATGTAAAAAGACAAGAGACAAAGAAGAGACTATAACATAAAATGACGTATGATTTTTAGTCTTTCATACTGAGAAAGAACAAACGATACAGGACAAAATAGGTAGAAGTACTATGACATCATCTATGTCCTTCTCCTTGTTTATTGAAAAGAAAAAAAAATAATAAAAATAATAGCCAACTACTTTCTGTAATATAGAAAACAGTCTGATATCTCGTGGGTACTCATCAATATCAAACACCCTAACGAAAAGAAAGAAAAACCTAAAAAGGTAAACATATGTATTGTTTTTATTTCTTTTCTCAGAGCAAATAATGAAACGAAACTAAAGTCAATCATCACGCAGTACGCGACGTACATGGATGTTTCTGGCTGACAAAAGAAAGAAAGAAAAATACAGCTAAAGACAGAAAAGAATGAAGGTTAAAAATATATTACCACTCAGTTGGTGAGCAAGTGCGCGATAACGTAGTGTGACACAAAAAAAAGACAGAGAAAGTAGAGAGATAAGAAGAATTCTTATTAATGTGTGTATCCAGAAGGGAGAATATAGCCTCTATTTATATAGGCTAGACACAAGGACATCTAAGTAAAATAAACGTAAAACCCTAGATATTCCCTAGATTGCAACCCGTGCAATACACGTTTATAACAATAATCGATTTATTTGTTGATCGATTAATTTGATGTCACAATTTTATTTAGAGATTAAGAGTTTCTCACTTTCTATAAATTGTAATTTTTTTCTAATACATATGGACTCTCTAAACAATTAGTACTGTTCTAGGTAGATTATCTTGATCAAAACAATCATTCACATCAACCTCGAACTGAGATGTGGGTAGATTACATATGGGCAGTTTGAGAGAGTTTTTTTTCTTCTTTTTTTTTGAAGCAGGAGTTGGTACACTAATGACAAAGGATGGTACATGAGAAATAAATTAAACAGAGAAAAAGTTGAGTTATGCTGAGCTTACATACTATTACTAATTATCCTGGAGTTTTTAGGGGCAACAATAAAACAAAATAGGGTCACCCACTCAAAAGGAATTAGGGGCCAACAATAAAACAAAATAGGGTCACCCAAACGTAAATTGAAGCCAGCCCTTGCGTAATTCGTAATTGCAAAATTGCCCTTACATATTCGGTAGATATTATAAGATTTTTATCCTCCGAATGCATTCGGTAGATAAAATTATAATATTACTTCCGATTGCAGTCAGTGTAGTATTTGGATGAAATTTGTTTCATTGTTTTCATTTATTGTCATTTTTTCAGTTATAGAGAAGAAGAAGAAGGAAAAAAATGGAAAAACCATTTTTTTTAATAATCAACAAAAATGGATAGATACGAAGAAGAAGCTGAGAATCATCGTGAAGAACATAATGTTGAAGGTTCGCGACCGTTTAGAGAAGACGATTTGGGGTATATGTTTAATGATCCAAACTTTTGTGGAGAGGAAACCCTAGACGACGCTTTCATGGAAGAAAATGGAGAATCACCCGAGATAGAAACTAATGATGCATCAAACATACATGTATTGTGTTAAGAAACTCAAATACCCACTTTGAATGTGTTTGTATGCGTTTGTAAACAAGAAAACCCGATTAATGCATGCATTGAATGCCATGAACAACCCAGAATCGGTAGATAATGTATCCACATATCTACCGAATATAACATACTGAGTACCAAATATATACATTCGGTTGATATATAGAGTATATTTTCTACTGAATGGCCCCAAAATATGCGAAAACCCCATTTCCCAAAATATATACATTCGGTAGTTATTTAGAGTATATTTTCTACCGAATGGCCCCAATGTAAAATTTTCGCAAACTTGTAAAAATTGTAATTCTTCTTTGAAAAAAATATCTACATTCGGTAGTTATGTAGAGTACATTTTCTACCGAATGTCCCCAAAATTAAATTTTCGCGAACTTGTGAAATTTTTTGTTCTTTGAAAAACGGAGGAATATTAATTACTTTATCTCCCAATTTTTTGTAATCCGAGTATTACCATATATATGTCTTCCGATCATGTTTTTTTTTGGACTCTGAGAGACTGTCTAAATATTTCTATTGAATTTGGTAGTTTAGGGCACACAGTGTTCTACCGATTATAGGACAATCGGTTGGAAAACTTACTACATGTCTTCTGATATTATACTAAAACATGTTGCTTCATTTTGCAGGCCGTTGTAGCGGTTGTTGATGATTTCTATTTGAGGCCCGATACTTCCCTACGCTATGCAAATGATTTGGTTTGCTCATTACTATTATTTATTTATTTTTTCAAATATGTATGTTAAATGCTTATACTTACGATATTTGTTTTTTTATATGCGCGTGTAGTCATTTGGAAGTAAGGAGGAGGCTAAGGAATGGCTTATGAACAAGGCAAAAGAGAACATGTGCGTTGTAGTTCAAAACAATCATGTGGGTGACACTCGGTTTGAAATGATTTGTGAGCGAGGTGGGGATCGAAAGAGTCACGAGGGAGAGAATAGTAAGTACGTAAGGAAGACGCAGAGGAAATACCGAAGCAATTCAAAGAAAATAGGATGCCCGTTTAAGATTGTCTTCTATAATCCCGAAGGTAATGAAGGTAAAGAGTGGAAAATGTTTAAAGTTGATAATGGTTGTCACAACCACGATGATCCAGATACTCTAATTGGACATGTAATGGTTGCCAAGATAAAACCAAAAGTAATGGAGACGGTGAAGTCTATGCGGATCCAAAAAGCGAGTGCGATCTTAAGTAAAATAAAGGCGGACGACCCCGACAACTTGTATTCTTTGTCTACAATTAAGGCGGCCCTAGCAACGATCAAAAGGAAGGAATGGGATGGTAGATCGGTCATGAAACAATCGGAGTGGTTAGCAGAATTACACGACTACACGTTGAGAAGGGAAGAAAAGGATGGTAAAGTGGTTCGTATTTTCTTGGCACATCCCGAAATGATCCAATTGGCTCAATGCTTTCATCAAATTTTGTTGATAGATGCCACTTACAATACAAACAAATATAACATGCCGTTGTTGAACATCACTTGACATACTTCGGACAAAAACACGTTTACGATTGCATGGGGTTTAATGGATCATGAGAATAACGTGAGTTTCATTTGGATGTTGGAGACGTTGTGTTCCATTTATAATGGTGATAATTTTCCAAGGGTTATTGTAACGGATAACGATCAAGCCTTAATGCATGCAATAGCGGTAGTGTTTCTGGAAGCCCGAAACTTGCAATGTACGTGGCACATTCAATGCAACCTCAAATCCAATTGCCATCATCATTTCCAAGCTAAAAAACCAAGGAAGGGTACCAAGAGGTCAAAGGAAGAGGATGAGCGCATTAGTAAATTAACCGTTGAAGAACGATAGGAAGAGAAAATGTTATTTGAAGAAAAGTGGAAGGAGGATAGAATGATTTGGAATATGTTCATGAATGCATGGGACAAGATCGTTTGGTCGATGACTGAGGAAATTTACGAATCTAACTTGAAGAAATTTGAGTATGAATATGGCACAAACTACCTAAAACCCGTTGAGTATTGTAAAACACAATGGTTACCGTTTAAGGAGAGGTTTGTGTTTGCATGGACATATGAATATCGTAACTTCAAGAACGAGGCGACAAGCATTGCGGAGGGGTCTCATGGCCGATTAAAGAAAATACTACTTGGTAGTCAAAATGGAGTTGTGTCGATCCAAGAAGCAATCCATGAATATGCCAATCGTGATCTCGTAAAGATTAGGAAATGTATGTAATTTAGTATACACCAATTGCCAGTGGAACATGATAAGGAAAAATTGCTTCTAAGGGGCATTGTTCATAAAGTTTCAAGATGGGAAATAAATCACATGATGAAATAATTGAAGCTTTATAAAGCTTATGATGACGAGAATACAGTTTGTGTTTGCAAGGATATGATAGGTATTGGACTCCCGTGTCGTCATAAGATGGGTAGGTATGTTGAAGTTATTGACATCAATGATATTCATCCATTTTGGAAGCAATTAAATTTCACTCCAAGCACCCCGGTAGTTGATGGTCCGTATTTCCTTGAGTCGGAATTGTGTGCACGAATAGCCGAGCGTTATGCTACATGAAATGGCACCAAAAAGAAAATATTGATGCACAATTTGGAGGAAGCCCTTCACCCTTTTTTACGAGAGGTTGATGAACCTATTAAGCAAAAGGGGGGCGGTAGGCCCAACACCGAAGTGTCGAGGACCATCCAAAGAAAAGAGTTGAAGGAGTATTTGTCTAATAAAAGAATATTATCTAGGCACGAGCGTTCGAAGCCGAATTTCAAGATGAGTTTAACCTAAGAAAAGAGGTCGTCCAAGAAAGGATCAAAGTGGACCAACCGCACGAAAAGTGAAACCAAAGGTCTCTACGGAGCCTTCTCAAGCAAGTCAATCCGAGGAGGTGGAAGAAGTTGTGTTAGTGGAGACCCAAGCTAGCTCTATTGTTGTTTATCAAAAGAGCGACTCGCAACAAACACAACCAACGGAAATGATGACTATAAAAGAGAAGTATACTCTTCATTGTCCTAGGGATTTTCATGGAAGACCAACACGATCACCGTATATGATTATAGAAGAGTATATGAAACAATTTCCTCCACTCATTGTTCCATTTGTTTTTTCCACCGACGAGGTTGATGGTGATGGCAATTGTGGGTTTCACGTCTCTACGGAACAAATTGGTCACTTTGACGAGTCTCTCAACGAAGATGTCACCCAATGCCAATATTTAAGAACTAAGATGGCGGTTACAACTAATAAAGGACAATGATTTATATATGGAGATGATGAGGCGAGGAGATAGACACGACAAAGAACTAGAGTTCAAAGACTTAGTCGCGCGTGTAAAGTGCCGAAATGGATTGAAGACAATCAGAGCAAAGTATTGGATGACAATGCCTAAATGTGGATATCTCTTAGCGGACGTTTTGAATTGCGTGGTACATTTCTTTGTTCCTCCTAAGTATGGACATTCTTTTACGTTTGCACCTACAAAGACGGTTTGCGATGAATCGGTTAAAGATAGAAGAATTGTTATGGCATTTGTGAATGAGATACATTTTATCGGTTTAAGAGTAAAGAGAGATTGCCCATTACCTCCGTTGGGTGGTTGGACGGATTACTTCCCAACTAATCATTGTAAGGATTGTTTGAAATAATATGAGACGAACATGGTTGATTGGGATCGCGTCATGAACGACAACTATCCGTATGGGTTACTCGAATTGGTAAGCTCGGATGATGACGATGTTTGATCGTTATGTTTGGAAGATGTAATTTGAACCGGCTTTTTTGTACAAGTTTTTTTGAAAACTCTTGTGAATATATATGATATAATCGGTGGATAATGTTATAGTGTTGTCTTCCGAATATGATAATCGGGCGATTAGTTTTTCTCCTAAATTTTCGAATATATGCATTTTGAACTCAGAACCTGAAGAAATTGGAACACTCCCATAATCGGTAGTTTAAATAATAGACTAACTTTCGATTATCATCTTACTCTGAAATCAAACTTTGAAAAAATTCTCAGAATCGGTAGATTACATAACATACTAACTTCCGATTATAGCAAATATCAGACAGTAATTTAGGGAATTGTTCATAGAATCAGTAGATAATATAATATAATGACTTCCGAATGTGTCCAACTTGTGCCAAACTCTATACTGTGGCCGCGGACTTCAAGAATTCATAGCTTCCATCATATATGAATTCTTCTCCTTGTTCCTCTAAGTAGTGTCTTTTTTCGAGTGTCTCATACATAAACCAACAAATACAAAAGAATGCTAAGTTCGTATAGTTTAGTAATAAGATATAGCCACCCCGTGTTTTGTAAAAGAATTATGCAAATACTTACAAATTGTTAGATCGACAAGCTTAAGTGGCTAGTGTTAAAAATCCTCTTTTATATTGATATGTAATCATTTAACCCTTTTTGGATAAGTCGGAAACGATCATGAACTTGTTGGAGGGATCTTTGCTTTGGATTTCCATATTATCGCACAAATTGGCTATACACTCTCCCCCAAAAGATTTCCGGTGTTAACCTTCCGGCTATGACATCTTCACGTCTTGTTTCTTGGTGCCATGTTTTGACAATGGCCAAATCTTCAGCTGCGTCAAAAGTGGCCATGATTGTAATATGAGATATGGAAAGAATTAAAAATAGTAGACGATGGAAGATCTTCTTGTAACACTCACAAGACTAGATGTGTGTAGTTTGGTGCAACAATGAAAATAGGTTAACCTCCTTATATAGATAAGAGTCCCAACGGCTTTTTTTTTTTGAAATTTTGAAAATTTGGCCGTTGAGGTGAGGTGTAACACGAGTGTAAAGATACGGCGTACACTGTGTAAAAAATAATGAACAACAATCGGTAGATCGTGTTATACTTTTAACTGCCGAATATGGTAATCGGAATCCTAGCGTTTTTCCTTAATTTCCGAATATATGCATTTTGTACTCAGAGACTTTAGTTTTCTTCAATAACAATATTCGGTAGACAAGTTTATTTTCTTTCTACCAATTGAGTTTGTATTCCGAGGCACGACTATTTATTTTTTAAAATATACCCGTTGGATTATAATCGGTAGATTACTTAACATATTAATTACCGAATTTAACCAAACTGTGATAAGATTTTGAAAATGTTGACATATTCGGTAGATTACATAGCACAGTTATGCCCGATTGTTGTTAAAAATTTTAAAATCTTAATGTAATATAACGATTATACTTCGAGAATTCTATTACAATGACTTGTGATTAGCGTCGTGGAAGTCTTGGACGAGCCCTAAACGGATTAAATCTGTCCATCGCCTTAAGGATTCTGAAATGAGCTTCGTAACGGAAGTTTGATCTTTTCTATCTCCGCCATTCCCCAAGAGATCGTTCTATAACCTCATCATTGGTTTCATCCCTCAATCGATATTGATTCACAAGATAAGTTAAATGGACAAATTCTTCGACGTGTCTGTTTATTGAACCAACTCGGCAGAAAAGATCAGCGGAGTGACGGTTATTTGGGTTACCGGTGTCGAAGCAAAACTTTTCAGGAATTCTCCCCAAATAACTCATACTCATTATGCCTCCTTGCCTACGTTCTTCTCCTCTTCTTGGATAGAATTGAACATAACGCCTACATAAAGATAAATCTTCTTCTATCGTGAACTCCGTAGGATCAATGAATGGTTGTGCCATTATGTTGAAGATGGGGTTCTTTAATGTTGGAGAGAATTAAAATGTATTTTTGTTGCATATAGGGGAAGAGGATACCCTCCTTATATAAAATATAGTTCTAACGGATCTTTTTTCTGAAAATATGGCCGTTTAGGCGAGGTGTAACACGAGTGTACGCAACATGTGACTCATCATCACATTAAATTTTTTATATTCGGAGGTTAAACGTAATCGTTATCCTCCGATTACAGCAATCGGAAGGAAACCTAGTCTCCCTAACCTTCGAATAAGGAGTGGCCCAAAAATCCAAACCTGCCATAATGCTTAGGTTTTGGCATTTTGGAACGACCATCAACCTTGGAATTTCGAAATGCTTAACTACTATATTCGGTAATCATTCAAATTTTTTGTCTTCCGAATATATAGTAAATTTAGAATTTTGAAAAACTAGAAAATCTTCAAATTTGGAACTTGTAATAATCAGAAGGAAACCAAGTCTCCCAAACCTCTGAATACGGAGTGGCCCAAAAATCCAACACTGCCATAATGCTTAGGTTTTGGAATTTTGGAACGACCATCAGCCTTGGAATTTCGAAATGCATAACTACTATATTCGGTAATCATTCAAATTTTTTGTCTTCCGAATATATAGTGGCCCAAAATTCAAAATTTTGAAAAACTTGAAAATCTTCAAATTTGGAACTTGTAATAATCTGAAGGAAACCAAGTCTCCCAAACCTCCGAATATGGAGTGGCCCAAAAATCCAACACTGCCATAATGCTTAGGTTTTGGCATTTTGGAACGACCATCAGCCTTGGAATTTCGAAATGCTTAACTACTATATTCGGAAATCATTCAATTTTTTTGTCTTCCGAATATATAGTGGCCCAAAATTCAGAATTTTGAAAAACTTGAAAATCTTCAAATTTGGAACTTGTAATAATCGGAAGGAAACCAAGTCTCCCAAACCTCCGAATATGGAGTGGCCAAAAAATCCAACACTGCCATAATGTTATATTTGAGAAACTTGCAAATAAGTGTTAAATTCATACACCATTCATACTCCATGAAACTAACCATTCACAAACCATAACGTGATTTAAGAACTTCAAATACGATCCAAACCTTAAAAACTACACAATCCAACACAAACTATAAATACTATGAAACGACATATTCCAACACAACACAATTCATTGTCATTTATCTAGACTTCTTTACTTTACGACCGTGACTACCTCCAAGTCCTGCACGACCACGAGTTAAAGCACCTTCAGTTGGAGCACCTTCAGCGCTCGATGAAGCTCGACTTATTTTACCCGTCTTTGATACTGCCTTCTTGGGCGGATTCTTCTTCGTGCCTTTTTTCTCCCCAAACTGAACTACATAATCTTCATTATTCATATTATCCACTAGGTCTCTAGCCTCTTTTATCTTCTCAACTGGCACGGGATCTCCGCTCCTCATGCATGCAGTTAACATTTTGGAAACACACTTGAACCTATTCACCTGTTTTTATACATAATGACATAACATCAAACGAGTATTACCTAAGATTTATAGACATAATATAAAATGAAAAATGTTATAAGAATATGCACCAGTCTATCATAACCATTTGGTTTGTCTTTGATGATACAATTATAACTGGACCCCGCCGAAGTAGTTTTTGATTTAACTTCACGGATGACCAAAGGATGGGATACGTTCCTATAACAACTCATATAGCCTGGAGAATTTTCATTACCTCGGGTGACAAGTCTACCAGTGTTGATAATGAACGCAGTACTATTATCCCAGTTATCAAGAACAGTAGGTGGGCCTGAGTGAACTATCGTGAGATTGTCACCATTAGAAGAGCATTTTTCCAACTCCAATTTGTAGTAATCCCCCATGTGATCCATTGGTTGATGTTGTATATACCCGTGTTGTCGCATCACCCTAGATGGGTTGTACATCACATATCCTGTGGGGTGCCACAACAGTCCAAAATAAAGGGACAAGTCCGGCCGAACTCTTATATGCCCACTAGCTCGATCTTCCTTGTATGGATCAAAGCATACGTCGGAGGCCTTCATTTGGTCCAAAATCTCCCTCATGCGAACCAAATGCTGCTCTTTTGACCTAGAACGGTTGTCTTCGAAGATATATTTTGTTCCTCTAGGATTACCTTTGCGCCACTCCGGGTTCTCTTCGGCCAAGTTCAGGATGGGGAAGTGGTCATAAATCCATTCCTATATAGATAAGAAAACAAGTAATAGGAAATGGATTCTAAATAATCGGAAGTAAAATTACATAAATTGAAACCGAATACACATATTCGGAAGTAAGTGATCACCGAATACAACATATTCAGAGGCTAACTATATGTAGATCCTACCGAATATGGATCATTTGGAGTTCATTAGTAATTTCCCAACATTAAGAACTGATTCTACATAATCAGAAGCAAAATTAAGTGATGTATTTCCGAATAAACCACATTCGAAAGTTAAAAATGTGTAGATCTTACCAAATATGCATCATTTGGATCTCAGTAAACTTTATTTTTTTGGCCTATATATTCGGTAATAATTTCTCAACATTAAACGATTATAAATAATCGGAAATAAAACTAAGTTATTTGTTTCCGAATAAACTATATTCGGTAGTTAATAATTTGTTATTCCTACTGAATATGCATCATTTAGAGTTCAGAATATGCATCATATGAACTGTCTACCGAATAACTATAGATGGACTTATAGAGTTAAAAACAAAACATGCAATAGAGCCACGTTCCCGGCAACATGGATAGTTCCTCGCCTCGACGCCTTTCTCAACTCTTCCATCAAGAATGCTAGGCATGCCGTTCCCCAAGAATAGTCACCGACTTCATGGAGAGGATCCAAAAGTTGTATAAGGTTGGAGTCGATCCGGTTGCCAGAAGTATTTGGGAAAATGACACATCCCAATACACAAAGGAGATATGCGGTGGCCGCGTGGTTCACTTGCTTATCAGTTAACGTTCCTTTCTTTTCTTTATCCAAGGTGCCTCGGTACATATCCATCAAAACGCTAATGTTGATATGTCTAGTTCTGTAACTTGCATGCCTCATGAACTCTTGTCTTGATGTTTCTTCATCCCAACCTAAGCACTTTTTAGTTAGAGCATAAAGTTGTTCCCAAGATAACTGCTTTGTGTAGTTCAACTTCACAGCTGTGCCTTGGTCAGGGAGGTTAAGAATCTGCAGAACATTATCAGGGGTAATCGCCATCTCCCCAAACAACATATGAAAGGTGTCGGTCTCAGGATACATTCTCTCCACGAATGCCGATATAGCCACACGATCATGTTCCAAATATGAATTCTCGAAAGCAAAGAGCTAACCCCCGAGTTGGCTATAATAGTCTTGAACCTTGCACATTCACCGGATAAAGGCCAATCAAGCATTTTTGTTGGTGCGACGGTGGGTTTGAGTAGACGAAACGCATCTTGATGATACTATTAAACACACAAAAAATGTTTAAAGTATATACAAAAACCCTTAAGACAACTATTACGATAGAACACATATGATACGATTATTATTACCTCGGTTTTGTACATGTCTTTGGCCTAGGAGTCTTTGTATCCAAATAGCAATTTTCCTCCATCCACCAGTAGCCCAAGGATTTTTCCTGCTAGAATATTCTTCACCTTCAACTGCTTAGGGACAAGATGTTTGGCTTTCTTAGCAATATCCTTTTTTTCACCTACTTCTCCTTTGTTTTTTGTTTTTTTGGCTTTTTGGGTACCACTTGGTTGACCTTCTTCTTATACTGTTGGCACTGGATCAATTGCTTCAATTTCATGGTGGGATGTAACTTGTGGACCAGTTGCTTCTACACCTTGTTGAGTGGCTTGTTGAGCACTTGGTTGCACACCTTGTTCACTGCCTTGTGGACCAGTTGGTTCTACACCTTGTTGAGTGGCTTGTTGAGCACTTGGTTGCACACCTTGTTCACTGCCTTGTGGTTCTACACTTTGTTTAGCACTCCTTTCTCTCCTAGCACTAGATATCACTTTCTTACCCCCTTCTCGACGAGGCCCTAAGTCGCTTGTTTTGGGGCTTGCTTAGATCGACTTTGTCTAAACAACAAAAAAAGGAATAATGTTTACAAACTATACAATCGGAAGACAAAGTACACAAATAATACCCGAATGTATACATTCGGAACTAAGAGGACACATTTTTTTCCTGAATACAAAACAATCGAAAGATAATCAAATATATGTGTTGCCGAATGTATTCATCAATTGGAGTTCAGAAACTCTAAATTTTTCATCCTATATAATCGGACGTATAAAATATTATATTTTCTTCCGAATAAATGCTGGCCCCAAAATGAGATTTTGCCTAAATCACAATTTTGAGAATTTTTCATCATATACATACGGTAGTAGATGAATATCCGAATACTATGTCCCAACATCAATATATTCGGAAGTAAAAATGAATTTTAACCTCCGAATATGTCCATCTAAAGTTATAGGAAGAAATGACCTAACGTATTCGGGAGTAAACCTATACAACTATCTCCCGAATACTGTCGATGTTCTTCAGAAATGAAGAACACGACTATATTCGGAAGTTTAAGAGACATACATATCTCCCGAATCTGGTAATATTCAGAAAACCCTAGAATTTTTTTTTAGCGATTCGTCGATTTAAAGCGATATAAACCCAGAAATTGACGAAATCTTACCTAATTGGGGCCATTTGAAGTTGCCGGAGTGTTTGACTATCAGATTCGCCACCACCAACTAAATCGGCGGCTTCGTGTACTTCGCGTTCTTCGCTTTCTTCTTCATTTTCAACAATAATTTCTTTATTTCATGCTAGAATTCCAATATGCGGATCCACACCGCGAACTACGTTTTTCGTTCGAGCTCCTCCTTTGCCATTATCTTTTGTAGACATCGTTGAAAAAACGAATCGATGATGTTTTGATTTTATGATTCACGACGACGATGAGTTGAATTGAAGAACGAGGGAAAAAAAAATTCATCCACATTCGGGAGTGAAGAGGAGGAGAAGAAGAAGAAGTGAAACTGATTTTGAAATGAAAATGAAAGGTTTTTAAGTTTTTAGGTTTTATTACTGGAAGGGCATTTAGGTAACTTCAATGTCCTATAGGGTATCCTTAACTAGTGCCCTTGGCTGGGTATAAAATCTTGGCCCCTAATTCCTTTTGAGTGGCCCCTAAAAACGCCAGGCTAATTATTACAAGATTAAAAGATTCATCTCTCATAGATTTTCAATTGATGGTGGCCCTCCTGCTAACTCCATCGGTGGGATCCGCCCCCATGTGTGTGGGCGGTTTTTACATGGTTCATTTACTCGGTTCGTGTAGAATCATTGTAAAGGATTAGTACTCCAAAAAATGTTTAGATGGTGGCGGACAGTGACTAATTACTAATCCGTAGTGCATTGTTTTGTGTTTAAAAAGGTTAGGTTAGCCCCCTTGTGGTAAAATTAAAATCTTGGCTTCGTCCCTGTTTGGAGGTAAAGGCAACTGTAATGTTAGGCATCTTCAAATGGTGGTACCTTTCACTTGGTACCTATCAATACTGTCCTGTTTAACTTGAGCTGTTATGATTGATCAAATGTTGTACATTACGAGATAAATCTACTCGTGAGATTGGGGGTATACTCAGATTAATTGGGGTATATATCAAATAAAATAAAATAAGGTCATTCGCATATTGTTTGATTAACACTTATCAATCTGTTTAGTTTCATTAATTTAGTCAGATTAATTAGTTGAATTAAAAGTTACGAAATCTTGTCTTGGTTAGATTGAACTTATGAATTTTTCCGGAATTTTTTTGAGGATTTTTTTTTTTTTAAAGATTTTGTTTCTAACGGAAATGAAACCACTCTAGCCAAGCACTTCTAAAACGGAGATTGCAAAGATGTTTAATGGTTTTGTACTCAATATTACATAAGAAATCAACACTTTCAGAACTGAAAGTATAAAAAGTCAGCAAGGTCGACAAAAATGGAAGATAATGACCATCAATAACCGGAATGTTGGTAATAAACCATGGTGACGACCAAATAAGATTTTTCATACAGAAAAAGGTGTTACAATTGCATGATTATTCAACAAGGTATTAATTTCATAACCTGCCGACTAAACTGTAGTCGTCAAGGTTGAGGGTGTCAAACACTGACGACTAAAATCATGTACACAAGCTCGTCACGGTTACAGATAATACAATATGACGACTAAATGAAAAATGAGACACAAAAAAAGGTTGATTTGAGTTGTTATTGGTCCTCATGGTCGAAAGTGCACAAAGTGACGACCAATACCAAGTTGCCAAGGCAGAGATATTTGACGACCTTGAAATACACCATGACGACTTTTGAATACCAAGAAAGTCGTAATACTCGAAAATATACCTAGTTGACGATATTTCGTAGGATTTTAGAATCATACAAAATTTGAGATTGGATACAGGATTTTAGAATCATACAAAATTTGAGATTGGATATGATTTTGTATTCAATCTCAAATCTGGTAGCCCCAAATTTTGGTTTTTCATAATATTCGTTTTGATTTTTATTTTATTTTATTTCATCACGCTAGAGTTAGGGTTTTCAAGGTAGATTTTGAAAATCATGTATTAACCGGAGGGTAGTTTGATCTTTTTATAATCTTTTAGATACCCCTTAGCAAAGTATCTTGGGTGGTTTAATTTTGTATGCCTCAATCTGTGCAATGAAATATATCATTTTTCTTTTATGTACTAATTTAATCTTTTCGTGGAAAAAGAAAATAAAAACCTTAAAGTAATGTACATAAAACATGGTCCGAAAAAATTGTGAAAAATTGTGAAGGTAAACGTGTATGGAGAGATTTAGACATTTAGACAGCAAAACAACCTAGCACTTTTAGGGGCGACCCCGAAAGAATTAGGGGCGACTTTTTTATTCCCAACCCATATACACCGTTAAGGGATATCCAAAAACGCGGAGAATACGTTAATGCCCTTACACAATCGGAAGATATTTAGTGCCCGATTATTATACATCAATCGGAAGTTTAGTAGCTATATTATACTACCGATTAATATCGATTTTGTGCCAAACTCGCATCTGGCTTCTATAACAATCGGAAGGAAAAATAATCTCACTAGACTACCGATTGTTAAAGTATAGAAATAAGAAATCTTTTGAATTTTGCATTGGTGAAATTTGGGGCTCCTATATAATCGGACAAATAAAAAAATGTCTAAGCTACCGATTTAGGGCTTCCCATAATCGGATGGTAAAAGTAACAATGCCTACCGATTATGGTAGATTTCAAATTTCCCTGCAATTAAGGATTTTCGAAAAAACTCATTTTGGGGCAACCTATAATCGGGAGGTTGGGTAACCTATTTGGCTTACGATTATGGCTACATCCAAATCACGAACCACATGGTTATGGTCGAATCTGCACCCCTCAAAACCTAGGGAATTTGGCCAATGCTCAATTTGGGGCTTCCAATAATCGGTGGGTTATAAGTAACCCACTCTACCGATTTTGGGCTACTCAACAATCGGTAGATAATTAGGTGGTATTACCTACCGATTAATAACCGTTGACGAGATAAAACCAAAGTCGACCTAAATTCAAATTCATTTCATTTTCTTTTCAACTTCAACTTCAACTCCTCTTCTCCTCTTTCCTTCCGATTGCAGAGAGGAAAACTCTCCTCTCTCTCGCTATACATCGTTCATCGTCGATTATTCTCTATAAAGATGAAAGAAACGGAACGTAAGAAAGCTCGAACCAAAAACGTAGTGCGCGGTGAGGATCCGAATATTGATTGCATGCCCGTAATAAAGAGGTTTTAACTCACGAACCCGAAGAACACGAGACGATGAAGTAGGCGATACGATAGCCAAACTCTCGAGCAACTTCAAATGGCGCCGATTAGGTAAGATTCTACCATTAATTTGGTTTATATTGCTTCAATTGGATGAATCCATGTTTATTTATTTTAGGTTTTCGGTTATTACCCAGAATCGGTAGGTTAGGTATTGTTATAAACTTCCGATTGTGGTCGAACTCTTCATTTCACGAGAAAATTTGTCATATTCGGGTGGTAAAATTTAGGTATCCTACCGATTATATAACTTTTTCATTACCGAGGCCTAAATCGATCATAATCGGAAGCTAATTGTGATTTTGCCTTCCGAATATACTAGGGAAGAACAAGTATTAGGGACGCAATAATCGGGTGATATATTCTGTAATTTCTTTCCGATTGTTTAGGCTAACAACTTGATTAGTTTCTGGACACAAAGTGACGCATATTCGGTAAACATTAGTTTTGTGAGGCTTCCGATTGTGTGGCATTCGGTAGGTGGACTTTTTTATGCCTTTCGACTATTTGTATTCGGAGGGTTATGTTGAACTTTAGCTTCCGATTATTGTGTGTAGATAAACATATTCGAACACCAAAATTTTTATTTTGTTTCCGATTATACGTATTCGGTAGCTTTAGGTGAACTGATACTTACGATTGAGAGTAATCGGAGGCAATTTGTTAAATCAACCAACCGAATATTTAGTTTCATAACTTGTTGTACTTTTTTTTGTTGTTTAGGGATAGGCGAGGTAAAAACATCCAAGATGCAATTGTCTCGGCTAGTGCAAGGAAGGATAGGCGTCGAACCCAAGCTAGTGCAAGGAGAGCTAGGATCGCTAACGCCGCTTCAAGTGGTCAAGTTGGAACTCAACAAGCAAGCCAAGAAGTCTGTTCAACCTAGTGCCCCTCAATCGAACCGGTTCAATCGGTGTTCAACCAAGTGCCTCTCAATCACAACCAATCCAAGAAGGTGTTCAACCAAGTGCCTCTCAATCACAACCAATCCAAGAAGGTGTTCAACCAAGTGCCTCTCAATCACAACCAATCCAAGAAGGTGTTCAACCAAGTGCCTCTCTATCACAACCAATCCAAGAAGGTGTTCAACCAAGTGCTCCACCATCACAACTAGAAATTGAACAAGTAAAGAAGTAGGACAAGCCGAAAAGAAAAATCCTCCTCGAAAGAAAGCGAAACACCTTGTCGGAGATGAACTGAAGGTGAAGGATATTCCAGAAGGTGTAATCCTTGGGCTGCCGGAGGATGGAGGACAATTGTTATTTGGATACAAAGAATCCTGGGCCAGAGAAATATATGAAACTGAGGTAATGATCGTATCCATTTTATTAACTTATTATGTTTTTTCTATGTAATACTTTTAAGGGTTGTAGTTTTAGGTTATTCTAATTTTATTTTTTAACTTGTCATGTGTTTAATAGTATCATTCCGATGCGGTTCGTTTACTCAAAGCGACCTCCGCACCAACAAAAATGCTAGATTGACCTTTGGAGGATGAATGTGAAAGGTTCAAGACCATTATTGCGAATTCAGGGTTGGCCAATGCTGCGGAGAACTCAATGTTGGAACATGATCGGGTGGCTATATCGGCGTTTGTGGAGAGACTTTATCCTGAGACCGACACCTTCCATATGCCGTTTGGGGAGATGACGATAACCCCAGATGATGTTGAGCAGATTCTTAAACTCCCCGTCCATGGCAAGGGTGTTAGGGCCGAGTTCACTAAGCAGTTGGAATGGAGGAATCTTTATGATCTGACTAAGAAGTGTTTGGGTTGGGATGAAGAAACATCAACAACTGAGTTCAAAAGATGCATGAAGTATAGAACTAGACAGTTCAACATGGGTACTCTGATGGATATGTTCAAGGGCACCAAGGATAAAGAAGAGAAAGGAACTTTAACGGACGAGCAAGTCAACCACGCGGCCACCGCATATCTCCTATGTGTATTGGGATGTGTCATTTTCCCCAATACCAGTGGCAATCGGGTCGACGCCAACCTTTTACAACTTCTGGATCCTCTCGATAAAGTGCATGAGTACTCTTGGGGCACGGCATGCCTTGCGTGGTTGATGGAAGAGTTGAGAAAAGCGTCGAGGCTTGGAATTAGCCAAGTGGCTAGGAACGTGAGTCTGCTTTCTGGTATTTTTATTAACTCCACATACTTGGTTATTTTTTTATTTTTTTATACTATTGAATGATCAATTTCCTAATACTTGCAAAAATGACATTATAGACTTGGATCTACGACCACTTCCCTATCTTGGGATTGGCCATTGAAAACCTAATATGGGAGAAAGGTGACCCTATAGGAAGAAAGTACGTCTTCGATGACAACCATTCTAGGACGAAGGAGCATCAGCTGATTCGTTTGAGGGAGATTTTGGACTCACTTAATGCCCAAGACGTATGCTTTGATCCATACAAGGAATACCGAGCTACTGGACATATCGCGGGTCGATCCGATTTGGCACTTTATTTTGGACCGTTGTGGCACCCCACGGTATATGTGATGTACAATGCCTCAAGGGTGATGCGACAACACGGTTTTGTACAAGGTATACCAAAGGAGGAAATCCATGGCAATTTCACTTTGGATCTGGAGCACTGCGAGTCTGATAAAGATTCTATCACGGTGGTTCACAAGGGTTCACCATCCTGTAAATTCCACTGGGATAGAAGGGCGCATTACTTGATCAACCAAGGAAGGGCAGCCAACCAAGGTTTTGAAAATGCTCCCAACTATATGGATTGGTACCGCAATGTTTCTCATATTCGTAATCCGTGATCTTAAAGCAAAAGCCACTTTCGTACAAGAGTATCCTCAAAGAGAAGCCTGCGGGTTTTGATAGATTGGTACGTATTGTTTTGTTAATTTAGTTTAATATTATGGGTCAAAATAGAGTAATAACCTTTTGATGGTATGCTATGTTTTAAAACAGATGAACAGGTTCAAGCGTTTGTCGAAATGGTGCACTGATTGTATAAAGTCCGGAGAGCCTGTTTCAATTGAGAAGATAAAAAAGCACCAACAGTTGATTGATAACGTTGACAATGAGGAGTATGCATCTCAGTTCGGGGAAAAATTGCAAAAGAAACCTACAACCAAGGTGAACAAAAGAACTCGGGCTTCATCAAGCACTCAAGTTGATGAAACCAATGATGATGCTGGTCCAAGTCGTAGAGCTGGTAAAGGTCGCAAAATCAAAGCAAAAAGGAACAAGTAAACTTTCGATGTTGTAAACTCTCGATGTTTTTCGTAAACTTTATGGATAACTTTGTTTATGTTGGATTATGTCGGATTATGTCGTTTTCAAAGTTTGTGTCGGAATATTAGTTGTTACGTTATGTATATGGATTAAGAATAGTTATTTTACACATTTTATGCATTTAACAATGACTCGCAAGCGAATCACATGAAGATACATGAAAGTGTTGGTCAGAATCGGAGGATTCTGGGGATGTTCCATTTTTTAGTCAGAATCGGTAGGGTTATATGTTATTAACCTACCGATTCTGGGGATTTTGCAAAATATTTGGTCAGAATCGGAGGATTGCTAATATACGTTTCTCTCCGATTATCATGTGTAAAGAAAACTTGTCTTCTGTATCCAAACAACACCACAATCGGAAGGTAAATGTGCACCTTCACTTCCGAATAACAGTAATCGGTAGGTTTATTTGTAATGTTCCTTCCGAATATTCTATGTAAAAAAACTTTGTTTTCTGGAACCAAACAACACCATAATCGGAAGGTAATTGTGCACATTGACTACCGAATATTGTTAATCGGTAGTTTTATGTTTTGTTAATTTCCGATTATTCTACCAAAAAACAACTATGGTTTCTGGAACCAAACAACACCATAATCGGAGGGTAAAGTTTCACCTTGACTTTCGAATAAAATGAATCGGTAGGTTTAGTTTTTGTTAATATCCGATTATTCTGTGTGAAAGAACTTATGTTTCCTGGAACCAAATAACACCATAATCGGAAACAAAGTTGACACATAAGATAACCGAATATTTTAATCGGTAGTTTTCTTAACAAAATACGCTTCTGTTTCTTTATAATCGGAAAATTTTCATATTAATAATCCTCCGATTACATCCATTACATAAAGTTCAAACGACCTTAACCTTACAATTTCGTCAAAAGCACCTAAATCCATACTCCTAATTGACCATAAAAGTATTAAAAAAGATCATAACGTCCAAACACCACAGAAATTGTCCCTCTTGATCTTATAACATCCTTCATGTTCAAATCGTTTCCCGTAGAGGTCCATATACCGACGATCAGCAAGATTTCTCTGAAATTATGAATGAGTAACAAGTTAGTACTAACTTATGTTAATATGAGTCGGAGTTATAAAGATACTTACTCGTTTTTCATACGTCCACCAAGAAAAAGCGTCCCCTAACAAATCGTTTCTTCATCTTCAAGTTTGTCAATCTCCTTGTCGATCGCATCCTTTCTCATCTTAATGTCATTGGACGATCTTCGAATTCGATTACCATCTAACGCCTCAAATACCATTAGAATACGGTTCCATAACTGCTTTTGGATTCCGTTTGTGGAGCTTGTGAACACGATCATGAGCAGTTACCACAACCCACGCTCTATAAATAGCACAATCTTCTTCTTCGGCAAAAGCAATATCCATGTTTTTGGTTTTCAAAATTAGAACTCAAGATAGGAAAGAGTTTGTTGCAATTGGGTTGATAGATATGAGTTTCTTTATATAGGTTTAGGGTCCAACGACTCTTTTTCTTTTTCCCAAAAACTACAACGGCTATTTCTTAAAGTTGGTTTAAACTGCAATGGCTAATTTGACGTAGGTGATATCTTGGAAAACCAATAATCGGTAGGTATGTAAGTTAGTATATCTACCGATTATGGTAGCTTTCAAAATTTTTAAAAAAAAATGGTTTTTGAAAAAACTCATTTTGGGGCAACCTATAATCGGTAGGTTGTGTAACCTATTTGGCTTACGATTATGGATGCATCCAAATCACGAACCACATCGTCATGTCTGGCTCTGTGCACTCAAAACCTATGGAATTTGGCAAGGGTTCGATCCCGGGCTCCTTATAATCGGTAGGTTTTTAAGTTGTTAACTCTACCGATTATCGTAGATTTCAAAATTCATCACATGAAGGATTTTTGAAAAAACTCATTTTGGGGCAACCTATAATCGGTAGGTTGTGGAACTTGTTTGGCTTACGATTATGGCTACATCCAAATCACGAACCACATGGTTATGCCTGGCTCTGTACCCTCTAAACCTATGGAATTTGGCAAGGGTTCGATGTGGGGCTCCTTATAATCGGTAGGTTGTTAAGTTGTTAACCCTACCGATTATGGTATATTTCAAAATTCATCACATGAAGGATTTTAGAAAAAACTCATTTTGGGGCAACCCATAATCGGATGGTTTGGTAATATATTTAACTCCCGATTATGGCTGCATCCAAAATGCAAACCAAGTGGTTAAGGTCATTGTGTACACTCAAAACCTATGGAATTTGGCAAAGGTTGGATGCGGGGGCTCGTTATAATCGGTGTGTTATATAATTATATACTCTACCGATTATGGTAGATTTCAAAATTCATTACGTGAATGATTTTAGAAAAAACTCATTTTGGGGCAACTTATAATCGGTAGTGTATGTAACCTATTAGGCTTCCGATTATGGCTACATCCACGGCTCAAGCCAAGTGGTTATGGTTGGCTCCGCACCCCTCAAAACCTACGGAATTTGACCAAGGTTGAATATGGGGCTCCCTATAATCGGTAGTCTTACAAGTTCGATAAGCTATCGATTATAAAAGGGATTATTGGCCGAAGTATCTACACAATAATCGGTAGGTATAATTTCAATTTAACCTACCGATTATTGTGTTGATATTGGCCATTTCGAAAAATCGAAGATAAGGGGTAGCTTAGATTTACGTTTGAGTGACCTTTTTTGTCTTTTAGTGTCGCCCCTGATTCTTTCGGGGTCGCCCCTAAAAGTGCCAGGCAAAACAAAGCTACCAATGACTTAATAAATATAGTCAGCCGTGTAGTAATTATGGCGAAAACAACAGTAAGTACCAAGTAGGCAAGTACTCTCCTCATAACAAGAATTAGTAGCGAAGTAATTATTGCTTTCTTGAAGTGACTTGACAGAGTAATTAATGTTTCTCTAGACAATAATTTTGTGATGCCGTGGACGATCACATTGATGTGCTTGCTAATCGTACTTTTCTTCTGTGTTAGATTATTTTTATGTTACAGCTACCACTACTACTGTACCACATTTAATTATCTAAATCTCTTTTTTGTCTGACATACGTTTGCCCAAAGCTACTCAAAGAGACTACCTTTGGCTAGATAGGATGCATGGCCTAGGGTTAACTGACATCTCATGCCCACCCTGCTATTTCCAATCCGATCTCCAATACTACTCTCAAATTTCGACTCTAGACTTGCTTCTAATGATACTACTACTCAGAAAATCTGGACTTTGCCACCTAGAGGGACATGGAAAATAAACTTTGCAGGTAGGTATATTTCTGACTCTTATGAGGGTTTCATTTCTCTTATCCTAAGATGTAGTGCTGGTTGGTACAGGGAAACGAGATGGAAGGGCTGCAGAGCTCAAAATCAGGATGAGATGGACGCCCAGGCAATGCTAGAAGCACTCAAATGGACGAAACGGCTTGGCTACATCAACATGCAGATAGAAGGGAAAACTGCCAGACTTACTAAGGCAGTCAGAGGGGACTACAACACCGTCAGCTGGACGGCCTTATCTAGAGTAGAAGAAATCAAAAACTGTATCAAGGATTTGCAGGATTCGAACAAAAACGTAGTAGTTATTAACTGTTGTAAGGAAGCCAACAAGGCAGCTACTGCATTAGCTAACACGGGAAATGCAATGGCAACCTTGGATTACTCTGGCTATCCTCCTAGCTTTCTTTTTGAAACTCATTCGGTGGAAAGATTTTTGGCCTTGAACTTCTCTTCAAGGACAAATGATATGTATCCAAATTAATCTATTAATCCATTTTCTTAAAAAAAAAAAAAAAAAAAAAATTCGACTCCAAGGCTAGCGCTAGCCTCAATAGACGATATGCAGCATGTAGAAATTTCCAGAATCCAGATATCCTTAACCGGAGAAAATTCAAGCTCAATGGGGGCGGGGAGGAGGAAGTGGACTCTGGCGCAACTTGCAAGGCTGCTAATGGGGTGCCATGATAAGTTGTAACAGTTCAAGGTACTTTGAGTCATAAATACATTTAAATTTGCTTTAAGGTCATAATAAATACATTCCCTGGTGTAAGTCTAAGATTATAAATACATTCTCCGTAGTCCGTTGGCTGTAGCATTTGTTTCGTCAAATGAATTCGACTTTAATGAGTGAAATGGGTATAGCTTATGTGGAAAATTAAATGATGGGTGACCACAAATGCACAATAGGATGTTATGACCGTATACGTGATCTATTTATTTATTATTCTTTTTGAAAAATGATTTATTAATATTTGGCAAGTGTCGTTAGAATTTTGAATATGGAGGTAAACTGAGCCAACTCGGTCCATATGCGTGTGTGACTCAGTTCCATATCGTATGTGACTAGGTCCCTAGGACTTGGACTACAAGCCAATTCGATCAAGAAATGAATGAGTCACTTCCAAACCGATCCATCTTCATGAATTAACAGAACATATTCTGAAATTTTGACTTTATTAAATGATCAAAGTTGTTTATTTTCTGGGTTAATGTTGCCAAAAGCAGGATCTAGAAAGATTAGTAGCCAGCCCATTGGAGTGTCATTCACCAACGAGTCAGGCGCAAACACTCTACACCCACTTCTCACTACCTCAGCTAGCTAGAGCACTATGAAGTCCTCGGCTGTAAAACACCATATCCCTATTCACTCAGGGAGATTGCATATTTTTCGGTTTCCTAAATTTTCCTTTTCAAAATGTATACTAGGTTTAAAAACAGGGACGGTATTAGCTAGGCTTAAACCCACCCCAAAATTCATAAAAAGTTGTTTAGTGAATATAATTTTTAATATTTGTGGAACTTAGCCCAGGTACAAATTTCAGTTAGACCACTAGGAAGATATAATTCTCCATGAAATCAATTCAACGAAATTGAAACACGGTCCCACTAGAAAGATGTAAGCTTTAATATTACATCTCAGTCGTTCAAAGACTAAAGTAGTTTTTTTCTTTTAAAAAATATTTAAAAACTAAAGTAAGGAACACGTATTCATACTGTTTTTTAAATTTATTAAGCTAACCAACTAAACACGTATTTATGCTGTTTGCTATGTGTCGGTTAAAACATGGGTCATTTTTCTTTTTTTTTTTTATTACTCCTCATGTTTCACCATGCTACGAAAATTAAACAGTAAAGGGTGTGAAGAATAACATAAATTCCTAGATGTATCATTGCTGCATCGGTTCATTTTTACTTTTCTTTCTCGGGAAATGTAAGTATATCGACAAATATACATAGCGTAAGCGGAAAGCAACATTCCAGAAAAATAAAAGAGCATTTTGCTTTGGAAACAACTCTCGAACCGATAACCGATATGTAGAAAAGAAAAAATAGCATGTCGCACCAGGTATTATAACTGCAACCATCAATATTGCCATCGAAAAAGTTAAATAGAGTATTGGCTAAAAAAAATTTTTTTTAGCCCACCCAGACATTAAATCCTGGATCCGTCACTGTTTAAAAAGTTGTAATGCAGTGTCAAAATCTAACGGGACAAAATTAATTTATGGTAAGTTTGCTTTATAAATCATCCACTTATATTTCTTTTTGTTTTTGTTTTCCGTTCGGGATTCATAGCTAGGTCTAATAGATGTAAGAGTGTTTTTCCTACGGTAGTCAATCTCGATCGAGATGGCCGAAAACTCATCAAGATTATCGGTTTCAGTCCATGGTCTAGACGAGTTTTTAAATCTTGCAAAGACAAAATTTAACTGAAAAACTTGTCGGAAAAATCAAATTTCTTCGGATTTTTACGAGACAAGTTTAACACGGGGAAAATTAGTAACAAAGTCGAATCCACCTTCTAAAATTCTAAAAATTCGATTTCCTACCTTTTCCAATTAGTGTTGGTTCTTTATGTCTTTACATCCATGCCCGAAGTGAATTGTGTAAAATGTTTGACTTGTATATCTCCACAGGTATGTTGTAGTATCTATCCTCACTGAGACACATCACCAGTAGAAAATTTTTAGTTTCTTCTGACTACCGTAAAAATAAAAAGAAAAGATAGAGGAACACGATTTTTGTTCATCACTCACAGAACCGACTCATAACAATGATTTGATTCGAATAACACAGACAGACTGCCTCCAAAAAAAATTTAACCTCTTTGTCTTCCCGCATTAATCATTATCATTGCTCTCTGAAGAAAACAATATCATCGTCTACAAAAAAGAGATATAGAGTTATGATGTAAAGAATTTAACCCTAACTTCATTGTTTCTTTTTCTTTCTTGAGTATTACCAAAATTGTTAGGGTTTTATAAATGTTCTTCATGTAAAATTTGAAGCCCTAACTTTTTCTTGTTTTTGTTTTCCTAAAATGTCACAGTGATTGATGTTTTTCCTGAAATTATTGAGATATCATCACGAAGGTTCTTGAAAGGTAAGTATAATAGATGGATCTACTTGATTTTGTTAATTCGTAATGGAAATTGAATATAGAAATTGGGTTGTTGTATGAGTGTGTTTGGTGTTTTTGTGTAGTTTGAGTATTCGTAAGGTGTATGTAGATGCATAATCGGTAGTATTGATCTTTGAGGTCGATTACCAATCGATTACCAAATTGAGGTTTAATTATGTGTCGATTTTTTCATATAATTTGCTCAAAACATGAACTAAAAAAGTGTTTTTGTCTGATCGTTTGAATACTGTATAACTGATGTACCTTATGATGTTTGATGCGTTTATTAGGTTGTTGCTAATTTGTGGGATTTGTCCATTGTGGGAACTAATGCAGTTTCTTGCCATTGCTACATAGGTAAAGAGAGTAATACCGTGTTTAGTTTGAAATTCAGAGTTAGCTTGCACCATTACTCTTAATTGCCCCACTGCTACTCACAAAAGCAAGGAAAACACTATTCCAAGTCCTTAATATTTCTCCAAACTGTATGCCTTATGGTTGTTCCATCAGTGATTCCAGTAAGGGTCTCCACTCCATTGCAGCAGGTTGTTTGTGTTGCCATGAAGTTGAAAATTTTCTTCAAGTGTGATGTAAAGAAAAATGCTCCTCTCTTGGACTATACAGATGACATATATCAACTTGTATTTCTATTGGTAAGACTTCAAAATTAAAGTTCTATGTATTCGTGTTTATTTAATTTTTAACATTACCTTAACATAATTATGTTGAGTTTACAGATCGTTATGATATTTGAGTGGGCATTTCTTCTTCGCGAGTTTCGGCAGAAGAATGTTCAATACCTAGAAGTACTCGATCTTGATAAGATTAGTTTTATCATCTTCGCATTTCTGTTTATATCTAGATGTTAAGTTGATCTATAAAACGTTTTACAAATACACTCCAAGTGTAAGTTTGAATAGTACATAGATAATTGTTTTTTAGTAAATTACTTCACAATAACTACCAATTGAAAAAGTTTCTCAAATCGATTTACTAAATGTACATGTAATAAATAATGTTATCAACTTCCTTTATATCCTGTATGTTGTTTATACAATTCATTTAAATACTTCCCATAAACAATACTCCATCTTCTCCATAACTAAGAGTAGTAAATATATTTTTTTTATGAGAAAATAGAAGTAATATCTAGTTATACAACTAGCGACTTTTATTTAAGGTATTGATAAGAAAAAAAAATCAATTATATATTTACTATTACTTTTACTTAAGGTATCGATAAGAAAAAAATCAATTATATATTTACTATGACTTTTATTTAAGGTATCGATAAAAAAAAATCAATTATATATTTATTAACATGTGTTGAAAATTAAAAATGCCATCTAAAGTGGTTTGAGTGAAGTATAATAAAAGAATAAAGGAATAATATTATATCATTAATATTAGAGTACTAATTTTGTTTAACGATAGGCTTGGTTAATGAATTTCTTATACTGTGGTATTACTCACTGTTTTCATTCATTCTCTTTTAAAAATTTGTTTATTTATATAAAAGTTCTATCGATTGTGGTGCATAAAGTTGTAAAGCTATAGTATATAAATAAAGCTAGATACTTCGTATTAGATCACCTTACAAGATCATATTTCTTTAGATCATTTATAAAATCTAGATAACAGTAAATACATAATTTGGTAAGTAGAAGCAGTAATCTAGTGATTAACAATAGATTTTAGCATAAACCAATTTCGCCGTTTTATCTCCTCTACTTAAACAAATCTAAAAAAAATCTAGATCATTCTCTCCCCTTACTTTTTTTCTACAGTGCAAGGTAAGTCTCATATCTTCCTCTTTCTCTCTCTCTGTAAAAAGCTTCCCTCTTTTTCTTTGTGACATGTCTTTTATGTCCCAATATCCATATCTCAAGTAAGGATATTGGGACTTCATAAAACAGATAATTCAAGCTTCAATGCGATTTACATTAGCACAATTCTATTGGCTTTTGTATTTCAGTCATGTTCTTCACATCGAATGATATTGCATTTTCATTGTGTATTATTCCAACTTCCTGAAACTCGTTTTCCCAATGAACCATCCTTGCAGATTACTGGTTTGATAATTGAGACTCACAAGGCTCTTGCTTAATTGTGTGGGATTCCATAGGGACAGAAATCATGGAATCAATAGAAGTTTTTTTCTATAAGTTCATTGGCTTGTTTTAATTGATTTATCATTGATTTTGTTATTTCCTTAGATAAGTTTCCACAAGGGAATATTATGTGAAGTTGTGAGTCTAGAATGTGCTTTTTATCTGGATCTGGATCGTGGGTTATGTCCATCCAAATACGTTGGATGGGATAGCTGCGTGGTGCGCAAACCACATGACCATGGCGTGAAAACCACTTGTCTTTTTGATGCCTCGAGGCCTATCCCCGAAAGTATTGGTGGTTTGGGGTGGATATTAGGGGTGTTGCCTTAAGTTTTGCTGATGATTTTGTCATTTACATTGGTTGCAGTAGGTAAGTTGTAATATTTTTGAAAACTTTTTTTTTTCCTATGGCTTCTAATAGAAGTTATCAAAGTATATTTCCTATGATTGAAAAGTAAATTTTACTTGGTGATATAGCCTTCAAACTCTTTAAGTGGATAATTCCCATAGAATCTGGTAACTTTCCGCGGCTGCGCAGTCTTGAAAATCTAGCTTACAAATCAGTCCTGAAAAATCTAGCTTACGACTTTAAATCAATGTGTTTTTTTTTTTAAAAGAGGAGACCCTCATCCATTATATAAATATAATCCGCTCATCCCATGAGGAGAAGAGTAGATATTAGTTACATCAGAGTTCCAGGATTGGATGTTTAAATAAGTTAAAATAGACCAAAGGCTTTCACTTGTCCAATTATGTTTAATGGAAAATCTATTAGAAAATGTTGATATCTTAGCTGCCCAAATCATATCTAGTCTACTTAGCAGTATAAATGCTTGAACTTTAAAGTTTATATCAAATTCTTGATCCCAAAGTCTGTACTCAATTTGTATCTTTGTTCCCTTGCCTTTGCATACATTTCTATCAACAATAGAAGAGTTGGTTGCGAATCACTCTGAAAGATTATATTATGTCCACTCCATTCTCCCGCCCATTGAAAAGAAGCATCAACAGATACCACTTCTAATTGTTCCCTAGTAGTACAGTTTGCAACCAATCCCCTAGCTTCAATGGTATTTCCTATAAAGTCACATAAAGTTAGTCCAACTCCCGAGATGGATATAGGATCCAATTCAAGCATAGATAAAGCTACATTAATCCTCACAACCATGAATCCTACACTTTATTCAGGTTGATGAGTAGTAATTTTCAAAACTTCATCATTCATAAGGTTGTAATACAAAGTTTGCATCAAGTTATAATCCAATGTATTCTCATTTATGAAACTATTTATGTACTTGACTATCTTCCTTGCTGTTTTAGAACTATTTTGTTTTTCTTTCCTAAAAACCATATTACATCTAACTTTCCATATGTGCCAAGTTATTATGCTACAAAATACTTGCCATTCCATGGCATAACCTCCTCTATCAGTATCATCGAACCAAGAATTAAACCATTCATGGAAAGTGTTAGTACCATTAGTTACATAGTCCATATCAAAATTTAGGTGCATCCATACCTGAGTGGCGAAATTGCATTGGATAAACAAATGGGTGAGAGATTCTTCACCTTCATTGCACAAGGTACAAGTAGTGTTTATATCTGTTATTTTTGCAGCAACTCTCATACTATTGGGAAGTATGGAGTGGGATGCATTCCATACAAAAGTTTTTACAGAGGTGGTGATATTCATTTTCCATATTCTACTCCAGTCCATAATTGTAGCACCCCTTGAATTAATGTGAGTATAAAGAGAGTTTACAGAGAAAATACCTGTATCACTTAGAGCCCAATGAGGCACATCATCCATCATGTTTGATGGAATATGGATCTTCTTAATGATATCGATAGTATGTTTATCAAAACAAATGGTTAGGTTTGCATAATCCCAAGTTTTGTTACTAGTAAAGAGATGACTGACCTTAGTTATGCCATCTGTACCCGACAAAGGCTTACTGATGGGAGGTTTTGTATTTGGAATCCAAAAATCTTCCCAAATGTCAATATATCCCCTTTATATCTCCCCAAAAAAAATTACTTTTAATAAGATTTATGCCAGATCCAACTGTCTCCCTATTTTGGTTTTGTTTTGACGTGAAGGATATAATTTTTAGGGTAATACTTGGCCTTAAGGATTCTAGCATATAAAGAATCAGGATCTTCCTTAAGTCTCCAACCCATCTTGGCTAACATAGCTAAATTAAAATTCTTTATAATTTGAAAGCCCAAGCCTCCCTCTTCTAGAGATTTGCAAAAAGAGTCCCGGCTTTCAAGTAGACTCCTTTCTTACCATTTTCATTCAAACATTTTTCATTCTTACCCCTCCAATACTCTCTCTGAAGTTTAGTAAGAGTGTTGCAAATTTTAACAGGAATTTTAAAACAATTCATCTGATACACACAAAGAGAGGAAGAAACATTCTTAATCATAATAGACCTCCCAGCAGGGTTGAGACCGTTCCAACTAAGAAGTATAATTTCATTTTATCAACCATGGGTTTGAAACATTTTATGTTGGACCTATTAGTAAACAAGGGGGATCCTAGATACTCATCATAGAGAGGAATAATATTAACACCCAAAATATGCTTAACATCATTCATAACAGTAGAATCAGTTTTAGGACTAAAGAAAACCCTTGATTTATTCAGATTGATTAACTATCCAGAGGCAGATCCAAAGTCCGTAAACAACTTAACAACACTACGAAAAGTTTTAACATTAGCATCACAGAACAAAAGACAATCGTCAGCGAAAAGTGAATGACTGACAGAAGGAGCCTGATGGGCTATTTTTACTCCTCTAATCAAGCCATTATTTTCAGCATGCAAGATTGTTCTAGAAAGGGCCTCCATACAAAACAAAAAAAAGATATGGGGAGATTGGATCTCCTTGTCTCAATCTTCTTGTAGGTTTGAAGAAATCAGGTGGTGAACCATTAATAAGGATAACAAGAGTAGTAGTTGAAATACACTGATGCACAAGGTTGCACCATTTCTCATTAAATCCAAGCTTTGTCATATTTGTGTTAAAAAATTCCATTCTACCCTATCAAAAGCTTTAGACATATCAATTTTTAAATCCATTAATTCATTTTTTCCTTTCTTTTTCTTTCTCATTTTATGAATAATTTCATGCGCAATGGTTATGTTTTCAGATATATGTCTTCCAGGGATGAAAGCAGATTGAAAAGGGTAAATAATTTTATTTAGGAGGCCCTTCATTTTATTAGCCATTGATTTTTGTATGATCTTATATGAAGTGTTGGCCAAAGCAATTGGTCCAAATTCAGCAGGGGTAACGAGGTTCAAAGTCTTAGGGATAAGATAAATGAAAGAGGCATTCATTAGTTTAGAGATGTGGCCGATTTCAAAGAAAGTTTGAACCATTTTTGTTAAATTAGGGCCTATAATGTACCAATTATGTTGATAGAATATAGGGGGAAAACCACCAGGGCCGTGAATTTTATTAGGTTCCATTGAAAACAAAGTTTTCCTAATCTCAATCATGTTTGGGGTACGACAGAGCATTTCATTATCCAACAAAGTTATGCATGCAGGAATTAAGTCAATCATGTTTTGATCAATACAGGGGTTAACAATAGTGGCTATATTATGGAAATGACCAATAATACAAGAAACAATTTATGTCATACTGTTTAACCAAATATCATTGTCATTTTTTATAGTTTCTATTCTATTTCTTCTAAATCTCTGTCGGGCTCTACTATGAAACTACCTGGTGTTTTTATCACCCAAAACTATATTCTGGTCCTTGCTTTTGTCTTTCCAAAATTTTTCTTTAATACTATACCAAAGGGTGAGGTCACTCCTTAGATAGGTAAGGTCAATAAACTTATTGGGGTAGTTTTTTCTACTACTAGTCCTATTTAGCTCCCGTTTTATGTTTTCAATGTTTGTGTTTATGTGACCGAAAGAGTTCTTGTTCCACCTACCAGGATAATATTTAAAACTAGCAAGTTTTTTAGTTAGAGTAAATGCAGGGGATCCCTGAATATCAGTTTTCCAACAATCCTGTACAAGAGGTTTACATTCTTCATGTTTCATCCAGTCGCCAAAGTATAAAAAGGGGTGGGACCATGATTCCATTTTTTTTTTTTTTTGTAAGTAAGATATTGCATAAAACGACTAGGACTCAAAAGGAGTCGCGGTTACAAAAGAAGTAGAGCCATCTAATATGGGATGTTGAAAGTTCCCAATATTAGATTTATCTACTAGAATTTGGTTTCAACTACAAATTGGAGGAAGAAATCCCCATTCAAGACTTGAATTTAAAGACCTAACATGTTTTACCAAGATATCCGCTACTTGGTTATCTAGTTTAGGTATAAAAAAAAATCCCAAAATATTGTCACGAAATTGAGCTATTCTATTAGCCTCCAAAATATAAGCGTTAGCTTTCCGGGAAATGTCCACATTTTTGCCATTGATGTAGTTGATGATTTTCTAGTCTCCCTCAATGCAGAAACCATGATTCCAATTGTTACGAGTATTGAGGCAAATTGGAATATGGTCAGAGGCCAAAGGCCCCAAATGTCCAACGCTAGAATTGGGAAACCTAGTGTTCCACTTTGAGTTAACTAGAGCACGGTCAAGTCGCTGCTCCATATAATTATTATTTGTTTTATGATTATTCCAAGTAAAGGTGTAGCCAATAATCCCAAGGTCCATAAGCCCACAATTATTAATAAAATTGTTAAAAATTATTGCTTCCCTTTCATTGAAAGGAAATCTACTGTTTTTTTCCTCAACATGAAGAACCACATTGAGATTTCCTATAATAATCCAGGGTTTATCCATCTCACTTGCCATATGCTTAATGATATTCCAAGATTCAATTTTTAAGGGTCTGTAAGGGCTCTCATAAAAGCATGTAAGGATCCAAGTGTCGTTATTAGGTTGAGATTGAACAATGGCATTGATATAATTATGCGCATAATCTTTTACAGTAATGTTTATATTGTTTTTCTAGAGTAGACACAACCACCAGCAGAACCTCTAGGGGGGGACAAGCCAATAATTAAAAGCGTTCACTTTTCTCATAATATTGTGCATTTCCTTATTGTGTTGTTTAGTTTCAGAAATAAACAAGATGTCAGGGTTAACTTTGTTTAGGGTGTCTAAGAGGCTGCTCATGGTTGGGATGTTACCTAGGCCTTGTCAATTCCAAGCTAGAACACTAATGAACTGCCAGAAATAGGAAACGATTGGGTATTCTAATTTACACAACACAAGATTGCCAATTATATCATGTTCCAAAACAGAGTTAACAGAAAACTCCACAGAAATAACAAAATCCTAAGCATTTTACAACAGTTATTCTTAGAACAATTATAACAGTTGTTATCAAGACAAACATACTTGTTACATATCACAACCAAGGGAATCATGACATCATAAAACACCCATACAAATGAGACGTTCGTATCGACACAAATCAAAGGGTTACAATAGAAAGTACAATTTATTTTTATGTGAGATTGGTTTACCTCAAAGAAGTCCGAAATATGAGCCTTGCGAAGAATTTCTAATTCGCCAGAAGATGTTGAAATTGAACTATTATAGTTTATTGAAGTCTTTAGAGATCCAAGAGAAGCGAAGATTACCTTAGATTTCATCAATAAATCACCAATCAGATCATATTCCATTGGAATTTCTGAACTAGACAATGTGTAGATTCTCGTTTTATCACCATGCTTATGAATCGGAAGAGGTACAACAAAGTTTCTGTTAGACGGAAAATTGATTCTTTTTTTGTTGTCTTTCTCACTTTTTATCAAACATTTCTTCTTGTTAGCAGAAACTTTTGATTGAGAAAAAGATGATGTCTCAATTAAATTGAGAAGTTTCGAGAGCAAAGAGTGAACAAGATCGATTTTGGGCGTTTCAGAAGGATTAGGGTAGATCAACGGGAAAAGGGTAGTGAAGTAAAAAGTTAGACGAATATGTGGAGGGTTCTTGAATTGCCAGGTTTTGTTAAAAATAACGGAAAATAGGTCATTTGTCCAAATATTTTTAAAACATGCTTCTAATGGACGAGTAAAATTTTTTATGGGTGAAATGGACACAAAAAAAAAGCAAGGATGAAACTGGATTCATCCTGGCTTAAACTTAAAAAATAGCGAGGATGAAACTGGATGCATCCTGATATAAATTAAAAATAAGAAAAAGTATTTGAAAATGGGTAGGATGAAACTGGTTACATCCTCGACTATTTTTATATTTTTGTCCATTTAAACAGTATCAAAATTTAGATGTCTTTTTCATCCAGGAATTGTTGATTTTGATCTTTTTAACCAATTTTATGTAAAAATAAATGATTTGTTATGCGTTGCCATATGGAAAAGAAATGTTGCATTCCTAAAGGGGCAAAATGGTAAAACATTGGGAAAAAAAGAGAACCGGAGAAATTGACAATTTTCTAGATCTCAATTTTTTTTTTTTTTGGAAGAACAACAATCTCAAGAAGAAAGTAAAACACTTATCAATTTGGGTTAAAAAATATTAAGTATAGCAGAAAAAAATAAGAAACAAGCAAGGAACAGATCAAACTATGAGAATTAGAAACCTTCTAAAAAATACCCAAGGGCTAGAAAACAAGCAGAGAATGAGGAAAACAAATACAGTAATAGTCGAGCTTTAAAGAGAAAGTAGGCAAGGGTTAGAGATAGGCTTGTGGAAAGCTTCTTCACAAGGTTAGCAGGGAAAATCCAAATGGGTTGGATTTAGGATCTTGAGAAGTTTCGACTGCTTGTGGTTTCACTTTGTTCGTTTGAAAAATCAGGTGTTGGAAAATCGTTTTTCCATTCCACTTCTAGTGTCTTTATCTTGAGTAATTGAGTCTTGGGGACTCTATAGCTTTGAGTCTTCTTGAAAAGGTATCTTAGTAACTTAGTAGCAATGGTGTCTTAGTAACTTGAAATCTTCTATAGCATTGGTGTCTTAGTAACAATTGATGAGATATGATCATCCCATTTGAAAGGGTCGTGTAATTTTCTTCGAACTCCGGTTTCAGAAGGAATCCGGTCAGAAATTACCGTTACTAGTAGGCAACGGTCTTAAAACGACCAGGAAGGCTAAAGACTTCAGGTAATCATGAAGTTTCCGGGAAAAAAGTGAATAGTACTTTAACGATTCCTTTTGTAAATAGTACGGGGCAATTTAAGGTTTCTGTTGTGTGATTTCGTAAGAATAGAAAACGATTCACTTTGTAAGTTGTAACAGTTCAAGGTACTTTAACGAGTCATAAATTCACATAGACTTTAATGAAGGTCATAAATACACTCCCCGGTGGTTCTGATGGCTAGTTCCAGTAAGAAAAATTGAGCTGATTATATAGGATCAGTCTTCTTATCGTTCTATTTCGGCGAAGTGTGTTCGTTTTAGTGAGATGATCAGCGATTGGAGAATAACACCTGGCCACGTTAGAGTTTTCACTCCCCACTACTTTTTTCACTTGCTTTAAAGGTTTCAAATGGACCCATTCTCCACTACTCTGATTGGTACCCAAATGAATGACTGATCACATCGATGTTTCAGCAGTGGTCTGGAATCTCTGGATCATATGATTCCAGCCAATCATGGCCATAGAATGATCTATCTATTTGATCTTATCCAGTGAACTGGCCAGTAAGTTCAACTGCCCGTCTAGCTCAGTTGGTAGAGCGCAAGGCTCTTAACCTTGTGGTCGTGGGTTCGAGCCCCACGGTGGGCGCTGTCTTTTTTTACCTTTCTCTTTTACTGGAAAATGAAAAAGTAAATCTTCCAGAGGGACTCTATACTATATATTGTGGATACAAGATCAAAACACATCAAACTTCATTCTCATTTCTCTCTTGAGCTTAATATCTTCTCCCGCTAAAAATTAAAAAATGGGAATGAAATTACTTTATGGAACTTTACATGCTACAATATTTGAAGCCAACTTAACTCCTAATCCTGACAGAAAAACAGGTGATGCACCAGACTTCTTTAGGAAGATTGTGGAAACCATCGAGGAAGAAACATAAAGTTCGGTTATCCCGATAAAAGTTCGGTAACCTAATTTTAAATCCTATGGAACCGAATTGTTCTTCGTGTTCTTCCTTTCAGGAAGTTCGGTTAAGAAATTAGGGTTTTATGAAACGCGTTCTAACCGAACATGGCACTGTAACTACCATATGAACCATATTTTGATGATCTCTATTCAATTAAACGAATCAAAATCAAATTAAAAGTATGGGTTTGTTGGAAAATACCTGCGAATCGGTCCCATGGCAGAATCAGGCTTCTTACTGCGTCTATTATAATGGATTATGGCTTCACTTGGTTGTTCCACTTCTTTATGAATCTCAAAATCACTTGGCTGATTTGCTAGATGTCCCCATAAAATTTTATCGGGATAACCGAACTCAGCGTTCGGTTTGTAAGGCAAGTTGACAACTAACCGAACTTTACGTATACTAAGTCAAATTTTATTGTACGTAAGTTCGGTTAGATAGTTGGTTGGTATGAAGTTTGCGAACCAACGAACTTTATACACTAATGTGAAATCTTATTTTACGTAAGTCCGGTTAGCTATTGGTTGCGAACTAACCGAACTTATAGACCGTAAAGTTCGGTTACATTCCGGCCAAACCGAACATAACACTGTAATCCTATTTACAAAGTTCGGTAACATGTCCGTTAACCGAACTTCAAAAAACCTCCATTATTGGAGAGTTCGGTATCAAGCCCAAATCTACTTAACAAATTCACATTTTTTTGAAAATTTGGACCAATTCAACCAACATTATCTAAGTTTAGAGCATACCTGGGTCCCCAAATAGTCTTCCTCCGGTTGTGGTTGGTAAAATCCATCGTTTTCCTCTTGAGATTGTCTTTGGGGAAGAATACATTCACCATCTAAGAAATAATTCATATCCGGATCATTGTGAAGATTGACATATACTCTAGAAGAGAAAGGAGATGAAGATTCAGTGAAATCAAAAAAAAAATTATTTTCCATGTTTTTCTTCTTCATCTTCTCTAACTTTACTCTCTCCATAATTCTACTTCTTTTTTAAAAATCTGATTTTTTAATCTCGAATCTTTATACAAAATCATTTCACTAATCACACTAACTAATATTAACACTAACAAATCATTACCCAAAAATAATCAGAGGGTAATTTAGATATTATAATAAATATCTAGATAAGGGGTGACCTAGATTTACTTCTAATATCTTACCCAAAATAAAAGAATGGTCCCCCCAAAAAAAGGTCCCAAAAAAAAATGGTTCTTCTGTAAAGGGGCATAGTTAGTTATGGACTTGTGTTCATGGACTTTCTTACTTTATGTAAGTATAACAATTGTTGTGCTTATTTTTAAGTTGGGAATGCCCTTTTATTGTAAAGGCGCATGGGATGGGAAACTCTGTTTTTCATCTTTGTCTCTTCTGTAACAAGTTATCTTTATCTTATATAATTCTTTTTACCGAGCAAAAATAAATAAATACACCCCCTGGTGTAAGTCTAAATCATTTAACGGGTCTTCGAAGATTATAAATACATTCTCCGGTGGTTGCTACATTTGTTTCGTCCAATGATTTCACCTTTAGTGAGTGAAATGGGTATAACTTATATAAGAAAATTTATATAATGGATGTCAAAACTGTTAATTAATGTGTCCACAAATGCACAATAGGATGGTCATCTAGAGATGGTATGACCGTACACGTGTATAATATTTTTGAAAAATGATTTATTAATATTTGGTGTCGTTGGGATTTTGAATGTGGACGTAAACTGAGCCAACTCGGTCAAAAAATGCGTGTGACTCAGTTCCAAATCGTGTGTGACTAGGACTTGGACTAGGATCATTAACCGAGCCAACTCGATCAAGAAATGAATGAGTCACTTTCAAACCGATCCATCAAGTTTATGAATTAAGAGAACATATTCTAAAATTTAGACTTTATTAAAGGATCAAAGTTGTTTACCAACAAGTCAGGCGCAAACACTCTACACCCCCTTCTCATTACCTCAGCTAGCTAGAGTATTATGAAGTCCTCGATTATAAAACACCATATCCATATTTTCTCAGGAAATATATAATCTTTTTGTTTCCTAAATTTTTCTTTTGAAAATGTGTACCAGCTTTTAAAAGTTGTAATACTTTTTTTTTTTCTTTTTTTTAAAGCTTGTAATACTTGGTATATTGGCAGTGGCAAAATATAACAAGACAAAACTAATTTATGATAATTTTGCTTTATAAATCATCGATTTGCTATTTTTCTTTGTTCTCATTTAGGGTAACATAACTCAATCTAACATGTTTAAGAATCTTTTTCCCACGGTAGTGAATTTTCATCACAATGATTGCGAAATCGTCAAGATTCTCGGTTTTAGTCCATGGCCCAGACGAGTTTTTTAATCTTGCGAAGACAAGAATTAACTGAAAAACTCGTCGAGAAAACTGAATTTTTACTGATTCCTGCGAGGCAAGAAATCAAACTTAACACAAGGAAATTTAGTAACAAAGTCGAATCCAACTTCTAAAAATTTAATTTCTTACCTTTCATAACAGTGTTGTTTCTTTATAACTTTACATCCATGACCTAAGTGAATTATATAAAATGTTCAACTTTTGTATCTATCTCCCCAGGTAAGTAGTAGTATCCAATACTCACTGAAACACGTAATAGGAAAGTTCTAGTTTCTTCTAACTATATTGAAAACATAAAGAAAAGAAAGAGGAAGACGATTTTTCTTCATCACTCACAGAACCGACTCACCACAATGATTTGAGTCGAACAACACAGACGGACTACCTCCAATTTTTTTCAACTTCTTTGTCTTCCCGCGTTCACTTGTATCATTGCTCTATGAAGAAAACAGAATCATCGTCGAGGAAGAAGAGATATAGATTATGATGTAAACGATTTAACCCTAACCTCTTTTTTCTTTCTTGAGTTTACCAAATTTGTTAGGGTTTTATAAAAAAATTTGATGTAAATTTTAAAACCCTAACTTTTTATTGTGTTTGTTTTTTTTAAAATTTCACAGGGATTGATGTTTTTCTAATATCGTAGCGAAGGTTCTTGAAAGGTAAGTATAATAGATGGATCTACTTGATTTGTTAATTCGTAGTGAAAATTGAATATTAAAATTGGGTTGTTGTATGATCTGCGTATGGGGTTTTTGTGTAGTCTGAGTATTGGTAAGCTGTATGTTGAAGCGTATTGCTAGTATTGCGAAGCCAGTGCTATTTTGTGTTTTGCAATATTCAGTTTGCAGAATTGTATTGATTAGAGCATCAGACTCGAGATCCTTGAGGTCTCTTAAATAGATCGATTACCAAATAAGGTTTTACATAGATAATTATGTTTTAGTAAATTACTTCATAATAACTACCAATTAAAAACGTTTCTCAAATCGATTTACTAGTACATGTAATAAATAATTTTACCAACTTCCTTTACCTACTGTATGTTGTTTATACAATTCATTTAAATACTTCCCATAAACAATACTCCATCTTCCCCATAACTAAGAGTAGTAAATATATTTTTTTAATGAGAAAATAGAAGTAATATCTAGTTATACAGCTAGTGACTTTTATTTAAGGTATCAATAAGAAAAGAATCAATTATATATTTACTATGACTTTTACTTAAGCTATCGACAAGAAAAAAATCAATTATATATTTACTATGACTTTTATTTAAGGTATCGATAAAAAAAATCAAATATATATTTATTAACATGTGTTGAAAAATTAAAAATGTCGTCTAAAGTAGTTTGAGTGGAGTATAATAAAAATATAAAGGAATAATGTTGGATAATTAATTTTAGAGTACTAGTTTTATTTAACTATAGTTTGGTTTATGACTGTCTTAGACTAAGGTATTACTCACTATTTTCGTTTATTCTCTTTTAAAAAAAAAAATTATTATATGAAACTTCTATTGATTGTGGTGCATAAAGTTATAAAGTTAGTATATAAATAAAGGTAGATACTTCGTATTAGATCACCTTACAAGATCATACTTCTTTAGATCATGTATAAAATCTAGATAACAGTAAATACAAAATTTGGCAAGTTTTACCCATTGTGCTACGGTATAAATTTTGATGTTGCATATTGTTTTACGTGTTCAATATTTTTACTCGTTGAAGTATGAAAGTTCAAGTTTTCTTTCTTTAATATAAATTTCACTGAAAAGATAATATGGTATTCAACACCACTAAACCAATTCACCAACACACAAAGATTTCAATTACGGTGCTTTTCCTTGATAAAGTATCTCATCAATGAGATAATTATCATTTTCATTGTCAAAACACGCTTGAACAATGCAACAGGAGTTATTCAGTAACTTTCTAGAGATGCTCCAAGTGCAAATTGAAACGGAATTTTACATAGACAGTTGTTTTTCAGAAATATATTTCACCGTAACTACCAACTAGAAAAATTTCTCATGTTAATTTACTATATGCATATGCAAATGCATGGAGATTTTTTAATCAAAGGAAGGGCGTAAGACCTAACCTCCAAGAAAATAAAGAAAAAAGCATGACAAAATATTTTTTTCTTCTTCTGAAAACAACAAATTATACTTTTTTGAAAGAGATAAATATAAAAACCCTGTAAATCAACATAAAATCTTCCTCGAAAAGAGAAATGATACTAGACTAAAATTATAAAGCCGCACCTAAATAATGTGAGCACATTTGATAATTATGATTGGATGAATTGAATCTGTCATCTAGTTAATGAAATAACCATAAAAACCTAGTTTAACGCTTTTACACATTGAAAGTTGCAATTGATCTTGATATTAAGTACATGAACATACTTTCTTCACGGAGACAGAGAACTAAAGGAATTGGAAAAATCACTCCCACGGGCACTTGTATATTATCAAATTAACAACAAGAATAGTGTTGCATACTAGCTCATAAAACAATGGCCCATTGTCCTCTGTGCGCTACCTACATTTAAATACTTTACATTTAGAATTTCACAAATTTCAATTATTTAAGGGAATTTTCTACTGAAAAACAAAACCTAAAATTTCGAGTTCATAGTGAAATGCAAATAATTGGATCATTCAAATAGGAAAACTTACATACGAACATTTTCTCTTAAAGACATTAGAGTTCAACTGTAAGTTTAGACATTAGGTATTACATAAGAATTAAACGAACAATGATCTACAGTGCAGTCAAGTAACTTGTGATTAAAAATATGTTCTTAGTTACTCTAATTTTCAAATGCTAAGAATTTAATTATTATTTTTACCATTCAACATTAAGCGTTCCAGAGATCTAAACTTAAAATCTCCAAACTAGCATTACAAAATAAAAATAATAATGACAATGATCTTTGTACTACAATTGATAAGGGGGATATCAATATTAGCGGGCTGCGGGGATGATACCAATAAAAAAACTCAGTGGCTAGGTGTTAATGGTAAATTTTTAACGAAGGTCATATTCGTAAAATCACATAGGAAATTATGTATCTCTGATCATGTCAGAATGCATAAGTGGTTATGTCTTTGCTTTCCGCAAGAGAAACGAATTGCAGTACAATGACCTCCATACATGACGGTGGTATCAGAGCCTCTTGCTTAAGAGCTCTCGTTATTTCATATATCTCATATAGAGCAATTCAGTATCCTTTCAACATGTGCAATGCAATTGAAAGATGTCTGGTGTCTGAACTTTCCCAGAATAATATATGATGCTGATCACATCATATCTGAATGCTCCTAGAAATATTGCATGCTAGTATAGAGCCACAAATTAATTAAATCTAGTCGTCAGATTCACCGGTTGAATTCCTGAATAATAATTAAATCCAGTCGCAGTAAATCCCTAGATTAACACTAATATCTACTTACTCCGATCCTTGGATTTTCCCAGCTGAATTCCATGGAATAATAATAAATATTCACCTCCGGGCATATGTGGCGACCTGAGTAAGCCCCGAGCAAAAGGAGCGGGTGTCTTTAACAATAATGCTCAGAGGAGCATCCAGAAACATGGAAGAACTAGGATAGGAAGTTTGGTCAAAGAAGGAAAATGATAAGGAAGAGAGAGAAAATATTAATAAAATAGTTATGGTTGAGCATATAAAGAAGAGAACAATTCTAAGCAATTAAAACTTAATTAGAGAGTAATAATTAAAGAAAACTAAATACTAAAAATTACACATAAAAAAATAGTTTCCTCCTGAACCCTAAAAACTAATTTAGCTACTCATGAATCGAAAATTTTTAGTCGCTAAAGGTGTTAAGCGACCATAACAGCTCAGCTACAAAAGATAACAACCACCATGGTTCCAATTGCAAAATGTCTTTGGCTACCGAGTGAGTAAATAATGATAAGTGGATTTTGTGGTTGAATAACGATAGCTTCTGTGACTTTTTCTTCGACCGACTTCAGCATACCTTTGTTCTTCGTGTTCTTGGTTGTAACAGCAGAAAATATTTTCCTCAATCTTCAATTCTCTCGATTCTAGCTTTTTATGCTTCTCCAGATTCTCTGTGTAACTTCTCTTCATCCCAAGCAACCTATTTATACATAACAAGGCCTTGGAATCTCACTGTTTAATGCGAATAATCCTCCCTTTACTCCTCTGCAATATCTCGAGATTTTATTTCCTCTTTTATCTCTGCACGCTTCTGCTGTTGATTAACTTTCCTTCTTTGAATCCTTCAAGCTCCAAACATATTGCCAACATAAAATAGATTGCGTCAAACCTATTCAAACACATGACACGGAAAACCCTACTTCTGCTTTGATCAAACTCGATCATCGAGCCAATTCTAGTGAATCGAACAACCAAATCAATCCTTTTAATCCCAAACAGGTCCAACAAAGCCAAATCCAATAATTGAATTCCCCCTGAACACGCCTAAAAATCCAGCCATAATTCTGCATCTTTCTGTTTCGCTCCAACTCGAATTGTAGCCAGTTTTGATCCAATCTAGAGACCTTACTGACCCTTTTTAGGTCTATGGAATAAACCCAATCAGTTTCAACCATTGAATCTCAGTAAAACACCTCCAATTTTCAAACCCTAATTCTGCTGCAACTTCTTTTTGGCTTGAAGATGGACACCCCTTAAGAAATCCAGGGGTCCCTTTAGCAGCTGTCCTGGGGGTGCCTTTAGTAAGTTTTGGGGTGCCCCTAGTAATTTTGGGGATACATTTCTGGGGCGCTTTCAACACACTTCTGGGGTGCCCTTATCCAAAGATCGGTTCCTTTAACACTTTTCTGAGCCGATTTCTCCAAAAAAGTTTCTTTCCCAAAAATACCCACGCACATAAACCACCATAATAAGTACAAAAATGAGCACTAACAATATGGAAAATTTTGGACAATTCAGGCACATAAATTTGTCTATCATTTAGCATTTGGATACTACATGGTCGGTCCATCACCCATGTAGCCGGTCCCTCTCACATCAATTGGTTGATTCCCATTTAATCATCCACTAATCATCTATTAATCATAATTATGGTTTTGAACTGAATGCTCTATCTAGCATAATTCTGAATAGGTTCAATCACGAATATTTTAATATTGATCCAATAATCAATATCTTAATTAATTAAATAGTATTCGGTTAGTATTTTATTTGGTCTTGCTACCGATTATTCATGGATTTAGCAATATTTTCTCTGACTAGCAATACTTGCTCTAATCATCAATGCTCCATATAGCAATACCCTAATTGCTTCAGCTAGTAGTTGGTCGCGGCCAATAAGGTTCAGAACCGTCACTTTTGGCAACATTTAATTGCTTAATCCTCTTACTGATCCAGCTATCAGTATTTCATTGGTTCATCAACCAATGTTTGGTTCCTCAGTCGACCATTATTATAATCTCTCCTCGTCAATCGACTGACTCATGACACATGGATCAAGAGAGATTTATGATTATTCTCATAAGTGCTCAGTGCATAACATAATGGTTTATGATCGATCCAGCAATCTCATTAAACTATCACCAGGTCATTCGACTATCATTACTGCTTCAACTAGCATAATGACATGTCATGATTAGAAGCAGTAAAATTGGCTTACTCTCTTGGTCACAAAAAAGATTATCCTGGAGACAGACTCTCGAAACCTGGCAAATGCTGTTAACATAAAGGAGTTCACTATCTTATGGGAACTCAGAAGTACTGCTGAAGACACTAAGCATTATTCAAATATTTTTGTTAACCGGGAATGTAAGCACACAAATAGACTTGTGAATAAGTGTCTTGATGCCTTAGCAAAACTTGCTAGACGTAAGATTACTTGTACTTGGTTGGCTAATCACCCTAGTTTTATTTCTTGTTTGTGTTGTCAGACAATCTTCCATCTTAAAGAAACAAAAAAACACAAAAAAAAGACATGGCAAATATTGCGGGTTATCTGGTGTAGTTGTTGGTTGCACTCATGTAGCTCATTCTCGTCACTTGCACTGTTGCTCTCAAATGTTTATTGACGCTATGTTTTTACAGAAAACATCAGAGTGGTCCCCGGACACTCTCAAAGATCAAATGCTAATTATAAATTTAGCTAATAACACTAACAGCCTGGTGACCATGACCCTGGACCTCAGACTTGAACAAGTAGTACCAAATATTCCTGTTGGGACAGCCTTTCCTTCCAGTAATTTTGCCTTGACTGCAGCCTTTCCTTCCCGGACTTGAAACCGTCCGTAAGACAAACAACTCCAGACCTGAAGGCTTGCTAGCTTCAAATGTCTGGCTGACAATTTCATAGGCACACACTGCATCCTCTGCTGTGTCAAATGTACCAAACCATAGCCTAACCTTCTGAAAGGAATCTTTGATCTCAGCCACCCATCTCCCAGACGGTCTTTGTCTTACTCCGACAAATCTACGAGAACTATTACCGTGGCCAAGATCAGACGAAAATGAGAAAGCCTTTCCTTTCACATGACCTTTGACTGGTCCTCGCATAGAGTTATTGTTGCTGAGTAAGGTGGCTGCCGTGAGATACAGTTAATGATTCAAACCTCATAGTGTAGAATAACCACTTTATAAACACAAAGAAGATTGGCAAAATAGCCTGATCCAAAATCTAATAAAGATAAATTGCAACCTTTCTATTGCAGGCCAAGGAAATTACAAACCGCTAACTCGCTAAGCCACAGGTGTCCAAAACAGGCAAGGTTAAGCCAAAAGATTTGAAAAGACATTTCCAACCTGAAACAGAACATGTAGTCCATTACCTTTTTAAATCAGTTCCCTCCAACGTCACATCTGTCCATTTTAAGATACTAATACTATATAGTAGTTGTAATGGAATTTGAAGTGTGAACACCAGTCTGAACAAGACTTTGGCCTAGTTTGGCTTTGGGTAAGTGCAGCTAGCGTAGCCAATCTGAGTGAGACTTGAAATGCTATTCGTACTAGCTAGTAGTCATCGGAAATTAAGATAATTTTTGGTGTAAAATACTTAACTTTGATTTAAGTTACCCAAAGTATTTTGCGACCAATGAAAGAAAAACCTTTCTGAAATATATTTACCTGGCTCTGGGTAGCTTGCTTCCTCATCAATTTTAAGAAGCATAGAGCTGGCACTACAATTACCTACAGAAAGATAGTACTTGTCAAATTTAAAAGTAAAAAAGTGAGGACAACTAAAAAAGCCACCAGAAAGAAAGAGAAAAGTAAGGAAGAGCTTTATCAGCAGTTCAAAATAAGTTTGTGCCTACCACAAATATATTGAGGAGAGAACTGAACTGACAAGACCTGAAAATTGAAATAAGCCCTTGTTTACCACTTGAGCTATATTGAGTAAAATGTCCGGTCAAAGCAGATCCTTTGTGATTTCTGAACCAAGAGACGTACAAACAACTCGTGGGAAAATAGGATCCGCGAATACTCCATCCCCAATAAAATTAACTCACTGCTTATAAATGATGCCACTAGATTACACTAAAGAAGTCTATCTCACACCACTCCAAGTTGAACTCAGTGATTCACAACCAATGGATGTCCCGCTTCGCTCAGTTTGTTTCCCACCTGGTATTTGCATCTTCTAGCTGTTTCACTACCTCTCTCAGTTCGTATACATTGTAAAGCCAACAAGAGTACTTTAGTCACTTCTTCCGTTAGTGAGGAAACCGTAATCTCATCCAAGAGGCTTGAATCAACAACGCTATCAATGGACTACTCCATGTAGAGTTCACCCACCCCACAATGTCAATTCGTTCTGGAAACGAAGCATCAAAAGCCTTCTTTCTAAATTCAAGTAGAAATACATCTTAACTGTAAACATCTGATTCTGGTTTCCTTATCATTGTATATCCACTCTCTGTATGCACACAGTACAAAATCGATGAAAAATTTGATGTTCAAAACATGAAAGCATATTAATACAAAAACAGATAAATGGCAGGATCAGTCAATATCACAGTCGACCTCCCTGGGTAAAGAGGAAAAAAGCAAAGCTGAGAATCAACCATTCCTTGACTTGGAAACCTCAACAGCAACTTAGCAGGCTTTTCTAAACTTAGCAGTCATAACAAAATTCAATTATAACAAAATTGATGTGTCTCTCAGTAGTTAATGTGGCACCATATTATATGCAGAACAAAAGTATCCAGTGGTATATCAATTAACTGTGGGTACAAAATACCGCGCACTTGATAGTTATGCGAAATGGATCTTATAGCACTAAGCGAATACGAACGCACATGTCAAACCCAGGATGACGGACTGAATGATGTCATGAAGTCACGAGGAAAGTGTGAAGAATCACGTGGCAGTAAAGAATCTGTGCGGCAATGATTATAGAGGCTGCGACATTGACGCTTCAGATCCGAAATTAGGGGCTTTATTAGTTGTCCTCCACTATGTAATCTCCTATAAAAGGAACCAGTTATCATTGTATGAGGGAGAGATCTTTTTGGTGAGCTAGAGAAGATATTTAGGAGAGAGAGTGTTATTTACTCCCCAAGTTAGGGTTTTGAGATAACTTCCTTGAATTGATTTCTAATTTCTAACAAAAGATCTTGAGTTTTCATGATGGTTTCATAGATAAATTACTTGAATCTCATTAGGGTGTAGTTGTGGGATTTCCTGCAACTACAAACTGAATAGATTTTGAAAAATAATACGTTAGTACCTGGTGCAATGTATCCAGTGGTACCCGCAGTCGAATATGATTGGATGCAAGCGGAAGATTGATCCATGAGTTTTGCAATGCTGAAGTCAGAGATATGGGCTTCCATTTCTGAGTCTAAAAGTATGTTGTTAGACTTGATATCCCGTAGCAGGATGACAGTCCTGGTGAACATAATACAATCCTTCAGCGGTTCGTAGAGCTATTTTATAGCGGACATCCCACACGATGTCTGGAATCGGGCTAATCTCATACTTGTCAAACAGTTTCAATTTCTCTAATCACACTTGCAGTTGCTCCATTTAGACCTGCAAAATCAAGCTTCTTCACTGCATAGTGATTCTCCTCACTAATAGATGCCTTCTTAACAATTCCATGTGCTACTCTTCCTATAACAAATATCTCACTCAAATTATCTGTAGCTTTCATAGTTTTGCTTATTAGAGGTGATTGATCATCTTCATCAGAAACTTCTTCCTCCGTTTCTTGTTTTCTTTTGGAAAGAAACACACAACCCAAAACAAGAACCACCACGATAACTACAAATACAGAGATAATAGCAATGATTGCAATCTTTACTTTGTTAAGACTGTTGCGGCTTCTTGATCGATCACCATAGATACCCAAACTGTTGTTACTCTCAGTACAAGTTACGTCGGATCCCCAATGGACAAGGAACACAAAGGCCTGGATTTCCCCAAAACGGAGTCGAAGAAGAGCTTAAGAACTTCATCAGTGTCTGTGGTATCTGACCACTGAAAGAATTATAAGAAACATTCAATTCGATTAATGAGAGGAGCTCACCTATTGGTGCTACACTTCATGTCGTATTGTTGACAGATACATCCAGTTTTTTGAGTTTGAGAAAATTCCCCAATTCTACAGGAATTTGGCCTGTAAGTGCATTGTCAGGTATCTGGTCGAACAATCCCCAAGCAAGTGAGAAACAAAATAAACATTGATAAAGAGCTTTTTATAAGAACCAAACTGAACCCAATTCCATACGCATCCATATTACTATATACTTGTGAACCCACTTCCCCATATCCAGATTTCTCGCCCTGGAGAAAGCTGTTTAAACATTCAGCAAGGTAACCTCATTGGCCTTGACATGTTCAACTTCCATTCTCTGGAAAAGATCAAGGGATTTAATGAGTTGATCTTATTGTGTATAAGCATCAACTATTCTTTGACATTTTATCAAATATTCTTTGAGCACAAACCAAACTCCCACAATCTGAGTACATGTTAGTCAATGTATTCTGAATGTCAGAATCTGATGAGAACCCGTATTTTATTGAGTGACAATGTAATTGTTTCCCCTCATTCAAATCCCCACAACATTTAAACAAAGAAGGAAACAGGCCATTTTCAATTGTTTCTCGATAGAAAAATATTGCATTTTGGTGTAAAGTTTTTGTTAGTTTAACCACTAATTATGGAGTTGCGGATAGAAGGAGTAGGATTTGGGATTTGGGTGAAAACGAGATATGCATAATGGAGACTACCAGAGTCTTCAAGAGCAGAAAATGCGACAACTTTGCTGGTAAAAAAGACATGGGAAATGAGTCTTGTTCTCATCATTTGGGCATGAATTTATTTGAGTTCTGACATGTTTGAGCATTTTCCCAGTGCAATTAGACATGGGTGTGAATGGATTGAGTTAGTTTTGTTGTTGGTGGTGGTGGGGGTGGTTGTTTAAGGTCGTGCTGGCTGGTGAATAGATAGAGGAGCAGACAGTTGTTTCTGTTGGATGACTGCAAGGGTAGTCGAATTGAAGTTGCTATGAGTAACCAGCGGGAGATGCTACTCCCGTTAGGGAAATGAATGGAGAAGATGAAGCCCTCTCATTATTTGGATTAGGAATGTGGCAGAGTGGGACCCTTCTCTATTTCAGTTTCAGTCGGAAGATTTTCTCGGTTCATCTATCATTTTCGGTAACCGGCCAAAAGAATTTAGGTCTCCTTCACCACTGCACTAGTGGCTCGGCTTGGTCTTAATCCCATCTTTTATTATATAATAAGCAAGCGAGTAAGTCGGTTAAACAATCCGCTTCAGATAATTCGTCCAACCCATGGATAACTATAATATTTTGAAGTTCTTTGTAACATTGTGAAATTCGCTTAGAAATTCGTCCAACCCAAGGATAGCTATAATATATTGAAGTTTTTTGTAACATTGTGAAATTTGTTTAGCTCTTTGCGCAATTTCTTAATGTCCTTCACAAACGATGCGAGGAGTAAACACAACTCAAGTTTACATGCATGTGAATGAGTGGCCGTTAACAACACATAGATTCTTTTATTCATAGAAAGAGAATTTCACCTGGTTAACACTAACAGATTGCCTGGTTTTTTCTGGCTCAATTGCATAGACTCATTTAGATCTAAATAAAAAGTTATTTATTTCCGGAGTTCTAGGAAACTTTTGAATCCAGTTAGATATGTGACCAATGACTCTGGTACAAACACATAATGATACCTGGACTAAATCCAAATTAGATGTATGACCCGAGTCGGACCTTGAGTCAGATATCTAGGGGTGTTCATGGTTACTGGTTAACCGAGAAACCGAACCAAACCAAACCGATTAGGGGGAAACCGAACCGAACCATTAACTAATGGTTGGTTTTGGTTTAGAAAAGATGAAAACCGAGATTAATGGTTTGGTTTTGGTATGATAGAGAAACCGAACCAATAACCAATGATTAACCGAATATTGATAAAAAAAAAATAATTATTGATTAAATTTTCATTGGAGATGTCACTGCCATTAGTTAAATCTTCTTTTGATCTCTAGATTTAGAGTAAGCTTTAACTACTCTTGATATTTTTTTTATTTATTTTTTGTCCGTAAATTTTTGTAAACCAATACTATTTTTTTCTGTAAATTAGTGTAATTTTTTTTTTTTTTTTTGGTTTGACATAATTATTGGTTAACCAAAAACCACTGGGAAAAACCGAAACCGTCTGGAACCATTGGAAACCTAACCAATGGTTAATGGATTGGTTTGGTTTCAATTTTTAGAAACCGATAGTATTGGTTTCGGTTTTGGTTTGGCTTGAAACCGAACCAAAACCGACCATGAACACCCCTACAGATATCAGAAAAATAAAAAACAAAACTGTTTGACATCTGACGTAGCACGAGTCAGATCCAAACAAACAACGTGTAAGACTAAAACATATGAAAGAAATGAGTCTTGGTTTGCACCCATCATATTAACATTCCCATACATACTAAATGCTCCAGAATTACATTAGTCTTCCAAGTAAATACTGAATAAAAACAGGCATAAACCCCTAGTAAAAATGTTATCCAATTGATATTCAATGTTGCGAAAAACCCAGCTCAACCAAGTCACGAATCAGTGGTAATCAATCTGTATATGCTCAGTTCTTGTAATATTGCGTAGCCAAGATCGTTGAACTGAGATTATCCCAGAACATATTAGATGGTCATGAGATGAGAGCAACATTCAAATCTTTTAGAAGATGGGAACTCCATAAGTAAGTAATGAAAAGACGAGGGTACCCAAATATACCTCAATCTAAAACTTTTCCACCTATAAGTCCTTTCTCCGAAAGTGATTGTCTATGGACTGAGTCGAGACAATACAACAAATCAGTTCACACTTCTTGTGATCGTCTATGGATACGAGATCGAGACAATACAACAACGAAGTATGTTTACTTAATAAAAGGTTCGGAATTAACCAAACACAATATGATTACTTATCAAGCAAATATGAATTAACGTTTGTGTATTTTAATTCTAATTGTTATAAAAACAATTATAATTGCGGAAATAGAAAAGTAAAAGACACATCAAGATTTTGTTAACGAGGAAACCGCAAATGCAGAAAAACCGCGGGACCTTGTCCAGAATTGAATACTCTCAGGATTAAGCCGTTATACAAACTCAAACCAACTTCGTATAGTTGAGACCAAGCAACTAAACCTATAGTTCACCTAGTTCCGTCTGTATTCCCACGCCTCCGACCTGTAATAAGTCACGTACTTGGAACAATTCCTTTGGTCCGTATTCCAAACAGTAAAGGAACAACAAATCTGTTTGGTAGCAACTCTTTTCAACCAAGTGATATGAGTTCGACAAAGGATCTTCTGTTTATCTCAATAAACTCCTTTGTCAAGTTCTTAGATTTATCTTATTATGAACTACCAAAGGTAATTGTTAAGATTTTGCAATCAATACTTTTAATCACAAAGAATTGTATTGATGCCGATCTACACACCTAATCAATCTAATCTACCACAAGGATAAACCGATTATAGTTGGATCCTCTTTTACCGAAACAAGTATTGTGCACACCAAAGATTATGAATCCAAAATCAGAAATCTTCAAAGTTTTCTTTGTCTTCAAATCTTCTTAGATCTTCAATAAACACCTGCACACAATCAAATTGAATCTCTTGTGATCAATCACGCACAGAACTGAGTCTGTTAACAATAGATTATCACAAGACGTCTTTAGAACTACAAACAGTCTAAAGATCCCCGTCGAAACTTCAAATCAGTTTGGGTGAATCTTATATCAGAAGAGAAGATTCTCAAGCATAAACAAACTAGTTGCAATTAAAGTTCAACCACCGTTAGTCAATCAAATCAATCGAAAACAAAAGATAAACCGCAATTATCTAGTTTCCCACCAACGATACTAATAGAGCTTCTCAATCCCAAAGAATACTTTAAACTGAGCGTTCGTAAGAGATTTAGCCTAATTAGGTTACTCTCCTCTCCGAATAGGCGGCTTCACCAGTAACAACATAACTGAGATAGTTCTTGTTGTACGAAGTATTAGTTTGCTTGAAATGCAAACTTTCATATCTATAGACCAAGGAAGTTTGGACACCAAGGAATTTCCAAAACCGAAAATATTTTCAAGATATGCAATATATTCCAGATTCGGTTTCCATAATTCCTGGAAATGCTTTTCCAAAATATTGATCGAAAATCTCTTGGAAAATCTCCAACTAGTAAATACACAATACTAATTTTCATTTTCCTAAAATAAAATTAAAAACCTTAAATAAAAGATTCTCAATTTATTTTATTCGGGTCCGGGATTTTCTTCCTTTAACTATTAAGGAATAACTTTGAACAATTAAAGATTAGCGTTACTGCACATGTTCAAAGTATGTCGACATCCTTACTTTGTAAGTCCTCTTTCATACTTACAACCTTGAAACCGATTTTCCACACTTCCAAACAAGTTTAGAATAGGTTCATCTGACTTTCAAGAACTATGTGATTGATCAAGAACACCCAATCACAAATCATGGGTTTCACGGTTCTACCAAAAAAAGTTTCAGTTCTACCTCAATTTGAGTATTGTGCATAGTCACACTAGCTTTCCAAAAATTTGGTTGACTAGGTACTAGGATCGGTTCCCCACATATATATGGTATCTAACTTGTACTTGCTGCACATGTCCATAGGATCGGTTCCTCTTTCTGCTAAAACGTGCTGCACCTGATACAAGGATCGATTCCCCTTTGTGATGTGTTGCACCTCTTACTAGGATCGGTTCCCCTTTACCCAGAGTCGGTCATACACAAAATCACAAAATCGATCATACCATCTCAGGTGATTACTTAAGACTGGTTTCACTAATAAAAGTCATACCAATACAAAAGTCAGGCCTTTGTGAATAGTTTTACCAAGAACAACAAGTCATGAGCGGTTATACTAATCACACATATTTGTAGTTCAAAAGATATGCAATGAATAACAATACCAATAATGCCTGGCGATTTTTATTTAGATTTACAAAACAAGTTCATGAATTTACTTCCTTAAAACAAATGTAAAACATTGTTTCATAGGATGAAATCTTCACCTTATACCCATACATAATCACAATAGAATTCAAACGATTATTTCGATGTCTTATCTACAAAGTTTAATGGTTAAGCAATAAACCTCGTAATTTATTCCTTAATACTATGTCTAACTAGAGTGTCATTCACGCTTCGCAGTTTTTTTTTTCTTCAATATGCTCGACTTGGAAGATACATTAGGGAATGAAACAGTTCAAGTCAAATATCACTAACCTCAAGTGGAAGGATGATGTTGTCGTTTTAGCTCCTTACTTCTTCAAGTCTTCGCAATACTTGTAATGTCTCATATCCTAATACTTTCAAGCTAACCTATACGAAGTTGACTCTAGTACATAATCAAGCGACTCTTAAAATGAATTTTAGCTCACTAAAATATGACAACCAAAATTGACATACCAACACTTGGTGGGTTCAACCGAGCTATGCTCTAACAAGTAACAACTAAGGTCTTGTATCGACTTTGTATATGACCTTGAAATCATAGGTTGTTTCTTAGAACTCGAAGAGACCAAGGTGGAACCAATAAAAATATAATAACCTGATGTGCACTTTCTAGTATCCGGATAGCCTTCCAAATCAAAGTTTGAATAATCCATATAAACATTGTGCTTCCCAATATAAAGAGTAGTCCATAACTAACACGCCCTTTCACATATCTCAAAATTCTCGTTTTAACTAATTTAAAATAAAAAGAAGTAGGTCTACGCATAAATTGTGACATTATTAACAGCAAAACTCAAGTCAGATTGTACTAGTTAACATAGCACCATGATCAACAGAAACATTAATACCTTGAGCAAAAGGTGTAGCAGTTAGCTTGTAATTCAACATATTAGCCTTTTGAAAAAGTTGTAAAGTATATTTTCTTCTGAGTCAGAAGAAGAGTTTGACCAAATTCTATAACGGTGGAAAAGGAATCAAACAATGATTGGGTATATAAGTTTTAAACGCAAGAGTATTTCCTGTTTCAGTGATGTGTCTGTGTTTCCTTCCTCCAAGACCACGATGCCACTAGGCATGGGTAAGAAATTCTCAAAATGATATCACAAGAGTCAAGAAAACTTCTAAAAAGGTACCTGGTCGATTTATAAGCACTTTCACATTAATTCAAATAACACCACTGAGGTAGACTTAAAATTTTTGAAAAAATTTTCTCCAAGTCGACAATCATGATAACAAATTCTCATTAGTAGATAATGGTGAAGTAGAAACTATTTTATAAGCATCAGAAGGTTTTTTAATATATTTCCTATGTTGGCTATCATGACAAAAATGAGTAGGTGTTGATGAAAGTTGATTTGTGGATTTTTATATTCCACATCCATGTATTCCATGGAGTCCTTTCACATCTATTCTTCTTGATTCTTTACCTTTTTGTTCATAAATAACAGATCGACAGAGGATGTTTCTGAGTGATAAAGTACGGGTCGTTAAGTTTAATCGGAGGACATGACTCAAATATAATAATGCATAAATCAAAGATTTAAAAAATGTTTACACAATACAAACTATTATTTATCATTGTTAGGTATTACTGTAGTTATCATTTAAGTGTAAGGGTATATTGGTTTTTCCAACCGAACAACACTCCACTTTTGTCCTCTTATAAATATTTATCATATCTAATGAAAAAAAATTATCTCAAGATTTTCTTTTATTTCATTAATTATACATGGTATTTCCACACATTATCATATAAATTTATATCAATAAGTACGTGTGGTAAGTATATATTAAGATAATATAAATACATTATCCGGTCTTGTTATGATTTTTCTTCTAATATTTTCTGTTTTTATTTTTATATAGTAATAGATATAATGCTAGTAAAGTTTTTTATGTAAAAAGGAAACTAAATATATATCATAAAAGAAAATTTTACATGCAAAAAGATATTTATATGCTTCTCTTCCAAATACCCTAATGTACCTCCGGAAATTCGCTCCTTTACCAGTGGATCATGCGATCGTTATATTCCACACCCACGTCCTTGGAGTCCTTCCATATCCACACTTTTAGAATCTTTACTTTCAATTCTTAAACGCCAAATATCCTGAGGAAATTCAATTTATATTGATGAGATGTCAACTTTGATTTATAAAGAAGATGTCTTCAGGTTCAGTTGGATGACAGTGTTTGATGTGCTTAATAAGCCTCCAAAATATTTTGAAAATTTTGTTGCTCGTCAGTTTTATGATCGTGCCCAAAATTTTTTAAATACTTGCAAGGCATATATCATTAAGAGAGTCGATACGATTGATGACCCGGTTATCAGAGCTCCATGGCAGGAAGAATTTGATGCGATGGAGGGACACTATTACAAGCCGGTGGATGCGTTTCAAAAGAATGGGTCTTCTTTGGATCATTTTTCTAAATTTCACGATACACCCAGTGAGACCATGACAGAGAAGATTCTTTTATGAGTGTTACTTTGTATTGTTTCGTACGACAAACTTTGGATTACTTCTATAAAAACTAGTCTCTCGTGATGGTTGGAGTTTGAAGCTCACGTCTAAATTCCCACCAAAAATCTTATATAAAAAATGTTTTATTTATTAAAATTTTCATTTTAATCAAAGTTGGTTTAGCATGTGTAAAAGTGTAATGTAACAATGCCGATAGAAAATTAAAGCAAAAGCTTCCGGTTTAGTAACGTTGTTATTGCAATTTATCCCAGGCTAACATAATACAAGAAATAAGATATCTTTTACTCTTAGCTTCAGTTTTGTTTCTGAAGCTAGATTTATTTGGATCCGGTGAGACTCATGAAGCGCCTTTATAGTGCTTTTAGAACCAAGAGAAAGTTGACGTAGTAGTATCCGGTCTCCGATTTTTCCGAGGTTAATGTAATGCAAAACTTTTATTTTTTTCTTGGTTTCGACAGGAAACCTAAATATGATAAGAATAAACAGAATAAAGAATAATTTGATATTAATATAAAGTAACATCCATAAAAGAATGGGGAAAACATTTGTAACCCACTTTATTAGTTTTTTATATGAAAAACCCACCAATAAAATTCTATACATGTGGAACCCACAATTAACAATAATAGTATTTGATTACAAATATAACCTTCAACTTATATTAGTGTTGATGGTGGTTTTTAAACAAGGGGTAAAATCGTAAAACCCCATGACCTAGTGTTACCCGCAACACATTAACTAAGAGCATTTAACTCAGTGTAAATAATTAATAGGGGTATTTTTCAAAATACCCAGTTAGGGTTTTCGACACAGAACCCTAATTCCAAAACAAAGCCGCATACTGCGCACCATGGCAACAATGCCAAACCAAGCCGCATACGGCGCACCATGGCAACAATGCCAAACCAAGCCGCATACTGCGCACCATGGCAACAATGCCAAACCAAGCCGCACCACTGCGCACCATGGCAACAATGCCAAACCAAGCCGCATCTTTGCGCACCATGGCAACAATGCCAAACCAAGCCGCATCTTTCGCACCATGGCAACAAGGCCATATTTCCAAGCCGCTATGCCTTTGGCCCACGCCAAATATAGCGCCCTAGGCTTGCAAGACTTGCAACTAGGTCAACATGGCCGTACGTGCCATTGGAACATGCCAACACGTATCGCATGCCATATTTCCAAGTCGCTATGCCATTAGCACGCGCCAAATATAGCGCCCTAGGCTTGCAAGACTTGCAACTAGGTCAACATGGCCGTACGTGTTGGCACATGCCAAATATAGCGCCCTAGGCTTGCAAGACTTGCAACTAGGTCAACATGGCGGTACGTGCCATTGGCACATGCCAACACGTATCGCAGGCCATATTTCCAAGCCGCTATGCCTCTGGCCCACGCCAAATATAGCGCCCTAGGCTTGCAAGACTTGCAACTAGGTCAACATGGCCGTACGTGCCATTGGCACATGCCAACACGTATCGCAGCCCATATTTCCAAGCCGCTATGCCTCTGGCCCACGCCAAATATAGCGCCATAGGCTTGCAAGACTTGCAACTAGGTCAACATGGCCATACGTGCTATTGGCACATGCCAACACGTATCGCAGCCATATTTCCAAGCCGCTATGCCTTTGGCCCACGCCAAATATAGCGCCCCTAGGCTTGCAAGACTTGCAACTAGGTCAACATGGCCGTACGTGCCATTGGCACATGCCAACACGTATCGCAGCCATATTTCCAAGCCGCTATGACTTTGGCCCACGCCAAATATAGTGCCCTAGGCTTGCAAGACTTGCAACTAGGTCAACATGGACGTACGTGCCATTGGCACATGCCAACACGTATCGCAGGCCATATTTCCAAGCCGCTATGACTTTGGCCCACGCCAAATATAGCGCCCTAGGCTTGCAAGGCTTGCAAGACTTGCAACTAGGTCAACATGGCCATACTTGCCATTGGCACATGCCAAACACACACGCTGGTAGCCTAACTTGCAAACCGTGCAACCTACCACCAAGGCATTCTGCACATTCCAAACACACACGCTGGTAGCCTAACTTGCAAACCGTGCAACCTACCACCAAGGCATTTCGAACATGTCGTTGGCACATGCCACACACGCCACTAGCAGCTCTGGCATTACCACTTACGCTCGAGGTGCAACTCGCAACGAAGGCATTCCGCACATGCCATTGGCACATGCCACATGCGTCCCTAGCAGCACCACTTGCACGCAAGATGCAACCAACACTCGAGACATCAACACAAACTGGGGGATGCTTTCTAGGGTTTTGGTTTGGCGGTCACTGCATGCAGCGTACACTACGCTCACATTAAGAAAGCGTGAAAAGGAATAAAGCGGTCAAATAAATGAGGAAATAATGGTGAAAACGTTTTCACCCATTAACACCATGCGGTTACCACCTCCTCTCATTATTTCACCCTTTACTCTCTTCCTTCATGAGACCAGGTACGTTTCAAACTCGACTTGTATAAATAGGTCTTACCTATTTCCACCCAGGACAACAAGTCTCGGTCGGGAGAAAAATACTACACTCTCGAAAGGCAACTTTGCGGGCTCTCCCAAAAGCTTCCATCTCTTGCAAGCTTCCTAAGCTTTCACTTTACGATACAAGTCGAGATACTACTCTCCTCAACACCTTTATTTGCTTCCCTCCCCAAATCAACCCTTCTCCTCCACTTTGTGACCGAAGCAAGTCCGGAACGGCCATTTCTTGGTTTAGGCCGTACTTGTACAGATTGATCTCTCGAATCTATAAAGTGCTCACGTGCAGCACATTTGTTTAGGGTTTTAACCAGTTTCTCACTCACCTACCGAATTTACCGAAATCGACAGAAACGATTTTTACCCATAAACAATTGGCGACCACAGCGGGAGGATCGATCTATCGGCTACAATGTCGGATCATGTTGATCTCGTTCTTCGACCCAGATGTCAAGATGGTAGGGGAAGGCGACTCGATCCGAATCAAGCGCCCGGACGACCCGGTTACCCGGTTGTAAAACTACACAAAGCGGGGACTCGTTGAAGACGCTACCAAGAATTGGGGACTTGCTGGCGATGCTACCAGGCAAAGCCACCAAAAAACCGCCTTTTACATGGAGAGGGCGTGTTCGCAAAACCTATGAAGTGAGTAAATTCGAAGCTGGGCAAGATATACAATCTATTTTTAGGTTCTTAGTAAAACCGTCATACTCGAGTCTTATGCCTATTGCTAGCACACACTTTCATAAAAACAATATTCCTTTCCCAAAACATAATCGAGTCATATTATCAAAACCATTCATCCCGAAATAATCCAATACCCTAAAAAGCTACCACTGTCTATCAAAGGTCAAGTTTTGAACCCGGACATCCAATATGTCTTTCAAAAAAAAAAGAACCTAAATGAAAGTTTAACGGAGAAACATTCAAGGAAAAGCATCCAACAGAGGTCTGTTCTTCTTGGAGAAGGTCAACTTTGCATCTTCAAGAGCGCTCTCTTCATAGTCAACATCTTGGAAAGTTTTTCGAGTTCTACCTCCTGTCGAGCAATCTCCTCGACGGAAAGGCTTTCGACTTTCGCATCTTTCAACTTTTGGATCTCTGCAAGGCCTTCGACAAACCACGAAGTGTTGAACTCCTTTTCTACGCACACGTCGCGATGGTACTCCCAGTCGGCAATAACGTCTTCGAAAACGGTGTGACCCGGTCACCTCACGCATGTCCTCGATGGAAGATAAAGCCTCTTCCACACGCTTAACCAGCGCAAATCGACTAGTGACTTTATTGGTTGTAGCCATATGTCCGTATTTCTCCCAGTTCGGTGTACAACGCCTCGTGCTTAGACGGCACGCTGAAGCCGCCAACCAAAGCACATGACCGGATAAGGAACCAAGTACGGAGGATCAAAAATGGCGCTTTGCACTGGCCTCACGACTCGCAGAGGGTTTTCCTCCATGTCTACGGCAACAACCATCGAGAGAATCATCCGCCGTTTGAGCCACATCTGTGCCGGCAATTGGCTAACGCTCATCTCCAAGTCACCGGCGGTGGTCACCAAAGGCAAGTTTTCATGCGGCTCTACCCCGGGAATCATCCTCCGAACAGATTCCTCCTGCTGAACTCGAGTCGGATATTTCCCAAAAGAGGAAACAAAAAGAAGAAAGAAAAGAAGTGCGAAACTCACCGAACCACTTCCCGAAAGCAGAACCGATCTTCTTGGAGGAATCACTCTCACTTGTTGAACCTTCTTCTCTCTCGACTCATCATCGCTATGAGAAGGCTCAATCTTCTTTGGAGTTCTTTGAAGAAATTGCCGTCTCCCGGCAACGTGCAAAAGCGGCGAAAGCATTAACACTACCGAAGCCACTGAAGGAAACAAGACACATATTCTCGGCCCGAAATTCACGTGTTTTGAGACAAACCAATGAAGAGGCGACACATACACAGTTATTGGAAGAACCGAAAGACACAAGAGCCGTGGGAGGATCTTGTGAAACCGTCCGGAACCCGCCACGGCCACGATTCTTTGTTCTCTGTTCCTTGGCACAGGGGCTTTCCGAATTGCTAGGCAACTTTCGCTTGGGATCTCTCAACATTGGATACTCTTTCGAACTGCTGGGAAGGTTTGCAACGAACGTTTTCCACCACGTTATTCACAAAATCTCGGATCATAGTAAACTCGTCGCACCAAAACTCATTATAGCCGAAGGTCGTCGAAGTTACTCTTCCCATTTGAAAGAAGGAAAGACGGATACCCGGCTTAAGGGAACTGGCGTCAAGGGCGACACGCAATGAATCCTTAGGGATCACTGGCCGGTAAACAAGAGGCACCCCTTGATCGAAACCCATGTGACGAGCAGCACAGTCAATATTGTAAGCAGCTATCTGGAAAGATCCCACGAAGAAAGACGGCATATAACCTAGACAGCGGCTTTGAATGAACAATTTTTCACCAACGCTCAAAGCGTCATCGAAGACAAAGACATGAGCGGAGCGAAAGCAAAAGTGTCAATTTGAGTCAACGACTTATGGACCGGCCCCCATGGACGAAAATTGATTTCATGCAACTTATCAAGAAAACTAACCAAGCTCACGCCAACTCTTGGGCCTTTGTTCACCCATCGAAGAATTCGGGAGCCACCCCAACTCACGGGAAGCGAAGGCGGCGGTTTCGGAGCATACTTCTCAAAGTGCTCCCATAGCCGGACTTGCGAAAAACAACGTGCACATATGAATCCACTTTCATGAAACCATTCGAAACTTGCATGTTCGCAACTAGGTGATCCGGATGCACATACGGGGAACCAACGAACAGCTTGCCAATGGGAAGAACTTCACCCTTTGCCAACTTCCAAAGAATCGCTAACAACTCCGGTCTTATTCCTTTCTTGCCGAGAACCGTCATCAAAAATGTCTCTGGACAACGAGAGAGCCAAAAATGCGGCGACATGAAGATCATTGCTTTTACGTTCGGGATCCAACTCGTCCCGAAACCATTGAGATATCCACCAACCGTAAGGGCACCTTTCATCCTCTTTCCGGGCAGAATCCTTCGACTTCGCAATGGAGTCTTTCCGAGCAAAATCCCCCAACTTAGCGGCCGGATCATCCCGCATCTTCACCTCACTTTCGGATAATTGGATTTTAAGATTCTCGGTTACTAGGAAGATTGACAAGAGAGCCACACTCTCCAAGGAGAAAGTTATCTCGCCCCATCTACATATGATTGTATGGGTGTCCGAACACCATCTGGAGATGAAAGCAACCAAGCACGGGATATCCTTCCTAATCGGAGATTCTTGAAGTCTTGACGGCATCAATGACACTGCGCTCGAGTCAAGTTGGTATTTATATGCTCCTTGATCACCATGAACTCAACCCATCTATCAAAAGAACGCAATGGGCTTTGACACATCCACGAAGTCAATGTTGGAAGAAGAATACACCCCTTTATGAAGACAACCGAATGGTGCTCTGCAGGCAAACCGAACGTGTCTTCCTTTCATCCTCACCACCGGTTAGCAAAATTGGCACGAAACACAGGTGATTCTTCCGAGCGGGGCGAGGGCTCTAGTGAAGAATTCATCATCTGTGTTCGGTTTGGAATTATGAGCATCCTTCGATGAAGTGAAATTTGATTCAGGTAACATCTTATCGAATTCCTTCATAACAATTTGGTAATAAGATATCTGCACAAAACAAACGGAGAAAGACGAAGTTATCTCCCTGACACATAATCGTACCCAACAACAAAAAAAAAAAAAAAAAAAAAGAAAGGGGAAGGAGGACGTATTTTATTCGCGTTCAAGACTATATACACAGTATTTTATTCGGGTTCAAGACTATACACGCAGTATTTTCTTCGGGTTCGAGACTATATACGCGGCATTCTATACGGGTACAAGTGCGTCTACAGTATCTCTTTTCGGGTTCAGAATTATATACGGAGCATCCTCTACGGGTTCAAAATACACACGCAAGTATTTTCTTCGGGGGTTCAAATATTTCTTTCAGGACCGAAAATTCATATATGCAATATTTCCTACGGGTTCAAACAATATATGCAGTATTTCCCTTGGTTGCATACATACAATATATTCTACAAGAGGCACGCCAAGAAATCATATGCAAGGATTGTGGGAGCGCCTACTCTTAAGGTTTACACCTACGTGAAAAAAAAAAAAAAAGAGAGAGAAAAGTACTCGAAGACATACCTGGAAGCCGGTTTCTCTTTGCCGCTAGTATGAAAAGAGGAAAGAATAAAGCGCAGGATGGGGAGAAAGGGGCTTTATATATATATATATATAGGCGTGAAGACTTTGAAATAAGGAAGGATTTCCCTTTTACCAAAATCACGCGTGCAAGAAACGGGGCCACAAAAGGTGCGACTTCCCAATGTCGCCCAAGTCACGCCCGCAAGCACGGTTTCCAAGCTGCACTGGCCCCACCAATTGCGCCGACCTGCAAGCACGCACGGCTTCTACACATTGCGCCGGTCCCATCAGCTAGCACACTCAGTTTCCCAACTCACGCCAACTTCCCAACGTCGCCCAAGCTGCACTGGCCCCACCAATTGTGCCAGCCTCCCGATTTGTGCAAAACTCCCAGAGGCAAGGATTCCAAATCCTATTTATAAAAGGTCGGACAAGCCCCTCAATTCTCTTTACGGTTTGCGGTTGATAGTCCAATCACCATCTTATGCTTACCTCGCAACAAAGCCCCTGTTCCGATCTAAGCGGGGGGACTTAATGTTGATGGTGGTTTTTAAACAAGGGGTAAAATCGTAAAACCCCATGACCTAGTGTTACCCGCAACACATTAACTAAGAGCATTTAACTCAGGTGTAAATAATTAATAGGGGTATTTTTTCAAAATACCCAGTTAGGGTTTTCGACCGCGAACCCTAATTCCAAAACAAAGCCGCATCTGCGCACCATGGCAACAATGCCAAACCAAGCCGCATCTTCGCGCACCATGGCAACAATGCCAAACCAAGCCGCATATCTGCGCACCATGGCAACAATGCCAAACCAAGCCGCATCTTTGCACCATGGCAACAATGCCAAACCAAGCCGGATACTACGCACCATGGCAACAATGCCAAACCAAGCCGCATACTGCGCACCATGGCAACAATGCCAAACCAAGCCGCACCCTGCGCACCATGGCAACAATGCAAAACCAAGCCGCATACTGCACACCATGGCAACAATGCCAAACCAAGCCGCACCCTGCGCACCATGGCAACAATGCCAAACCAAGCCGCATATTTGCGCACCATGGCAACAATGCCAAACCAAGCCGCACCTGCGCGCCATGGCAACAATGCCAAACCGAGCGCACCACTGCGCGCCATGGCAACAATGCCAAACCAAGCCGCACCACGCGCACCATGGCAACAATGCCAAACCAAGCCGCATATTGCGCACCATGGCAACAATGCCAAACCAAGCCGCATCTTGCGCACCATGGCAACAATGCCAAACCGAGCCGCACCCTGCGCACCATGGCAACAAGGCCATATTTCCAAGCCGCTATGCCTTTGGCCCACGCCAAATATAGCGCCCTAGGCTTGCAAGACTTGCAACTAGGTCAACATGGTCGTACGTGCCATTGGCACATGCCAACACGTATCACAGGCCATATTTCCAAGCCGCTATGACTTTGGCCCACGCCAAATATAGCGCCCTAGGCTTGCAAGACTTGCAACTAGGTCAACATGGCCGTACGTGCCATTGGCACATGCCAACACGTATCGCAGGCCATATTTCCAAGCCGCTATGCCTCTGGCCCACGCCAAATATAGCGCCCTAGGCTTGCAAGACTTGCAACTAGGTCAACATGGTCATACGTGCCATTGGCACATGCCAACACGTATCGCAGGCCATATTTCCAAGCCGCTATGACTTTGGCCCATGCCAAATATAGCGCCCTAGGCTTGCAAGACTTGCAACTAGGTCAACATGGCCGTACGTGCCATTGGCACATGCCAACACGTATCGCAGCCATATTTCCAAGCCGCTATGCCTCGGCCCACGCCAAATATAGCGCCCCGGGCTTGCAAGACTTGCAACTAGGTCAACATGGCCGTACGTGCCATTGGCACATGCCAACACGTATCGCGAGGCCATATTTCCAAGCCACTATGCCTCGGCCCACGCCAAATACGGCGCCTAGGCTTGCAAGACTTGCAACTAGGTCAACATGGCCGTACGTGCCATTGGCACATGCCAACACGTATCGCAGGCCATATTTCCAAGCCGCTATGCCTCGGCCCACGCCAAATATAGCGCCCTAGGCTTGCAAGACTTGCAACTAGGTCAACATGGCCGTACGTGCCATTGGCACATGCCAACACGTATCGCAGCCATATTTCCAAGCCGCTATGCCTTTGGCCCACGCCAAATATAGCGCCCTAGGCTTGCAAGACTTGCAACTAGGTCAACATGGCCGTACGTGCCATTGGCACATGCCAACACGTATCGCAGCCATATTTCCAAGCCGCTATGACTTTGGCCCACGCCAAATATAGCGCCCCTAGGCTTGCAAGACTTGCAACTAGGTCAACATGGCCGTACGTGCCATTGGCACATGCCAACACGTATCGCGAGCCATATTTCCAAGCCGCTATGACTTTGGCCCACGCCAAATATAGCGCCCTAGGCTTGCAAGACTTGCAACTAGGTCAACATGGCCGTACGTGCCATTGGCACATGCCAACACGTATCGCAGCCATATTTCCAAGCCGCTATGCCTCCTCGCCCACGCCAAATATAGCGCCCAGGGCTTGCAAGACTTGCAACTATGTCAACATGGCCGTACGTGCCATTGGCACATGCCAACACGTATCGCAGCCATATTTCCAAGCCGCTATGCCTCCTCGGCCCACGCCAAATATAGCGCCCCAGGCTTGCAAGACTTGCAACTAGGTCAACATGGCCGTACGTGCCATTGGCACATGCCAACACGTATCGCGAGGCCATATTTCCAAGCCGCTATGCCTCGGCCCACGCCAAATATAGCGCCCTAGGCTTGCAAGACTTGCAACTAGGTCAACATGGCCGTACATGCCATTGGCACATGCCAACACGTATCGCGAGCCATATTTCCAAGCCGCTATGCCTCGGCCCACGCCAAATATAGCGCCCTAGGCTTGCAAGACTTGCAACTAGGTCAACATGGCCGTACGTGCCATTGGCACATGCCAACACGTATCGCAGCCATATTTCCAAGCCGCTATGCCTTTGGCCCACGCCAAATATAGCGCCCTAGGCTTGCAAGACTTGCAACTAGGTCAACATGGCCGTACGTGCCATTGGCACATGCCAACACGTATCGCAGCCATATTTCCAAGCCGCTATGACTTTGGCCCACGCCAAATATAGCGCCCCTAGGCTTGCAAGACTTGCAACTAGGTCAACATGGCCGTACGTGCCATTGGCACATGCCAACACGTATCGCAGGCCATATTTCCAAGCCGCTATGACTTTGGCCCACGCCAAATATAGCGCCCTAGGCTTGCAAGACTTGCAACTAGGTCAACATGGCCGTACGTGCCATTGGCACATGCCAACACGTATCGCAGGCCATATTTCCAAGCCGCTATGCCTTTGGCCCACGCCAAATATAGCGCCCTAGGCTTGCAAGACTTGCAACTAGGTCAACATGGCCATACGTGCCATTGGCACATGCCAACACGTATCGCAGCCATATTTCCAAGCGCTATGACTTTGGCCCACGCCAAATATAGCGCCCTAGGCTTGCAAGACTTGCAACTAGGTCAACATGGCCGTACGTGCCATTGGCACATGCCAACACGTATCGCAGCCATATTTCCAAGCCGCTATGACTTTGGCCCACGCCAAATATAGCGCCCTAGGCTTGCAAGACTTGCAACTAGGTCAACATGGCCGTACGTGCCATTGGCACATGCCAACACGTATCGCAGCCATATTTCCAAGCCGCTATGCCTCGGCCCACGCCAAATATAGCGCCCCGGGCTTGCAAGACTTGCAACTATGTCAACATGGCCGTACGTGCCATTGGCACATGCCAACACGTATCGCGAGCCCATATTTCCAAGCCGCTATGCCTGCGGCCCACGCCAAATGTAGCGCCCTAGGCTTGCAATACTTGCAACTAGGTCAACATGGCCGTACGTGCCATTGGCACATGCCAACACGTATCGCAGGCCATATTTCCAAGCCGCTATGCCTCTGGCCCACGCCAAATATAGCGCCCTAGGATTGCAAGACTTGCAACTAGGTCAACATGGCCATACTTGCCATTGGCACATGCCAAACACACACGCTGGTAGCCTAACTTGCAAACCGTGCAACCTACCACCAAGGCATTCTGCACATGCCATGGGCACATGCCAAACACACACGCTGGTAGCCTAACTTGCAAACCGTGCAACCTACCACCAAGGCATTTCGCACATGCCGTTGGCACATGCCACACACGCCACTAGCGGCTCCGGCATTACCACTTACGCTCGAGGTGCAACTCGCAACGAAGGCATTCCGCACATGCCATTGGCACATGCCACATGCGTCCCTAGCGGCACCACTTGCACGCAAGATGCAACCAACACTCGAGACATCAACACAAACCGGGGATGCTTTCTAGGGTTTTGGTTTGGCGATCATGACATGCGGCGTACACTACGCTCACATTAAGAAAGCGTGAAAAGGAATAAAGCGGTCAAATAAATATGGAAATAATGGTGAAAACGTTTTCACCCATTAACACCATTCGGTTACCACCTCCTCTCATTATTTCACCCTTTACTCTCTTCCTTCATGAGACCAGGGTACGTTTCAAACTCGACTTGTATAAATAGGTCTTACCTATTTCCACCATACAACAAGTATCGGTCAGGAGAAAAATACTACACTCTCAGAAAGGCAACTTTGCAAGCTCTCCCAAAAGCTTCCATCTCTTGCAAGCTTCCTAAGCTTTCACTTTCTGATACAAGTCGAGATACTACTCTCCTCAACACCTTTCTTTGCTTCCCTCCCCAAATCAACCCTTCTCCTCCACTTTGTGACCAAAGCAAGTCTGGAACGGCCATTTCTTGGTTTAGGCCGTACTTGTACAGATTGATCTCTCGAATCTATAAAGTGCTCACGTGCAGCACATTTGTTTAGGGTTTTAACCAGTTTCTCACTCACCTACCGAATTTACCGAAATCGACAGAAACGATTTTTACCCATAAACAATTAGGAAATTTAATCTTTCATTTTAGAATTGGATGATAATTTGATTTTTCATCTGGCATAGTTGGAGTTTTCACATAATAAAAGCGAAAGAAATTAATATTTCACCTTAACAATGATGATAATTTGATTTTCCCCTTAGATACTAGGTGATAGTTGGAGTTTCCACATGAATAAAAGTGAAAATTTGATCTTTTCACCTTAGATATTAGGTGATAGTTGGACTTTTCACATGAAATATTAGTGAAAACTTGATCTTTTTTACCTCCGATATAATTTCACATGTAATGCTATTGAGTCTTAAAAACATCATTTCGGTGAGAAACATAAAACGAAGAACTATGGAGACACATGAGTATGAAAATATCATTTTATTATTATCATGTATGTTATCAACTTTACACTATATGAAAATAATAAAACACCATAACCCACCGGAGAAATGAATCTTAAATCAAACTTCCATGAAAAATAATGTAAATAATAATCCTAAAGTAATACAAAAATTACAATCAAGTATTGTAACAACAGTGAAAACTGAGAGAGTGCATGAAAACGTAATCATCTAAAGATTCACATGGCATCCTAATTTGTCATAAGTCGTGACTAACATTAGAAATCTATAACATCAATATCTCATTTTTCTTTGGGGAAGAAGAAAATAGACGGATAGATAACTGTGAATAATCTTCATCGTTAGTTAATATTTGAGAGAGAAAATAGTCTTCATCGTAGGTTATTATTTGAGAAAGAGAACAACACGGAATTAATTAGATCTAAAATACAATATTTTTCCATAACCGAAAATAGTGGTAGCAACCCTAAATTTTGGTTAATATTTTTTCTAACATTTTTTCTTTATATTATTTTATTTTTTGCAAAAAGGATATTCTAGTCTTGTCAGAAATCTAAGAATACAGATTCAATGCAAAACTTTATACTTTTAACTACAAATCTTCTATTTTGGGGTAAACATATATACCACATCAATGATAGGTTTATAAAAAAGAGAGGAATTATTGGATTCCTCAGAAATTTCCACAACTAGATTTATTTGAATTTATTGAGACTTGACATTCATGAAGGGATTTTATAATGCGTTTGGAACCGAGGGAGTTGAGGGTAGAATCTGGTCGCCAAAAGGAGTCAGGACTAAAAGGGGTAAAAGTTCAAATTTTTCTGAAAGGTAGAAACAACTTTGGAAAAGACTCCCAACAAATATTATGTGGGGCTTCTGGAAGTCTAGCAATGTGATCGTCTTCGATAGTAAGACTTTCAAACCTCAATATGTTATCAGCGATATAAGATTGACACTTATAATTGAGACAAAGGTCCATATTGTTTAAAGGGTTTCAATGTCTCTTTTGTAATAGTGGGATGGGAAAACTTCTTCTTAAATCCCCACTAGTATTTCTCTGTATGCAAGATGTTTCACATTTGGGTTTTCCGTTTTCGGGTTTTTTTTCCTCGTCGGTTTGTAAGTCTGACTCTTGTAGCCTTTTGGATGTTGGGTGTTATATATATTCTTTCTTTCTTTCGATTTAAATCCTTTCTTTTCCGAGCAAAAAAAAAAGAGTCATGACTGTACGGGGGCTCTAAGAAAAGGCCTCTAGATCTTATACCCACATAATTTTTTAAACTTGCCATAACACCCGTATGTTGATTTTGGCGAGCTACAAAAATAAGTCCTTTTTTTTCGGGTTCTCCAGGAAAACATTGTCAATAATATTTGGTTTTCTAGCATATTAGGTGGATTATTGATCCAATCCTTGGAAATATTAAATTTTCATACTAAATTTTGCAAGTTTATTTGCTTTATTCAAAGTCTAGGAATAAAAATTACATTTCCTAACTATGGTGTAAGTGTGTGTTTTTCTAGTAGCTTTTGGAGAAGTAATTTCGGATGACTAGGAACTCTACCTAAATCAGGAATCAAATCTCTTTTTTACATAGTTAATAATACTACCGATAATACTAGATATGAGGTGCTTTATTTCTATTACAATTCCCTGATTCTCCCAATTTACATATAGGGTAGCACCTTTTAAAGAGTTCACCACATTAAGACAATCTAATTCAAACACCATATCTGATAAATTAAGATACTTGGACCATAAGATAGCTTCTTGTACTGTCATACACTATGTCTGCTCTGGATATAATCCTTCATGGTAGTATCTTCCTCTGATTCCGTAGCAGGTACTTGTATAATCTCTGATTATTAGTCCAATTCCAAAAACTTTAGTCACATTATCAAAGGAATCATCAATATTACTCTTAAGTTGATTAGGAAGAGGAGGATTTCATATATTCTGACTTCCAAGAGAATTAATGAATTGTTGTTGATCATGTTTGCTGGAGGAACTGTGAAGACATTGATTAATTAGATAATTTATGTTTCTCACAGTCTTCATATTGTTAGGGATCTTATTAGGAAAGACTTTATTGCATCCATTCTTCCAAATGTTTCTGGAGGTTATCATCACAGTTATAACCCAGAGATTCCATGAATTATCATCCATGGACGATGTATCTGTAAACCATCTTTTGATCCATAAGTGATTATTGTGTGATTAACTTGAATGTTGTAAACATTTATGTCCAATGCTAACCAAACAGATCTAGCTGAATCACAGTTTATAATGAGATGCTCAAGAGTTTCTGGCTCTGAATTGCAATGTGGACAAAGAGTGTTAATTTCTTGCTTTGAGAAAATCAGAAATCAAATCTCAACTACGATTTGAAGGAGATTCACATATAAATACATACACCCGGGGTACTATATTAAAAAAATAAAATAAACAACGAGATACACTCGGGTATTATTGAGAAGTTCGGACATAAACGATTTGGAGGAAAAAGTGAGAGATCAAGTGAAAACTCAGACAAGAATGGAAGAATAATAAAATCAAGCAAGGAAAAAAATATCATAGAGATTGAGTTCAAGCAATTTGATACCATCAATGACTCATTCTTTACTAGTCATCATTCTTACTATTGTCTATTGAATGTGACATCTTAAAATAGGGACTTCCAGATTCCATCTTTGTTAGGGCCAACAAGGTAAAACCGGATCTCTTGTGATCTTTAATCATCCCACCTGAAGGTACCCCTTACCACCATGGTCTCTTCTTTTTTGATATTTACTTTCCTTCCCAATTTCCTAATGTATTTTCGAAAATTCCGGTGGATTCCAAAATTTATATATTCCACAGTCACACTACTAGAATATTTACTTTCTATTCGAAGAAGCCAAACTTTTAGAGGAAATCCTATTTATATAAATGAGATGACAACTTTATGTGATAAGAAAATGGTCTATATGTTCAATTGGAGCACAATGGATGGTGTACTTAATAAGCCTCCAAATTATTTTGAAAATATTGTTGCTCGTCATTTTTATGATCATGCGAAAATAATCTTAACTACTTTGAAGGAATATATCCGCGAGAAAGTCAACACGGTTGATCATTCCGTTATCAGGGTACCCTAGCAAGAAGAATCTGATATGATGGAAAGCCACTATTACAAATTTGTGGATGCGTTTCAAAAGAATGGGTCTTCTTTGGCTAATTTATTTAAGCTCGGAATCGAGTCTCTTTTGAAAATTGGGTACTAGAGGATGAAAATAAAGAACCAAAAAGAATGTTGTTCTCACCGACTTCAAGGCCTTGCGATTCTTTTCATCAATTATTTCGACCATTCCCAATAAATTGGCGAGTGCAATTGGCCAATAAATTCGACCCTTACGGGGTAGAGAGTGATTATTTAAGGAGTGAAAATTGAAAGTAAAGAAATTGATATTTGAAAATTTATGTCCTGGAAAATTGAAGTTCCGCAAGAAAATTTTTGTGAAGAAATCTATGATGTTTATCTTATATCTCTGGTCAACAGTGGTATCATATCTAGGGTAGAGACAGGGTAGAGAGTGATTATTTAAGGAGTGAAAATTGAAAGTGAAGAAATTGATATTTGAAAATTTATGCGCTGGAAAATTGAAGTTCCGCAAGCAAATGTTGGTGAAGAAATTTATGATATTGTTATTATTAATGTTTGAAAGATGATGACGATGAAGATGATGATGATTATTATGATGTTGTCATGATGATAGAATGTTTGAATTCATGGGGTTTGTTGTATTTGTGATTCTATGATCAGCAGATCATGTTGGTTATTGGATGATGGTTTTCTCTTGAGATATGCAGGATTTTGGGTGTTTTGCAAATAGTCCGAAAATGTTTGATATTTTTTCCTATGAGAGTATAAGTATATCTACAAGTGAAGTTGCCAGTCGACAATTATGTAAGTGGGGCAGGATCATTTCAAGTCATCGGAAAAGAAAGCGTAAGAGAACCGCAGTTCTGGCATGTTGGGTAGATGACAGATTTGAAAGTATCAAGGAATGGTGCATATGCATATTCTGCCAGCAAATGTAATAGAACCGCAGTTCTAGAGAAAGGGATGGTCTGTAAGCATATGGATCTCCGACGAGGAGTTAGTCGTGAGTCAATTGTCAAAGTGTAATTGTTTGTTCATGTATGTAATTGGCTATCTATGTATACCTCTTTTCATGTAAATTGAACATTAGAAATGTTTCAGTTGAAGGGAGTGTGTTAGAAGATATGTTTGAATTAGGAAGTTAGGAATATTAGTTGTGTTGATAGGGTTAGAAATCAGTTATGTGGGTTAGTCAGTTTAAGTAATTGTAGGTTATTTAAGACACTAAGTTGTGTATGTGAATTGTAATAAAATGAAGTTTTTATCAATGTAGTCTCTGTATTCTTCATGTGCTTCACTCTCTGCTCTATCGCTATACCCTAATCCAATAGTAGTATCAGAGCTACGGCAGAGACAAGGTAGAGAGTGATTATTTAAGGAGTGTGAAAATTAAAAGTGAAGAAATTGATATTTGAAAATTTATGTCCTAGAAAATCGAAGTTCCGCAAGCAAATGTTTGCGATTTATGTCAATGAAGCCCGAACAACTTGTTGGATTCAAGAGTTGTACTCCCTTGACCCAACCAATAACACACAGTATTTAGAATCTTGTGATGCTTAGAGAAAGGAGAAAACAAAGATTTTAATGTATTGAAATGGGAAGAATCATTCGATATTTATAGAGGGTTTCATGCCTTTACATCTCCAACAGACGCTTTCAAAAGTTATCATCCATTAATGGAAGAGACACGATGGTAGAAAATTCAGGAAACCAAATTAAATTTTGAATTTCACCATTAATGGGTGCCGCCCCTCCGAACCCCTCTTTCTCAGCGGAAAACAATATTGAAAATATCCAACATTCTCCCCCAACTTTCAAAATTGAAAAAACACAGGAAAAAAAAAAGTAAAAAACTTTTAAACAGAGTGACTACATCACCGAAGTTCTTCTTTGATAGACTTCCAAAATTATAAACTCAACTAATAATCCGGTCTTATACTCCCGAAGAGCATCCTAGAAATATTAGTCACCTCACAATAACCTAACCGATTAGCAGAAAAAGTTATTGCGGAATCATAGTGTTGACGGTGAAATATTAATCATTTGTTTTTCTCTGTTTTAGCTGAAGAAGAAGAAAATCGAGCAAGGCAGAGGAATATCGTGAAAAGTGAATTCAAGCAATTCGATACCATCAAATTAGCCATACTGAATGTTAGATTATCCATTCCCCCTTACATAATGATCTGTAAACCATATATGTATGTAGTGTGAACTACCAAATAATTCTCCCCATTTTTGTCAATATAAATTGGCAAATACGTATTTATCTATTTAGTGTAAGAGATTGTTGTTTTAATTATGGGCCTATGAAAGCTCTTTCTTAGTAATTGTTCAGTAGTGAGCATCCGAGAAAATGAATGCATACCACATCATAACCTGGTTATGCAGCAATTTCTTTATATTAGAATTAGCCAAAAAGTGACTGCACGTATGCAGTCATTTTTCCCGGCTGCATAATATGTTATGCATCCATTTTTGTAGCTGATCAACGGGATATGGAACCATTTTTTGCTATTTCTAATATAAAGAAATTGCTGCATAACCAGGTTATGCTTCCGTAAAAGAATTGTATAACGCATAACGCATTAGGCATCAACTTTTCTTGTAAGCACTAAAACAATAAAAGTAAAATGGTTGTGTAATCTGTTATGCATCTGGAAAATAGAAACATAACCGGTTATGCAGTCGAGAAAATAGCTACATATTCGTTATGCGTACTTTTTTTGTTGGATATGATACACGTACTAAAACATGGATGAATATGAAGTTATGTATCCTTTGTGATGGCTACAAATTTTTTATACATCCTCTCTTTTCTTAATTAGTTTTTCCCATAGCTTAAATATAAATCTTTTAATTAGTTTGAAGAATTTTGATCGAAATTTTTCTCCAAGTAGACAAATGTCTGTTGTCAAACAAACAATAGTTAGATAAATAAAATAGAATAAAAATTCTTTTCTCGAATCGAGTGATTCAACATAAAATAAAAATATGGTTGGGGACGAAAAACGTAAACGTTGTTTTAGGAAAATATAGGGAAGACAGAGGCAAAGAGAGTTTCTATATATCATCAGCATCAGTTGGTTACATAAAACAATGTCCTATATATACTTGTAGGAAGTAAACCCTAGACACTATATTGGGCCGCACATCCATGGGCTACAATCCCTACAACACTCCCCCTTGTGCGGTCCAGTTGAACTTCATATGTAATGCTTCGAATGTAGTTCTTCAAATGTCGTCTTCTCCTTGATTACTTGTGCAGAAATCAATTGCCTCATTAAAACTTTTACAACAAAAAACCCAGTGGGACAAAACCTTGGTACAGTTCTTCACATGTAGTACTTCACATGTTGTCTCGTACTTTACATGTAGTTCATCACATGCAATACGATCTTCAAAGATCGATGAGTCTAAGTTAATTGCCTAGTTAAAACTTCGTCAGGGAAACCCAAAGGGACAAAACCCGAACTAAAGAAAAAGAGTACAATATTACACAAATGTAGAATATAGTTAGACTCGAATATGTTGCCTCATTAAAACCTTGACAAGGAAAACCCAGTGGGATAAAACCTTGACGAAGGGAAAAGAGTACAACGTGACAGATGCAAGTAAAGGTGATCCATTGCAGATGATCACTTTGCTCCGTTGAAGTTGACTAGTTGCATCACAACTCTTACGTCGTAAAAATCCTCGTGGGAAAGACAATAGCCTTAGTTAGGAAATTACATTCCCCGTGTTTGTTTTTGTCTCATTAAAAACCTTGCCGAGCAATAAAACCCCGTGGGAAAAAGTAACCTCGGTGAAGGAAAAGAGTTCAACACACCATTAGATGCTCCCCCTGATGTTAGACAATTTTCATTAGTCTAATGCAGTTAAAAGGAGTTTATCACATTGTACCTTGGTGACTTGAAAGCTTATAAGACCATGTTGTTGATCCTGGAAGTTACGTTGCTTAACAGACTACCGCGTTTCATTTCTTTGATTCAGATATTTTCAGTAATATCAACGCGATCTTCATGTCTTCAACGTTCAACAGACTTGATGTTTTTAGTGTTGTCTCGCCAAAAACCTTGTCGAGTAACAAAACCCTTTGGGAAAAACTATTCTCGATCGAAGGGAAAAAGAGTACAACACAAACTTCAATTTCGAAGTAAAATATGTCAACATCATATCCTTGGATCCTCCCCCTGATGTCGGCATCTCCCTCTGATTACTTTCAGAGTTATTCCAGACAGTTCCTTTAGTCATGTGTTTTTCGAAACTGAATATTGGTAATGACTTAGAAAATAGTCTACCATGTCTCCCCCTGATTACTTTTGTTGGAGAAGAGATTATTGTTTCTTCATAATCAACAACTTTTGGATTGCACTTTCATTAGCATTCCTTTTTATGTATTTGCAGGGATAAAACAAATTTATGTCAATGGTTACTTTTAAGTACATGATTACATTCACTATACCATTCCAATGACGTTGCATTGGCGCGAAGCTATATCTAGCTAACAAGTTCCCGGAGGATGTAAAATTTAATCGAGTACATTATTATACTAAGTACAAAAATGCGTCTATTGTACTTAGATATGGGAATTTATCTCCTAACACATCTTCGTCATATTGCTTTGGACGAAATGGTTACTTACTTACATTTGAACCTCGACTAATCATGGGAGTGCTATCAGGATGCATGTCTTTGTTAAATTTCCTGACAACTTTAGACATATGCAAACTGGTGGAATAATATACCACAAGCTCAGTATTCGATCGAGCTTTCCCTAGATTTTTCATCTCAAATTCGGATTTTAAATAGCTTTTAAGGTCTCTGATTACATCAAGAGTACTCATCATGTCTGTATCGTCGACATAAATAGCTACAATTCCAAATTAGGAACTTTCTTGTGAATACACAATAAAAAATAACTTATTTGTCTATCCCCTCCAAATCAAATAGCCACTTAGACGGGTATACCACTTCCGCCTGATTGCTTCAATCTATAAGTGAATGTTCTACCTAATTGTAAATGCACTATGTGGTTTAGAGTTACTTGATTTGGGAAACAAAAGTCTATCAGGCACTTTTGTAAATATCTTCTATCTCTTGATCCTTTCAGAGATATGTAACAACCACATACATATGCTGCATTTCAAGTCCTTGTGAAAATTACTAAGCTAACTAAGTAGCAGAACTTTATAACGTTCATTACAAAAGAACAATTCCAGGGCTTTGTGAGAAACCTCGCGCCAGAAGGCGAGTCTTTGTACTTTTAAGTCTACTTTCTTCTCATTATGCTTTATGACAAATTAATTATGTATGTCCAATAGGCTTTACACTTGGTTGGTTAGCACCACCACACCAAATACCCGTATATTTGCCAAAGAACTAAGTTCTACCTGGATTGTGTAGGCCAAATATGCTACTTATTTGAAATTAATCAAAATAAAGCATGGTTCGATTTCATTGTGCTCTACTTCTGGAGAAACTAATAACGGATTATATCATCACTGTGCACGTATGATCCTTCCATTGACTCATGTGCATTCTCGAAATCCGTCAGGATTTTATTGTTCTCTAGAATCATTTAAAACTTCGGAGCGTCCTCCCATTTGATTCATGGACATATTCAGAGACAATATTATGAGATGATTTTTGATGATATAAATAAGTTGTGCCTTACTCATCTAATTACTTTCTAGGTGAGCATTGATCGAACCTAGTGGCATCTCCTTCTTCCTTTATGGAGCCACGGCCTTAACTACACTTACACCAAGTGTAGTTGCAACACCTTAGTCTATGGTGTACCCATACTGAGGATTTCTAATCTTGCAGGAATATTTGCAGCTGGTATGTGTGATCTTTTCACTTTAGCGACATCAGTATACATTCTGAAAATCGATTATTCTTTGTCACTTCACATTTACATTTGTGGAGTACAAGAATCAATATGAGACACAGTGGGAACACACCACGACAATTCCTGTCGTTCCCTTAGAAATTACTTTTTCTTATCTCCCCCTAACGACGGGAAGACTGTCCCATTAAAGCGATAACTCGCAAATCTAGCGGTAAGAGATCTCCTGCCAAAAGTTTTAAAATGCGGATATTTGTTGGGAACTCATTTCCAACATAACTACTTAACAGTTTTGAAGACCCATCATAGTACGATGTGGATTCGTAATGGCACATATATAGTACAACCCAAAATGCGTAAGAACACGAATGTCAGGCTTAAATCCGATTTACCAACCGGTGCAGAAAGAGGTTCACTAATATTGGATTCTAAAACGAATTAAGTAAAGATGCGCGTAATATTGCATATCCCCAAGGCAATAAAAGGTAGGTTGGTACGCATAACCTATTCCTTAGACACCATCTGTAACCTTTGATAGTAGACTATGTGAGACCATTGGGTATAAGATGTTCTATATTGATCTTATTAATCATGCAATATTCATCAAGTCCTTTTGATGTAAATTCTCTAGCATTAACAAGGGTGGTGAGCCTTTGCACTTTGCTTTGTGTAATATGTGCTAGGAATTATACAAAAATTAAACACATCGTTTGTTATGAACAATAACTGATTCAATGCGTCGAATCATCCACCAGAGCCATAAATCACTTGAATGGTCTGCATTCTGCATGGATATATGTTCACTAACAACACTTTATTTCTTTGGAGAATGAGTTATTTAGCATTTGCATCTAAGTAAAACAGGATGGTCTCAATCATGTTTCACTAAAGAGAGACTTTGTAAGATGAGTGACGTGCTTTCTTACTGTAAAGCATAATGGGGAGAGGCAGTGCAAATCTAGTAACTTTAGAAATCACTGATTATGATAGATGTCGTAACTTCGCATTCTATTAGTTCATTTTCTTATACACTCAATGAAGTGATGCTCGTGTTAGTACTTTCAAAACGGAACATTGTGTCACAACTAATGTGCCTTATGGTTATGTCAAAGTCTTTATGAATCAATCCCAATCATTTCATTGTTGGGGTTAATAAGGATTCAGTAATTCAAATTCCGGTGATCTACAATTTACTATATTAACACATTAATTTTCTAAGAATATGCTTCCTTCCACATTCATTAGAAATAATTTATAGATGCAATCAAATCTATTCTCACTGTATGGCACACATATGATCTAGTTCAATTAAATAGTCAATTGGCCAGGCAAAGTTCTTGTTTCCATTAAAGTTGATGTGAAAATTGGTTGCTATTATGATACACACATTACATTGTATATATCAACACCTATGACCAGGTGCATTTCCAACTCTTTCATTTATGATGGGTTCTACAATTACATTTTAGCTGATCCCATACTCGGTTGATACTTGTGTATTGGTGTTATTACTACCGAAGACAAAAGTATATCTTTGTCTCATGATACATATGTCCCTTTTCACATTGCTTTATATGAGTCGGTACGTCTAACCCTCATTACTTTGGGGTTCTTTTCCATTTTTAATTTTGTTACATTTAGCTTAATTTGAGAAATTTCTTTATCTCAACAAGCCAAGAGAATCTCACAACACATGTCAACCACTTACTTTAGGTTGAATATATTTCTAAAGATAGTTATGTTGTTGTCATACTTCAACATAAACTGGTTTGTCAGTATCATGGATGAAGTAGAGAAATGGAAAAAAAAAAAAAATTAATTCATATCACCTTTTGTGAGTTTTTCCACAAAAAATTGGAATATATGTGATTTTAGTTGCAACGTATCTTTGAAAATACCGACTCTTTAATAGTCGAGCCAGTGGATTACATCCCACAGAACATTTCAAATTTGGGCAGAAAATATCAAATACACAATAATGGTGCTCAAGTACTTTTAAACCCCAAATAAATACATTGAATCGAGTTGGTACAACCAATTGAACAACATATACCATTCAACTAAGCCAATATCATACTCAAGAGAACAAAATAACAGCAAGACCAAAATTCTTGATGATCGAGATCAACATGCATAATTTAAGTTGACCGTTTATATGCTATGGACTTATTTTAAGACATAAAAACAAAACTAAGCATGTTCTAAAAAAAATACGCCCACTAAGAATTCAATGTTAAAAAAACGCGCATTAGTTACATACCTTAGTCTTTGGTTCCCGCCGGATATACACAAAACCTAACAACGATGGCCACGCATACGACTAAAATCAGTCGAACAACAACCGAAACCGGATGGAACGGAATGGAACGGTATGGAACGGGTTGGACCTTTCCTCGGATGGAACAGGTTGGACCTAACAGAGACATGAATTGGAATGATTCGAACCGGATTGCCTTTCCCTCTTCTCCTCGGATTCTCGGATGGATTCAAAGTGGCGAATTAATATTGCCCCGTTCGATCGCAATACAGACACATACAATTAATAATAAATTCATTATAAAATGAATACTGAATTAATTTATTATAAATTATGGTATTAAAGATTGAACAATCAAAGAAAAATAAAAGAAAACGTATGAATTAAAATAAGGGTGATTAAAGATTGTGAACGTCTGAATGATTCAAATAATAACGGTGATTAAAACGTATGAATTATTAACGTATGACAGGGACCCATTGTGAACCGAGCAAACAACAACAACACTCACCCCAATTACCAAAAATAAAATGATAAAATATTGAAAGAAAACAAATGCACATGTGATTCCAAGAACCATTAAAGTTCATATAGCTACGTAAAACAATCACCATGATAAAATCACATAGACGAACTATAGAGGATAAATCACCTGGAGTCGGGACAAACTACTAAAGCAAATCATATGACTAAATTTTTGCGGCAAAAGACATGTGGATGAAATACAATCATACATATATAATGATGAATCGATGATAGCCGATAAGTAATACAAGTTGACACGTCAAGGCATAGCAAACATCTTTTGACAGATCACATCAAATTACAAACATAAAAATGAAATAAAGAAAGAGGTTTGGATATACCTTCTCAGTATAAGATTGAAAGAACATAAAGAAGAAAAAAAGTACCAAATCCAGACTATAATGGAGCTTCCCGAGATAATGGACCCAACCGGAGATTTTACTTCCTCCACGAACTGGCAGGATCGTCCACAGGACCTCTTCCTTCCCAAATAAGGATTTTTCAAACAACAAATTTCCTTAGCCATTCCATATTTCACCCGTTCCATCTTATTCCTTTGGCATTATTGCCCAAAAATAAAAACGGAGTTAGTTTCTGTTCACGCAGTCAGATTTAGATTTCCTAGGGCGTTATAATCAAATCAACATTCTACGCCTATTAGTTTAATCAAAACAACATTTCTTCCCCCATTAATCGAATCAAATTAAATTTAATATAATAATTAAATTAAAAATTAAATCAAATCTGTCACAATCAGAGAAAGAGAAACACTTAGCTTGACGATGATTCCATAAGTGTGATGATGTAAATTCAAACACCATTTTTTTTTTTTTTTTGTGAATAACTTGTGTTTATCATCCATGTAGAAAAAAAATCAACCAATCTCGCTCTGCGGTAGCATCGTGCATGATAACGTGTTTTAGGAAAATATAGGGAAGACAGAGGCAAAGAGAGTTTCTATATATCATCAGCATCAGTTGGTTACATAAAACAATGTCCTATATATACTTGTAGGAAGTAAACCCTAGACACTATATTGGGCCGAACATCCATGGGCTACAATCCCTACAAATATTTTAATTTCAAGAATAAAATTGTATAGTGCCTCAACCTTAAACCACCCATTATCCAAATACGTTGGATGGGATAATCCACGTGTTGCGCAAACCGCACATGACCATGGCGCACAAACCACTCGTTTTTTTTTATGCCTCGAGGCATATCACCGAAAGTATTGGTGGTTTGGGGTGGATGTCAGAGGTTACCGATAGTTTTTATCATTTATGTTGGTTTGCAGTAGGTAAGTTGTAATATTTTTGAAAACTATAGTATTTTTTACGGCATCTAAAGGAAGTGATCAAAAGCTATTGGAAGGTAAATTTTACTTGGCGATGTAGCCTTAGAACTCTCTATGTGGGTAATTCCTGTGGAATCTGATAACCTTCCGGCTGTGCAGACTTGAAAAAATCTAGCTTACACCTTTAAGCCGTAGTAGTCATGAAACGGTCCCAATTTAGCATATTCATTTCATGTGGTTGGGCGGGCGCGTAGAACGGCGACATTACTGGCCCCACAAATACAATAACATCCACTGATCCAATCCCTGTGTCCCGATGAAAGACCCATATACTTTCTTCTGTGGACCCTACGTTCACATTACGATAAGCCCATACCTGATTTTTATGTTAGATTTTTTAATCCAGACCTCAAAATGATTAGGTTTGAATTGACGTGGATCCATGTTGTCCTCGAGGATATCCTGATTCACAGCTGATGCAAGAAGATGAAGATGAAGATGAAGCTGGTATTCCAGCTGCATCCTTTAATATAAACCTTATCTAAATTGATATCATCCAGCAGATTCATCTTACGCGGCGGTTAGTGACTTGCCTTCAGCGTGGGTCTCCTTCCTTGTCCCACTTCTAAATAATTATCTTGTGTATATAAACAGACGTTGAAATTGTTCATTCTGCACAGTATACCAATCATTTCAAAGATCATCAGAGATTTTTTCAGGGAGAAAAATATATAATCTCATGGGTAGAGTTAACGGCAAGCCAATGGGTCGTAGGATTTTAACTGGTTTTGAAGATGAATTACCAAACTTTTTTTCGTCAGGTCGTGTTGATGATGATGCAGTGGATATTACGGATGATATGGTTTTAGCGTTTTTTGATGGTGATCAAGAGAAGAAACCATATTCATCAGCGACTTCTTCATCTGGTGGTGAAGATGGAGATGAGGATGATGAAGGGGTCGCAGAGAACATAGAGGAGAGAAAAGCTTTCTGGGATAATCAACACCAACTTCTCCATGTAAGTTTCTTCATTTTAATGAATTTCTTATTGGTTTTTGGTTTTAAAAAATAAGAACTCGTTGGTGATGTGAATTTATTCATTTTATGCAGGCAACAATTACAAAAAGTAGTCCTCTGGAATCGAGCATCCGAAACGCAACCAAACAGGCTCTAAAAGAATCCAAGTTGATCACCGGAAATATTTGTAAATGTGGGATTTTATCCGATGGATGTCGGAATTGTATGCTGAGACATGTCTCCGATCGTTTATGCGCTGCTGGTTTTGATGCCGCAGTTTGCAAGTCTAAATGGAGAAGTTTTAAAAACATTCCATCAGGTGAACATATATACGTAGATGTGATGGACAATAATCCAAGTTCTAAGAAGAAAGGAGAAGCTATAAGAGTTGTAATCGAGTTAAATTTTAGAGCGGAATTCGAGATGGCAAGAGCAAACAATGAGTACAATCGATTGAGCAGTCGGTTACCGGAAGTATTTGTGGGCAAAGCTGAAAGATTACGCACATTGATTAAGATAATGTGTGGTGCTGCTAAAAAATGCATGAAAGAAAATAAAATGCATATGGGTCCATGGAGAAAGCAAAAATACATGGAAGCTAAATGGTTTGGAACATGCGAAAGAACATCATCCATTTTTTCATCCCTAAAGCAGGGATTCTCCAGTTATCAGTCTGCCGACAAGCCGAGAACTTCCCTGTTGTCATTTGATTTGGTTGAGAGATTACCTACGATGCACTGCAGCACTGCTGTTGAAGTTTTGTAATTTGTATCATTCTTTTGTTAATAATCAACATCTATTCATTTTTGTAATGGAAATTGCCCTGTAAAGCAAGTGCGAAATTCAAATAAGAAACTGCAAGGGTCTAATAATCCTTGCTGCACATTGGTATGCCACTTTTCCCTGTGTTATTTGTTTCGGCGTATTGTGTTCACATTGATCAGTTTAAGAGTTGACAGGATAGAATTGTAACAATGGAGGTTAACCAATTATAACAATGAAACCGAACCTTTGAAATATTAGTGGATAACTGCTGCAGATAATCAAGAACTGTGGAAGTTAAAGGTCTCATGTAGCAGTGCAACGCATTTAAGAATTGCGGATATTGCTTTCCAACAAAGAAGGGAAAGTAAAATTATCTGGAAACAGACCATTTTTTATCATTCCTCGATAAAAAAGATGGAATTTTAGAGTTGGGAGTAGGATTTGGTTTGGATAAAGACGAGACGGGCATAATGGAGACTGCCAGAGTCTTCAAATGCACAAAAAGCGACAACTTTGCTGGTAAAAAAAGACATGGGAAATGAGACCAGTTATGTTCTGACAGGTTTGAGCATCTTTCCAGCACAATTAGACATGGTGTGGTGACGAAGCTGCTAGGCATACACCACCATCATACACCAACATTTTACACCCCTATGTGTCATCTATATCCACCATAAATTTCATCTCTAGTCTACCCCACCAGAGAAAACAGGGGGTCCGCTTTAAAAAAGAGCCAATAAAAACTTGACACATGGTGGTGTAAAATTTTGGTGTACACTTTTTGGTGTATATCTAGCATTTTCGGTGTGGCGATGTTTTTCAAGAGGGACTTTTCAGAGATTGAGGACGGTGGTTGTTTATGGTTGTGGTGACAGATAGAGGAGCAGACATGATAGTGGTTACTTTGATTTGTAATATCCAATTCAGGTTTTGTTGTGCAGTTTCTAAACTAGTCTTTTGGTAAACATTGATAGTGGCGCTGGGCTATGGGAATGTGCAGAAAAGGGAGAACTGACAGGAACGATCTATAAGCTGCTCTAAAGAAAGTTGTTGATATGAAGCTAACCCATATTATACAGGGAAAATTATGTCGGAGTTCAAATGATGGATCTCCAAAAACAATTTGCTTATAAGAAGAAAATACTACACTTTCTGGATGTCATATGAAATTGCTCCTACAAAGAAAATTCTATTACCTAAAAGAAGACGTCAGATAAATCAAAGCCTCTACAGTCACGTTCTCTTCCGCTTCTTTCCCCTTCTGGGATCTCTGTGTATGTGGATACTTTTTGTTGCTGGCCACACAATGCTGATGTCTGAAGAAGCTCTTGGAAGTGCTCTTAGCTTATCCTTAAATTCATTTATCACTCTATCAGGTGACTCAATCGTAGAACGAGGATACAGCACAACTTTCTTCAAAACAGTCGCATTTTTCAACAAAAAACCAAGAAGTTTGAGCTCAGCATCACATCCCTCCACTTCTTCAATCTGGACATACTTGAGGTGAGACAACATTCCCGTCAATGACAATCCTGCTTCCCAGCCATCTCCAGTGTCCACTAAATTTGTCTATCCAAGAATTACAACAACTGATAGGTCACTTACTGATAAAGAACGATAGTGCACAATTAGGAACACCTCAGAGGTTCTAAAAGTGTGGTATGATAATTCAAGTGAGATAGATAGAAAATATAGATGTTCAATTATAATATGTTACCTCCTTGGATTCAACGACTATCCTAATTATATTAGGAGAAATGCTGAGTAAGTATGCTATAGCCCGCAAGCAACCTCTTGTAGACCACATTTCCAGCTCCAAATGTTGTAGATTACTAAAGCGAGGTGGTGGCTTACAGTCCAATAAGTCAGGTGCTTGTGAGAGAACCTTGAGAAACAAACAGAAATTTCAAATTGTATAGCAGCTAAAATTTCACAAAATATAGTACTCATAATAGTTCAGACAAATTAAAATCTTTGACAATCTTTGATGTCAATTTGTCTTCCTTATCCTAGACTTGTGTAAAACACAGAACAAAAAGGACAATCATCTAGATAACCAAGAAACATCATCATTAAAGTTAAGAACCTCTAGTAAGTATTGAAAGACAGTGAGCTTAAGCAGCACCACCCTTGCCCTTCTCATATATTCGATCAGGCAGTAAAACATACTTACATCGTTTCCGCAAATATAATAAGATGTTTAATCCAAGAAAGAGAGGAAGCACCCATACCTCAAGGAATCCAGATGATAATGTCATTTTTTCCACCATACAAACTGCTCCTAAAAATTTCATCATACGTCTCGCAAACACATCTTTTATATTTGAAGGCAAATTCAAATATGTTTCTGCATTTTCATCTTCTTTTTTTGCTCTGAGTGTCATGTGAAGACCAACCCTGGATAGTGGAGAATAGTTTTCTAGAGAGTAGGCATGCCAGAACGACGAACTGCAAATAAATTTTGTTAGTTTTGGAGCACGTAACTTGATGATGTTGGCCATACTGTTATTTTGAGGCTGAAGATCTCTATGCCGATAATCAACATACTTGAACTTCTTAGCACTGAGAGAATCAACAATCAAATTCCTCTGATTATCAGTTTGTATATTACAATCAGCTATGAGTAGTGTTTCAAGAACTGGACAACTTGAAAAGAGTCTTTCAGATGATTCTACATTGGAGATTGATAATCCAGTAAAAGATAGAAATTTAAGCTTAGGTAAATTCATAGATCTCTGTAGAATAACATCTGCATATTTGGCATTACCATACGCAAATATTATCAACTTCTTCAGTGATTTACAATTAAGGAGACCCTGAGGAATTTCATATGCTGAATCATGACATTGATTGATATATATATTGATATATTGAACATTATACTTAACAGCAGCAAGGCTCCATCTATTAACATGCGTTGTCACTGAATCATCATACCCAGAATCCTTCCATTCCACATAAAACCTCTGAATATCAATGTCTTCGCGAAAAAGGAGTACATTGTCTACAAACATTATGAAACTATGTTTCTTGTCTTCTGAGAATGAACTCCTATGAAATTCTAGAAAAGGGAGAGATTTCCAAACATCAATCCATCTTTTCGACAGAACACTAGTTTGGACTGCATATTTAGTGTCCACCATGTAAGACATGATAAGATGAATTAAGTTATCAGGTAATCTACTGATTTTATCTTCTCCATTAGCATATGTGCTTGTTTCTTCCATTCTTTTAAGGGTTACCCTAAACTGAAAAGTAAACCTTTAAAAACCCCTTTCTATTTCAGAAACCAAATTATGAATTTGCAGTGAATACACTCTGAGCAGAAACAAAAACCCTAATCCAATTGTGCTGAGCAGTAGAATTTGTAGGAGAAAACCCAGAAATAAAAGATGGACAAGGAAATACCTTTTGAGTGTAAATATGGCTTAAGAGTAGCTCCTCGAGAAATCTTGAAAGTTGAAACACCCCTTAATAGTAGATTGGGTAGTTCTTGAATGAATGAATCAATCAATCTTGAGCAGAACGAGAAACCCTAAACCCCTAAATCGCAATGAGTCAATATTTGTTGCTCAAAAACCCTCTAAAGTGAAGAGATATATGGAATGTGAAAAACTTTCACAAACACTATTATACGGCGGTTGTTTAAACATGGACCAAACCACATTGGGCTAAGTTATTCTCCTATATCCATTATGGAAAAATCGTAACTTTCACTTTCACGCCTCTGGTGTTTAGCTAAATAAAAGATTAGCCATGGCATTCAGCCTATGCAGGACTAGCTGGAGAAAGAAAAAAGAGACTAGCACAATGATCTAATCAACCAATTTATTACTCATTTGAGTTGCAATAAAAATTACATCAAATTCAAATAAAATACTTGTTTGTATCCCAATCGCATGAACCGAAGAAAACAAAATAAGATAAAGATAAATCCAGAGAACAAAAACGTACTAGTCTCAAGCTACTGGGGTCTTCTGATTTGGCTTGAACACGTAGTGCAGAAGTGATTCCTTAATGGACATGAGTTCTGGGAATTCCGTCTTCAATTTGGAGGCATCTAGCTCGTTGTCACTCCTAGGAATGAGCATCTTTCCAGCGCAATTAGAAATGAGTCCAGTTATCCTTTGGGCATGAATTTTTTCGAGTTTTGACATGTATGAGCATCTTTCCAGCGCAACTAGACACGGGTGTGAGTTTCAGGTTGTGGTGGACAGATTGAGGAGAAGACACGATAGTGGCTATTTACTTGGATTTCTAATATTACACTTGCTGGATGTCATCCTGAGCACTTCTGATTGCCGGAAGAAGGCTCCGAAAGAACCATGGATAATGATGCTGTTTGGAACCGGAATTGTCTGACTGCGCTTTGAGCCCTTGAAACAAAAGATAAGACAACATTTAATCAAGCCCTTTGGGTAACTATTTTCATAGAATAAGACATACTGCAAAAACAGAGGAAACACAATGGCATTCCAATTGCAAGTTGGGTGTTTGATCCACAAGATGATTAACTCTCTACAGTGCTCCCTCTCGTAAAGAGGTTGGTTGCTGCGGACGATGTAACGCCTACCACTGCAGAGAGATTCACTTGTACCAAGAATGACAAGAGGTGGTTGCAAATATCTGGAAAGTTTAAATTTTTCATCACCTGATCCAGACCAGACTGTCAATTAATAATAAATGGAGAAGTTGCGTATGAAATCCAACACTCCCTTTGTTAAACTGATCCAGATTCCAGACCAGATCAAACCCCGGCGTTTATATCAGTACATGGTTCTTAAACTGAATACATATCAAATATATGCACAAGGCAGTCATGTATGCTCAAAACATGGGGGGATATCTACAAAATGTCTGCATGACAATGTTAAAAAGAAAGGAGTGTGTCTAAGAGAATGTACACAGCATAAGAAATAGCTCCTACAAAGGAGATTCTAATACCTTAAAAAAGACATCAATTGCCAAATAGACAGTGAATCATTCTTTTCACTGAAGAAAACATAACGCCAAAAAAAAAATAGTAAAGCAAAAAGGAAGAAACCTTAAACTAATTAGATCTCGCAAGAGAAGCCTTGTTTTTTCATTATTCGAGTACAATAGCATCTGTTGTTGTTGGTTTCTTATTTGTTGCTGGCCACACAATTCTGATCCGTGAAGAAGCTCTTGAAAGTACTCTTAGCCTATCCCCATATTGCTTACTCACTCTATCAGGTGACTCAATAGTAGCACGAGGATACAGCACCACTTCCTTCAAAACACTCGCATTTTTCAACAAAAAACTAATAAGTTTGAGCTCAGCATCACATCCCTCCACTTCTTGAATCTGGACATAAACAAGGTGAGACAACATTCCTGGCAATGACAATCCTGCTTCCCAGCCATCTCCAATGTCCACTAAATTTGTCTATCCAAAAATCACAACAACAAAGAACGATAGTGCACAATAAGAAACACTTACTGACAAAGAACGATAGTACTGAAAATATAGATGTTGAATTAGAACGACATCACCAGCAAAATTAAAAATCGAAGAGGTTTGTTATAAAATGTTACCTCCTTGGATTCAACGACTATCCTAACTATATTAGGAGAAATGCTGAGTAAGTATGCTATAGCCCGCAAGCAACCTCTTGTAGACCACATTTCCAGCCCCAAATATTGTAGATTACTAAAGCGGGGTGGCTGACAGTCCAATAACTCAGGTGCTTGTGAGAGAACCTTGAGAAACAAACAGAAATTTCAAATTGTATAGCAGCTAAAATCTCACAAAATATAGTAAACGAAGACTACTTCATAGGAGAGGAAGAATATATACAATCTTTGATGTCAATTTGTCCTCCTTATCCTAGACTTGAGTAAAACAAACAACAACAAAGGAAAATCATCTAGATAACCAAGAAACATCATCATTAAAGTTTAGAACCTCTTATAAGCATTGAAAATCGTTGTGCTTAAGCAGCAATACCCTTGCCTTTGTCATATAATGACCAGGCAGTAAAACATACTTACACCGTTTCCACAAATACATTAAGATGTTTAATTCAAGGAAGAGAAGAAGCACCATACCTCAAGGAACCCAGATGATAATGTCATTGTTTTCACCATACAAACTGCTCCTAAAAATTTCATCATACGTTTCGCAAACACATCTTTTTTACTTTTAGGCAAATTCGAATATGATTTAGCATTCTCATCTTCTTTTTTGCTCTGAGTGTCATGTGCAGACCAACCTTGGATAGTGGAGAATAGTTTTCTAGAGAGTAGTCATGCCAGAACGACGAACTGCAAATAAATTCTTCCAGATTTGGAGCACGAAACTTGATGATGTTGGCCACAGTGTTATTTTGAGGCTGAAGATGTTTAGGCCGATAATCAACATACTCAAACTTCTTAACACTGAGAGAATCAACAATCAAATTCCTCTGATTATCAGTTCGTATATGACAATCAGCTATGTGTAGCGCTTTAAGAACTGGACAACTTGAAAAGAGTCTTTCAGATGATTCTACATCGGAGATTGATAATCCAGTGATCTTGGTAGAGTAACATCTGCATATCTAGCATTACCATACGCGTACAATATCAACGTCTTCAGTGATTTACAATTAAGGAGACAGTGAGGAATTTCATATGCTGAATTATGACATTGATTGATAAATATATTGATTTCTTGAACATTATACTTAACAGCAGCAAGGCTCCATCTATTAACATGCATTGTCACTGTATCATCATATGCAGAATCCTTCCATCTCACATAAAATCTCTGAATATCAATGTCTTCACGAAAAAGGAATACATTGTCTACAAACATTATGAAACTATGTTTCTTGTCTTCTGAGAATGAACTCCTATGAAATTCTAGAAAAGGGAGAGATTTCCAAACATCAATCCATCTTTTCGACAGAACATTGGTTTGGACTGCATATTTAGCATCCATGTAAGACATGATAAGATGGATTAAGTTATCAGGCAACCTACTGATTCTATCTTCCCCATTAGCATATGGTGCATTTCTTATTTCTTCCATTCTTTAACCTAAACTGAAAAGTAAACCTTAGAAAACCCCCAAATTTTGTTGTTCAGAAACCTAATTTTCCAATTTGTAATGAACCACTCTGAGCAGAAACGAAAACCCTAACTTCATCTGAACCCAGAAGTAAAAGATGGAAAAGGAAATACCTTTGAGTGTAAATACGGCTTCAGAGTAGCTCTTCAAGAAGTCTTGAAACACTCCTTATTAGATTGGGTAGCTTTTGAATGAATGAATCAATTAATCAATCTTGAGCAAACCCCAAATCTTATTGCTCAAAACCCTCAAAAGTGAAAAGATATATGGAATGTGAATTTTTTTTTAATAAGAAAGGATAATACGTTCAATAAATAGTCACTGATTGTTACAGAGTTTTCCTCTGATGAGAGACTCATTGTTGCAGAGTTTTCCTGTAATGAGGGACGAACGTGAAATTCTTCACAAACACTACTACACTCTACAGTCTACACGGCTCTTTTACACAACTGTTGTTTAAACCTGGACCAAACCACATTGGGCTTAGTTATTCTCCTACCCAGTATGGAAAAATTGTTGTTATAGCTGAATGTATATTTTTCGGGCTAAATGTATACAAGCTCCCCTTTATTAGCCATGGCATTCCGCATATGCAGGTAGGGGTGAGCATTAGGTCCGTAATCTGCGGATTTAACCGGGACCAATCGTAGTTTTGCGAATGGATGCAGATGGGAATTTTGAAATTCAACGGATTACGGATTGGGTCCATTTATATTTATATAGATATATAAAATGTGTAGGTTCTATTAGAAGTCATCTATAATGGTTTTATTTTTTCATTACAAATTTTAACTAACATAATTGGATTATCCGCACCCAACCCGTTTATCCGTGTATCCATTGGATACAAATCCGTTGGATGTGGATTGGATGTGGATTGGAAATTTGAAATCCGTAGTGGATTGGATTGGATGTGGTAAAAATTGGTCCATACCGGCCCATGCTCACCCCTAAATTTTTGCAGGACTTGGTTGTTTTTGTTATGTTCCTCTAGCTGGAGAAAGAAAAGAGAGACTAGCACAATAATCTAATCAACCAATTTATTACTCATTTGAGCTGCAATAAAAATTACATCAAATTCAAATAAAATACTTGTTCATATCCCAATTGCATGAACCCAAGAAAACAAAATAAGATAAAATAAATCCTGAGAACAAAAACGTACTAGTTTCAAGCTACGGGGGTCTTCTGATTGGGCTTGAACACGTAGTGCAGAAGTGATTCCTTAATGGACATGAGTTCTGGGAATTCCGTCTTCAATTTGGAGGCATCTAGCTCGTTGTTACTCCTTGGGGCAACAATCACCTTTGCTTGCTCTTCCAGATTGAAGTTCTTCCATGTGTAGCTAGGGTCAATGTAATCCTTGTACATCTGCAAGATCTCGTTGTGGCTGACCACTCCTGGGTTGGTGAAGTTCCAGATACCGGTAAGGTTCCTCTTTGCCATCTCAATGGATATTGGGAGAAGTTCATCCAAAATTGTCATTGAGTTTGGGATATCAACTACTTTGTCGTAACGAGAAATCTTTGTGATGAAGTTGCGGGGGTTGGTGAGATCAGATGAGATGGGCATCCTCACACGCAGGGTGCAAACGTTCTCGTAGTTCTTGAGAAGTTCCTCTACCTAGAAAGATTCAGATGAAAAATGGATCAGAGAAGGATTTGAGATACATCCAATTTCATGCAACAAATATGCACAGAATTTCCACTTATGCTCATTTCAATATAAACATATGAAAAACTTCAATAGTTCAAATAACAGCAACTGGTAAGGAAGCACGGCCAAGTTTCAAAAATAGTAGAGCTCAATTACAAACAGAGAGACAAAATTGTTTTAATTGATCGTTTTTTTTTCTATTCTGTGACACAGTGTTTCCTGCAACCTAAACTTAGTATTCGCAACAAGTCCAGATATATCCACCATGGAATCCATAACTTCCTCAGCTATTCATATAATACAGATCTAAATAATGCACCATAACCGCAACCAGAGAAAGATCTGAACAGCATTAACCAATTGAGCCCTCTAATAAGTCAACATGAAAGCATATGATTCAACTACAATTTAATAGCAAGCATCATTCAAAAATAGCATTCTTAGTGTTTTCCTTACTCCTCCCAAACAAATCGAAGAATCTTATAGTTTACTCCCAATAAACTACCCAACCATCATCCATCGTGTCATGTGTAAGACTTTTTCTTAACTCTTTCGTAATCAAATCAATACATCTAATTCTTTACTAATTTCAATAGCTTACCACATGAATCGTACCTGAATAAATTACCCCAAACACCAATACAATTTGCACATGACACACAAGACCATTTTCTCGATTCATACTATTTCGTATGCAAGACTCCAAATATTTGCAATAGCTAACCACATGAATCATAGATGAATAAACAACACAAACAATTTGCAATACACGCAAGACCTTTTCTCGATCTATACTATTACTTACGCAAAACTCAAGAAATATTTTCAATAGCTTATGACATGAATAATACATGAATGAACTATCCAAACACTAACAATTTGCATTACAGGCAAGACCCTGTGCTCGATCCATTTCCTAAGCAAAACTCGAGATATTCTTAGTTAAACAGATCCTAATCTTCTCATGAAGCTCGAAAAATTCCTAGTTAAGTAGATCCTAATATTCACATGCAGCTCAATTACTCAACCTATACCAATTGCATACTAATCCCACATCAGATCACAAATACTATCACAATTAGTCAAAATTAACAGATCTACAGTGAGAAATTAGCAAAGAAAAAAAAAACATGAATCCAACAAACAAAAATAGAAATCTCAAATCACAATTAATGAACTTAAAATCAAACACCCAGAATTAGCAAACAACCCAAATTGACAAAAAAACATAAAAGCAAAAAAAAAAAAAAAAAAAAAAATGAAATCATTGACTACTCACCATGGCTTTAGTCTTGGAATAGAAAGATCCAATAAAATTAGGAGTATCCTCCTCTTTAAATCCAACACCTGATCCAAGAGTATGTTTATCATCATACTCAAAAATACAACCAGTAGCATAATTAATCAAAACCAACCCCTTATCTCTACAGAGATCAGCTAATGTCAATGTACCAACAACATTAGTTCTGATAGTCTCAACTTTATGTGATTCACACCAATCAACATTAGGTCTACCAGTAACACCAGCAGCATTAAAAACATGAGTTGGTTTCACATTTTCCAAATCAGATGCTAATGAACTCCTATCTTCAAGTCTTCCTGAACCATAAACATACTCAATTCCTTGTGATTCACAGATTTTCCCAAGTAATCCACCTATCCATCCTGTTTTACCATAGATCAAAAACTTGTATTTCTGATCACCTGATGCTGGAAAACCCATTGTGAATTGATGATTCAGGGTTCAGAAATGAAGAATGAGATGAGAAATTGTTGAGATTGGATCTGTGGTGGTGGGTTTAGGACAGTGATTTTTATAGTGGAGTAAACGACCGACTTGTATGGCTGATTGTTGTTGTTCTATGTGTGAGGAGGAAATGCTAACGTGTCTCTCGGGAGTATGTGGGAGAGTCATACGCAGCCCGATTAGATACTAGACAGGTCACATCCTTGTAGGTCCGTAGGGTGGGATGATTTTATTTTTATTTTTTAAATGATTAAGACCCAATTTTGTAGGACGTGCCATGTGGTGGTGGTGATGTTGATGTCTCCACAATCGTAGGATTGCACGCATGGCGCACCTCTCCTTCGAAATACTAATACTGACCGTGATCCACAGTTTCATAGAATACAAAATTTGTTTTGATCGGATCGGTGTAGTAATTATTAATTATTGAAAAGGAAAATTAAAGGAAATTTCGTGGCATATCTTTTTATTGATTTTGAAACTGGTGCTCGGTAATTTACAGTTGTTTGCCTAGACGGGCTAGAATCGCGGCTAGACAGTGTTGATAATTTTCAACTATTGAGTATGCATGTCTTAGCCGAATTTGGGTGGATAATGGTTGGTGTGCAGGGTTAAGCGAAAATTGATTGATAAAAATATATTCAAGCGAAATGTTAATTTCATGGTATGGATGTTATTACTTATTTCTCATATTCTCTTGCTTTTTTTTTTTTTTTTTTTTGAAGCATTAAATTTATTAGACTACTGAAGGGCCATTACATTATCAATTACAACATCATATTGGAGTACAGTGTGAGTAGCAGTCTTCATATCGAAGTTGCATCGGTGGCGGTTGTTGGAGTCGATGTCGAAGGTCGAAAGGCCTCCGGTCAATGCTTTCCACAAGAAAAGCTGTATTTTTTATGGTCACAATGTCCATAGGTATTTGGTTGATGGTAGTGTGGTTCGATGCAATTGAATGAAGTTATTATCCAGGGATTTGCGTCCAAATGTTGATGAGTACTGCCCAGTCGATATCTAGTTATCTCTTGCTCTTTCCATCTTTTGGAAAAATGCCCTCTGATTGTGGCTTGAAGAAGTCCCCAATCTATGTCTTGAAGATTTTGGTGCCGTCAAAAGACAACTCGATAATAGTACTAATAATGTCTCTACTACAGATTACTACTAAAAATAATGAACCTAATATACACCTATAGACTGAAATAAAGCAACCAAAACAATTACAGACTTAAGCTTTGATTAAACTAACTTAATTAAAGACGAAATAAACCTCCTAAAACAAGAAAAACTACTGCAAATGAAGTAACTAGGCAAGTGAATGTGAATGATTCACCGGCCTATTCGAATATCAATAAGGTTCCGAGCTTGTTGTTGTTGCTGCTTCAGACAAATGGAGAAGTTGTATATGCTGCTTGCGGCGAGAATATTCACCTTGGATAAGGAATTACTGAAGAGGGTGTGAGGTATCAATAATGGTTTGTTTTGGTTTCAACACTAGCTGAATTGGAGTTGAAGTCCGCTGGCTGGGTATCCCTATTATGGTGCAGACTTGGGAAAATGCAAAAGTATGTAAATCAAAAGAGCTGATTTCTTTGAATGCTTAGGAAAAATCCAAGTTGATATCCCAAAGACCTATTTGGATAAAACCATCTCTAGAATCCTTAAAGGACCAAATCCTGATCAAAAAACATATGAACACCGAGGAAGGAAACACATCCTTGGCAACCAAAACTATTTTAAATCAACTAAACAAAAGCAAACCCATCTGAAAACTAAATCAGATACAACCACAGAGAATTACAAATACCAACTAAGTTTAAACAAGGCTTGAAAAAGGAACAACCGGAGAAACACCACCAACAATCTAAAAACAAAAACTTCATACTGAGACTAAACTGGTGGTAAGATTAAAAAAGCCCTTCACATACTAAAACAAGATCAAAAATTAAACAATCTGGAAAAAAGGGGTCTTCACCGAAACACCAAAAATTTAAGAAAAGCTAGAAGATTATAACAAAAATCAAAGTCTGCAGAACATGTGAATAGATCTAGGATTAAGGAGTTTATAAAGATAACTTTTGGGATTTTCAGAGAGATAGTTATGGATGTCAAAAGGGTTCTTAGGGATTAATGAAAGCATGAAGTTGAGATCACCGAGCATAAAACTCATGGATGATTTTTTGAAGAACAAATCAAAACCCAGGATAATAAACTTGAATAAGGATATCAGCTGATATATAAAAAACAATTCCCCTACCACTCTATTGAGAAATCAACTAGAAAGTACCTCAAGTTTGAAAACGATTGAGAATAGAAGGAAACCAGGCCGGATATGGTTGTTGATGATGACCATAGCCTAAAAGAACCATAATCGAAATTTCCAAAATCAGCAAGCAGCATAATGATGAAATTAGGTTAAAATCTCCATGGAAAAGGAAGGGTATTACAATAAACAGCAAGCAATTATCTAATTGAATTCTAGAGGCCGGTGAATCAAGGATTTAGCTGGTGAGATGTGCTGAATCCATGGTGAATGTTTTGGTTTTTGATGGTGCTGATAAAGAAAAAAGGATAGGTTTTTTCAGGAATACTAGAGAATAGGAGTAAAGAAGCAGATGAGATGATGTTTTTTCTGCTCAGATCCGCTCCAAAAGAGCCGATCTGAGAAGATGACGTTCAAACGTCGCTAGGGTTTCTCTGAACTTTTCTTTTTTCTGTTCTTCCTATTTTTATCAGTACGTTATGAGATCATATTCTCTTGCTAATATGTAGTGTCTACAACTACAATAAAGTGGTATCTTCCGATTTCTTTATGGAGAACTCGCTGCTGAAATTAACTATCCATTCACTCACCTTTCGCTTTTTATTACACTAATAAATATGAAATTTTCTTCATTGCGACTTCATCGACCAATATTATTGCTCTAAGATGATCTGCGAGACATCAACAACATTAGAATATATATTGTAATAAGTGAAATAAAAGTTACGCATACTAATTTAATGACATCAGTGAAAATATACCTGAAATGGAGATTCTCATCAAGTTTTTTCCTGGAATTGATATGAATTCTCATTAAGTCGTGGATACTTTCCATGATATAAAATAAATTTAGTTTCCTCCAAATTCTCACCAAGGAAGTTTTGGTTTCGAAATCATTCGTCATGTGTCTAAGGAAGTAGAGGAGAGTCGGTCTTTTCTTTTATAACCAAACATCATGAAATGAAAATGACCGTTAACCATATCAAGGGTGAAGTCTTTGTGAATTGTTGTTATAAGGCATGTCAGGTGTGATACTCCAATGCAAAATACTTGGATAACAGAAAACATACCATATGGTTTAAAAAAAATTGATGCACTAATTTATCGGACTTGCATTTAGGCGCGTTGGAAAGTGAATGGTTAATTTTTAGCTGTTGGCTTTAGGTGGGGGCCGTTTAGATCCCGATTTTGGTCGCAACTTTCAAGGAGTTTTTAGCATACAGCAGACATGACTGTTCAAGGAGTTTTTAGCATACAACAGACATGACTGTTGGTGGTGGAGCTTCCTTTTTAAAATTAACACCTTACAGTCCTGTTGGTGGTGGAGCTTCCTTTTTGAACCACCGTATAATAAAATACGTGGAAGCAAATGTGTATGTATTTTACCTCAAAAAACTAACCTTAGTATGGTGTGTCGTTTACCTAGCTAAAGTTTATTTGAGCTAAGAAAAATGGATTTCACATCAACCTCATTATGGTATGTTTTTATCCCTTAGCTACACTATACGAAAATGAAGTTTCCGTGTAAATAGTGCCACGAATACTAAGTATCTGTTTAAGTCAATGTGTTGACTTGACAAAAATGGCTTAGTATCTATTTCTAGAGTATATAAACATCCAGGAGACCCACAAATTTGCCGCTTCTCCTTCTCCACTTTATTTCTTTCTCTCTAAACCCTCTCAAACTCCTTTTTCCCTCCTTTCGATTTTCATGGTGATTTTGTGTGATTCGTTGGTTGAAATTAAAAAGGTTTGATCCATACTCAAAGTTGATTCTATTGTAAAATCATCAAAGGTAAGCCATTTTAATTTTAAGGTTTCAAGTTAAAAAAAAAACGATTTTCATGAAATTCTTGATACTAAGTTGATTAGGTATTTTGTATGTTAGTCAATAACAACTTTAATACATAAATGTAATGAAAAATACATGATTATCACTTGTTTTGTGATGTATCTCTTGATTTATGTTTTGTAAACTACTGTTCTATTGATGTTAAATGTTGGTTGACTTGTTTTTTATGTATAGAGAAATTGAAATTATAATTTTTCTTTGCAAAGGTGAAAAATGAGTCTAATGCGTGCTTATGTGAGACTTAAACACGAAATATATTTGGATACTTCTAGTGATGAAGAATAAAAAACTCGCTAATTATGTTTACACAATAGCTAGTGTTTGGAAGAACGTCTGTGTATTATTCGACAACCGGTAAGGAGGTGCAGACATGCAGTGTAATTACCCGAGATAGAGTGTGGCAATCAATCGTGTATTGGTTTTGTATCAGTCGGGTCCGATACACCTATACAAAATATAATATCGATTTTTATCGGTGATACATCATTATAATTTTTTAATATTTATTATTTATCAAACAAAAAATATATTTATAGAACCATAATATAAAATAATAATTATTGTAAATATATTTCAATCTTACAAATAAGAGACGGTTGATTAGAGGCTTATTCGATCAACAACGGAAACCAAGCATTGGCAATTTTGCACAACACTTACATCCACCATAATCAAATATGGAAATTCCAAAACGCGTAGAGTTACTTTCTTGAACTAATAATCAAAAGACAAAACACATTAGTGATATACCAAGTATGGCATTAGTTATATTTCTAGAAATCAAAATCCGAGACAAAAAATATTAGTCTCATATTGCGATTAGTTAGATTTTCAAAGTAGATAATTCATAATAACGTTTGCAGGATAAGCCAAAGGACGTCCAACACCATATCATCCCATACTGGCAGGTCCTCGAGCTTTATAGTTGAAATCAGAATCAAATTCATCGTCCATGGCATCAATTGGAGAGTGTATCCTAGGAAATTGTCGGCTACTTCTTATAATTGCACTTGAACTGATACCCGTAACATGGTTTGCTTGAGCACCAATAAACTCATCGGCTTGATGAAGCAAATCACTCAAGTTCTCAGGGTCCAACCAATTATCTTCTTTTACAAGTGCATAAAAAAAAAGGATTTCATGACCCCCGGAATTATGTCTTTGTATTTCTTCGTATCTGCGCTGCAATATCTTGTTGTGTTGAATATACATACATTCATTCAATTTTTGTTGAAAGAAACGATTTTGCCTCTTTGTATGCATCTGATCAGAGGAAAAATGACACGTCAATGAACATATGAAGAAGAAGATACATATAGAGTGATGTTACTGTCAGTTCAAAAGTCTAACTGCCAAGTTTATAGTTATCTCAGAAGAACAGGGATGTCCTTGTTTGTTTGACATGAACCATATTGTTTTACTTATCTTCTTACTACTAGTCTACCACTCTTTCTCTCTCAACATTAAAGCGTACATAATTTGATTTCAAACACAAAATTAGTAAAGAATAATTCTCAAGTCCACCCACTTTTCTCTACAGGTAATTTCATTGCCCAATTCTCATATACGAACATGCAACAACTATAAAGGATTAATTACTTACAGTTCTGAATGTGCTCCAATTTCACTCCACTTCTGTACGGCCGGAGGATGATTTACTTTTGCTTTTTATTTATTTTTATAATCAAGACTCAATTTTGTAGGACGTGCCATGTGGTAGTGGTGTTTCCACAATCGCAGTACGCATGGCACATCTCTCCTTCGAATATTGATGACCATCATCTCTACCCACAGTTTCGTAGGATATAAAAAGAAAATTGATCGAGGATTCAAGTATTAGTAATTAGTAAATTCTTTTAGATTACGTGGCAAGAATTGAGTGGTAATTTCGTGACAAATCTTGCCACTGATTTTATTGGGTTTTGATAATTTATAACATTCACCTGTTTAGATGAAGGTATGTCCCTTTGATAAAGTCATCATATGATTGTACCAGTGGGGTTTAGTAGTCTAGAGTCTGTAAACAACGTTGGTTTTTTTACTTTTGTCGTGAAAATCAGAATTTTTGCCCCAGTGGTTTAATGAACGTTGATGTTTTGGCAGAATTTTGGTGGATATAGGGTGGGTGTATATATAATATATGATGTTAGGTGAAAATTGATTGATTAGAATCTATTACAACATTTTTTGTCATAATGTGGAAGACGGTTTACAAAATCCGGATTTGGTATTTACGGACAAAATCATTCGATTCATTATTCCAGATATCAAAATGTTAATTTTTCAGTGAAAATATAAGATTTTTTTCGATGCGATTTTATCAATTTTTTGGTCTTATAAACGTTTTTACGATAGAAAGAGAAATATTAATAGATGAAAGAATGTACAATGAAAGCCACCAGAGGTAGCAAAAAGTGAAAAAAGAAAGTGCAAAAATTACATAAAAATACTATCCCAATTTTAGACAATATAAGAGAAGTTCAGGTGTGCTTGAAAACCAAAAGCAGAAGCACAAGTAATTACTAAAGACTTAGCTTCATTTCCTAAAGCAATTACTAAAGCCTTATAAACATTATAATCAATGAAAATACACCTAAAACAACTATTCTGATTTAGGCTTTACCAGATATTAATAGGGATTTCTTTTTCTTTTTTCATAAAAGAAGAGGAAGGTCCCCTCTAACATTACATATTTATATTTATTGTCATGATTAGACCTGGATTCGACCAAGAAATATTTTCATTGAAGTACTGGGAATTGAAAAGGTTCAAAAGATTTCCTAGATCTTCTCCTATCTAAGTGTTTTGGATATTGAAAATATTACAATAAAATGCAGTATTAGCTGCCCACATTAAGTTTAATCTAGAAGATAACACAAGTTCTGAAATTTTAAAGTTTATGACTTCCACATTGTTCTGAAAGTCATTGCTAATAGAGTATCTGTGATTCCTAGCTTCAACATACATTCTTTTCAGCAGCAGTAAAGTTGGATGAGACTCCCTATGGAAAGCCACCTCATGTCCACTCCATTATGTTGCCCAATGGAAAGCTATCTCCGCTCCTCTCCTCTCTAGATCCTCCCTAGTGTTGCAATCGTAGTTAGATCATCTAACTTCAATTGTGTAGCCGGCAAAATCTGTGAGAGTTATACCAATGCCAGAACAAGAAATAGGATTCATCATAGTTAGAGCTATGCTGAATTTGTAAACAATTTTGGGTTCTATAATCATGTTTTCGCCAGTACAAATATTTAAAAATCATCCTTTTAATTATAGTATATATAGGGATTGAAATATACTATATCCTGGGGATGTTACAGTAGCCAAGCCGTTTATATATTTAACTATCTTATTTGCCGTCACCGTACTGTTTTGTTTCTCTTCTCTAAAAACCCAATCGCATATGGATTTCCAGATGTGCCAGGTGATAATGCTATAAAATTCAGACCACTGCAACACCAAGCCACTTCTAGAAGTGTTAGAGAACCAAGAATTCAACCATTCATGAAAAGTCAAGCTATTTTCTGCCACATAATCCATGCTAAAATTTAAATGCAACCAAACCTGTTTAGCAAAATTGCAAGTTAGGAAGAGGTGAGTTAAATATTCCTCGCCACTATTACAAAGAGTACAAGTAGTATTTATATAGGGAAGGACTGAGGCCACCCTTAAACTGTTTGGGAGGATAGCATTAGCTGCTTTCCACACAAACGTTTTAACTGATGGTAGAACTTTCAAATTCCATATTTTGTTCCAATCCCTATTATTGTCTTCCGTTGAATTGAGTTTGTTGTACATAGATTTTACCGTAAACTTACCTTTAGAACCTAGTGGCCATTCAGTTGAATCTTCAAACTAGGTTGTTATCTTTATTTTAAGAATACTCACTATACAGTTCCGATCAAAACAGACTCTCAGCTTGTCCATATCCCACATATTCGCATCAGTTATCAATTGACTTACCATTGTTATATCTTCAGCTCCCCTACTTGGTTTTTGAATGGGAGGTTTGATTTCTGGAATCCAATAGTCGTTCCAGACATTTAGCAAAGTACCTCTGCTTACCTTCCATAGGCAGTGCTTTTGTATTTGTTCGACACCATTTAAGATGCCTTTCCAAACCCAACTATCTCTTTGGTTCTGTTTAGTTTTCATATGGAGAATATTTGTATTGGGATAATATTTAGCTTTTAACAATTTGGCACATAAGGAATCGGGGTTTTCTTTCAACCTCCATCCCATTTTTGCTAGCATGGCAAGATTAAAGTTTTCGAGGTTTCGAAACCCCCCCCCCCCACAACTAGAGGCTTACATACAGAATCCCAGGCTTTTAGGAAGACCCCTTTTTTTACTTGTTCGTTTTTCCCTTTATCATTTTTCCCCCACCAAAAATCTCTTTGGAGATTATTCAGGTTTTTACAAATCTTCTTAGGAATTTTAAAAATCTCATTTGGTAGACAACTAGCGATGAAGTAACATTTTTTATCATAACCGATTTACAAGCAGTGTTTAAGTCTGTTACATTCCAACCAACCAGCCTTTTAAGCATTGTTTCAATTAGTGGAGCAAAACTTTTCAATTTTGATTTGTTAGTAAATAAAGGAGCTCCTAAGTATCAATCATCCATGGGTATTGCCTTAACGCCTAGAGTTTGTTGTATCAATAGTTTCAAATTAGGGTCAGTTCTAGGGCTAAAGAAGACACCTGACTTGCTAAGATTTATTAGTTGACCAGAAGCATCTCCAAAATCAGAGAACATATTGATTAAGTTTAAGCTGGTAGTTATGTTAGTCTCACAGAAAATTAAGCAATCGTCGGCAAACAAAAGGTGACTAATCAACGGGGCATTTTTACAAAATTTTTATACCTTCAATAAGGTCGTTAGTTTCAGCATGAACAATAATCCTAGACAGAGCTTCAATACAAAACAGGAAGAGATAGGGAGATAATGGATCTCCCTGTCTTAATCCCCTAGTAGGTTTGAAGAAAGCAGTAGGGGAACCATTGAGAAGGATAGACAAAGAAGTCGTAGAAATGTATTCAAACACTAGATTGCACCAAAATTTAGAAAATCCCATTTTTGTCATAATGGCAATGAGAAATTTCCATTCGACTCTATCGAATGCTTTAGACATATCGATTTTTAGACCCATTAAACCATTTTCTCCATCTTTTCTTCTCATAGTATGAATTAGTTCATGCGCAATTGTTATGTTGTCTGAAATTTAATTGAGAAAATGGGTCATTTGTCCAAAAAATTTTAAAACACGGTTCAAATGGACAAGTAAAAAAAAGTACGGGTGAAATAGCCAAAAAAAATAGCAAGGATGAAACTGGATTCATCCTGGCTTATACTTAAAAAATAGCAAGGATGAAACTGGATGCATCCTGTGTAAAATAAAAATAAGAAAAAAATATTTGAAAATGGACAGGATGAAACCGGTTACATCCTGCCTATTTTTAAACTTTTGTCCATTTAAACAGTATCTTTTTAATTTTTGGCTATTTAAGCAGTATCAAAACCTAAGTGTCTTTTTCACCCAGGAATTGTTGATTTTGATCTAGCAAAGTTCTCAGCCAAAAGTGTGGCCGAGAAAGTCATCTTTTCAGTTTTTAAAACGGAAAATGGGTCGTTTCTCCAAAAAATCTTAAAGCATGGTTTAAATGGATGAGTAAAAATTATTATCGGTGAAATGGACACAAAAAAAATAGCAAGGATGAAACTGGATTCATCCTGACTTAAACTTAAAAAATAGCGAGGATGAAAATGGATGCATCCTGATATAAATTAAAAATAAGAAAAAGAATTTGAAAATGGATAGGACGAAATTGATTACATCCTGGTTATTTTTATATTTTTGTCCATTTAAACAGTATCAAAATCTAAATATCTTTTTCACCCAGGAATTATTAATTTTAGTCTTTTTAACCAATTTTGGGTTTTTTTAAAATGTGTCTTTCCTACTGATTTTGAAATTTGGGCTTAATTACTTATAGCATTCACCGTTTAGATTTGTCTATACTAATTGGGGGTTAGTAGGGTAGACGGTGTTGAAGATTTTCAGCTTTGCAATGGAAAATAGATTTTACAAAAGCGTAATTAAATGGAAGTTGATGTCTTAGCAGAACTTCGGTGGATATTTTTTTTTTTTTTTTTGGCTTATTGTTTTTTTCTTATTCTTTATCTAAAAATATATTGAAGTTAAAAATCAATTTTTAGGCGAAAATTGATTGATAAAAATATATTAAAGCTAAATGTTAATTACATGGCTATTTATGGATGTTACAACTTGTTCTTCATATTCTCCTAGATGGTTTACCAATTCCAAAGAATAACAACCCAGACCTAGTGAAACAATCTATCCCTTCATACCCTGCTTCCGTATGACTTCATCAACCAATTTTTCGCTCATAAATAAATCAAGGAGAACCATCATCATCATGGATAGATTAAGTGTTGTTATAATTCAAGTACAAGGTGCTAATGTTGTTATAACGGACATGATGAAAATGTTCCCGAAATATGAACGCTTTTTGTGTCTATACCAGGTATGGATAGGGAATTCAATCAATTTATAGTTCTTTTTGAACGCGCAATTGGGGATATAGAAACTAATTGGGGGATATGAATTACTTCCCCCAACCCATGGTGTGTGCTAAGGGGTGACTTTTGGGGGCGAAAATACTAAAATACCCTTCCCACAAAATAAAAATCAAAAACTTAAAATCAAAAAACAAAATCATATCCCCCATTTCCATCTCCACTTCCATCAAAAAACAAAATCTTTTCACTTAAAAACTGAAACCCAAATATTTCCCATTCCCTTTCAAATTCTAAACTCTCCCACTCTATATCAAATTCTCTTCTCCTCACTTTGGAAACCAATTTTTTTTTTTATTCGGAAGTGATGAAGATCATCTTTGAAAGTGATGATGACCTTTCAAATTCTAAACTCTCCCCACTCTATATCAAATTCTCTTCTCCTCACTTTGGAAACCAATTTTTTTTTATTCGGAAGTGATGAAGATCATCTTGAAAGTGATGAAGACCATGCCTGAATTGATGAAGACCATGCCGGTTTCATGTTCCCACATATGGTCTTCATCAATTCCGGCATGGTCTTCATCACTTCCGTTTTGAATTTTTTCTGGTATTAATCAGTCCACTTCCGGCATAGAAAATAAAGCAACATGGTATGCCGGAAAACAATACCGGCATGGTCTTCATATCAACTGACCATGCCGGCAGTGGACTGATTAATACCAGAAAAAAGTTCAAAAAGGAAGAGATGAAGACCATGCCGGAATTGATGAAGACTATATGTTGGAACATGATACCGGCATGCTCGAGAATTTCCTATCGCGTGCGTAGTCAAGTGAAAAAAAAATCAACATTCTGGATACTTTTCATCCTGTTCCGGCATGGAAATTTAAGCAAAATACTATGCCGGAACATGTACCGGCATGCTCGAATCCATGATTACCATGCCGGTACCTGTTCAAAACCAGAAAAAAATCAACATCAAAACCAGAAAAAAATCGTAATGGCAAACAATTTATGAACATCCAACAATTGCCCGCATGGGTTTTTGGTTGAATACCATGCCGGCACCAAGCTTTTTCAGCTGCAACAATGGTGGATTCAAAGAAGAAAAATCAATTTTTCAACCTCTTATTAGCGGTAATTCTCTCATCACAATCATCTTCCATTTTCAAAAAAAAAATTCCACTCAATTTTTTTTTCTCTCCATCTACTCCTCACTCACACAAATTAAAATAAAAAAACACACTAATCTATCCCCCAAATACTTAAGTTTTTTACTAATTATTATTAACCACTAAACATGATTAGTGAGGGGTATATTAGGATTTAAAAAAATAATTACATAAGGGGTGACCCAGAATTGCTATTGGGACTCCTATTTTGTCTTGTAGCTATATCCCCCAATTAGTTTTCATATCCCCAATTGCGCGTTCTTCTTTTTGAATATATAGATAAAATTTAGTTTCCTTAAAAATCTCACAAAAAGAAGTTTTGGCTTTGACGGTATTGGTCATGTATATATATGTCAGAGGAAGTGCGAGGAACGACCAGCTGTATTTGTATAGCCAAGTATCATGAAAACGAAATGGTCATGTAACTACCGGGGAATGCGGTGTTCTTATGGAATGTATTGTTAGTGAGTCGTTATAAGCATGCTAGTTGCGACAGGGAGATTTCTGTTAGGATATAGAAGACAAAGAACGAGAGACACAAAATAAAGAGGAAGAATGAGAGAGAATTCTTATTAGTTGTGTACAATAGACAAACATTAGAGCCTCTATTTATAGGGCTAGACACAAGGGCATCCCAGTAATAAACGAGATTTACCCTAGATATTCTTAACATAATTACACGTTTATAACACTCCCCCTGATGACATTGTGTCTAAGCTAATTGCCTCGTTAAAACCTTGTCAGGAAATTCCAAAATGACAAAACCTGATCGAAGGGAAAAGAGTACAATTGAGAAAACTTAGAAAAAATCTGGACACGCAAGTGTTGCCTCATTTAAACCTTGACAAGGAAAACCCATTTTTCATACCTAATAAAAATCACATAAAAAGCGCAGGAAATACCATTTTAGGCAGAGGTGTCCATGAGGTCTTGAACCTTTGCTTAGTGAGATATTACCGGAATCACTTGCTAGAGACAGTGAACTATGTCTTGAACTGCTAGTATTTGATGTAATTCGCGATAACAACCACGGATGATATCTCCAAGGGTGCTGCCAAGCTCGTGCCGTTTTGTCCAATTTGGCCCTGGACATATCCTGTTTCTCAGAATGCTCTAGAGAATAAAAGCTCATATTCTCATAGAAGCGGCCCCACTTCCTCATTCGAGATAGGTGAGTTTCCATAAAGAGTGTTACTTTGCTACACCCCACTTCAATCTTAAATTGAAACTATAGAACTCATTAAGACTTCTTAAAAGTCATCCTTCACATGCAAATCACACTATCACGTCTACACCATAGGGAAGGGACAGAGAATGAAATTCTCCGATAGTGTTTACCTTTACCCACCACAAATTAGTTGTCTCATTCGAAACCTTGATCTTGGGATCTCCAGTCAGCAAGGTTGAGTATCCTTCATGGCAAGTTTAATTTATGAGCTTAAGCCCCATCCCCCTCGATGCATTTCTAACTATCTCTTTGGAAAAACCTTTCGTCAAAGGTAGCACGATATTCTCCTTGGACTTTATCCAATCAATGGAAATAACGCCCATTGAGACTAGTTAGTTTTAGCTTTAGCTATTATAGCTTGGCTAACACATTGTATAGATATAGCTGGCACAGGCCTATGCCAGAGAGGACTGTCTTCTAAAAAGCATCTTAGGCACTCGGCCCCCTCTCGTGCTTTATCTAACGCAATACTCTCAGATTCCATAATGAATTGAGCAATATACGTCTGTTTGGAAATCTTCCAAAAACAAACCCTCATGCTAGAGTGAAACCATATCCACTCGTAGACTTAGACTCCTCTCGAGTCAACTATCCAGTTTGCATCATAAAGTCCCTCAAGGACAGCAAGATACCTTTCATAAATCAAATAAAAGGTAATAGAGTATTTTAGGTACCATAATACTCTACTAAATGCATCCCAATGCTCTTGCTCGGACTACAAGTATATCTACTTAACTTACTCACAATATAGGCAATGTCCGGACTCTTACAGATTCATTAAATTCATCGACATCCTATAACTCTTGAGTATTCAAGTTAAGATACTTCATTTTCCTTATTTTTCTTGAGTCTACAAGAAGAATCGTATGAAGTACAAGCAGGCTTACAATCAGACTGATTGTATCTCTTAAGCACAAAATCAACATAATGAGAATAACTAAGACTATAAATGTTTGATTATCTTTTAATCCTAATGCCTAAGATTACATCAAAAAGCCTTAGTCTTTCAAGTCAACGTTCTCATTCAGTGCATGGTTTTAGTGGAATTAATCACATCTATGTTTGTATCAAGTATAAACATATCATCAACATACAAGCATACAATCACACAGGCATCCTTAACAAGTTACTTATAAATATACTTGTCAGATTCATTAACTTAAATCCACTACACATTATCTCATGATCAAATTATCCATGTCATCTTTTTTACGTGCTTATTTGAAAACCATACAAATATTTGTTCAACTTACAAACTTTGTCTTCATAACCTTTCACTACAAAATCCTCAGGTTGGTCTATGTAAATTTCTCTATCTAATTCACGGTTTTAGGAAAGCTGTCTTAACATCCATCTGATGTATCTCCAAGTTGTTTATGGCAGCAATATCAATTAGCATCTCAACAGAAGTAATTCTCGTCACAAGTGAATAAGAATCAAGGAAATCTATACCTTCTTTTAGTTTATAACTTTTAGCTACCAACTTAGCCTAATATTTTTCTACAGTTCCATCTACCTAACGTTTCCTCTTAAAGACTCATTTACATCTCATGGTCTTACTCCATGGAGGTAAACTGATAAGCTCCCAAGTCTGGCTCCGACGGACTGAGTCCATTTCACTAAATGAAGCTTCTTACCAGAATGGGGTTTCAGTAGATGTCAAGGCTTCTTTACAAGTCTGGAGCTCAGACTAATCTAGGCATGTTATGAAGTCGGCTTCATAATAAGTCTCAAGTCTAATTGATTTACTTATCTTAGGCTCAACCTTAACTTCATATTCCTTTAAGATAAGTTCTGACTATTTGAAAACATCTAGGGGATCAACAACATATCCCTAAGAAGAGACAGGTTTAAAAATAAACATGCTTAAAGAACACCCCTAGACTCCATAAAAATATTCACACCAGTGTCAGAAAAATCATACCAAAGTCTGAAAAAAAAAAATCAGAACACACAACCAAAAATCTATATGCAGTAGGGTACTCAAGAAACCTTATCTAAACACCCCCACACTTTGACGTATGCATAAAAAGGTTGTCTATCTTTCCATAATCATATGGATTTTTATCTGATCCTTTAAAGGTTACTCTATTCAGGATATAACAAAATTAGAGAACGACCTTCCCCCACAAGTTTGCGGTTATCCTTGAAACAACATGGCATAAATAATCTCCTTAATAGTTCTGTTCTTACGTTCAACTATACCATTAGACTATGGTGACTAAGGAGGTATGATCTCATCAATAATGCCATTTAACAAGTAAAGTTCTCCTAGATGAATTTCATACTTGTCATCATGTTCAGACCTAACCCTTTTAGTGGTAACATATACTTTGCTTTCAATTTCAAGTTTATACTCTTAAGGCTTCTAAGGCATCATCCTTACCCCCAAGTAAGTATACAAGATAGTACCTCGTACAATCATCTATGAAAGTTATAAAAACACTTTTACCACCTTAGTTTGGGTTGATTTCATGTCAACTAGGTCTAATCGAATTAATTCTAAGGGCTTAGAATTACTCGAGCAATTTTGCTAAAAGGTTTTATAGCATATTTTGATTCTACGAATATTTAACTTTTGTGTTCAATATCCAAACTAAATTTGGGTATGCAGCCTACGCTTCCCAGTTTATGCATTGACTTATATAAGTTTACGGTTCCATGTCTACCATGCAAAACATTCAATCACACAAAAGAAAACACAAGAATCAACTACTTCATCAATTTTTTTTTCGTTAAGCTTATATTGACCTTAAGTCTTATAACGTTTCCTTCAAAATCACATGCCCTTAGGTACGACAAGTTTTCCTTATTCAATTAATATCTTAAGTCTTTTACCATCTACAACAGAACAAGATACAAGATTCTTGCATATGCCCGGAACATGAAAACTTCATTCATGTGAGAATATTACGTATATGAGCTTAAAACTCGACCTTTCCCTTTATGCAACCTCTGCCATCGCAGTGAGTTACTCATATAGAGTTTCTCGACATCTCATATCCTCTCGATAGGAGGTGAACAGTCTCTGTTTCAACAAACATGCTTGGTGGCTCCAGAGTCCACCTACGGTCTCTCACATTGGTTATTAAAATAACTTCCGACATCATGCCACTGAACTCGTACTAGTTTGTTTCAACTAAATTAGCATTAACTATCTACTAATTAAGGTTTTTATGTTGCCTACAATTTACTGCCGTATGGCTAGGATTTTACAAACATAACAATCACCCTTAATTAAAGTAATGCCGGATTCAGTTTTACGAAACATACCTTTCTTATGAAGACTACGCTTAGATTTTTGTTTGATCTTATCGCCTTTGTCAGCTTTGGAAGACTTGTGTTCATCCACATGCGCCTGGTAGCCATGTTCCTTCTCAATTTCATGTCACAATCCTCGTTTATACTCTGACCACGGACACGGTAATTTCCCAATCACATAATACACTGATAGGTGTAGAATACACCTAATTTACTATCTAGTAGTTTATGCTTTCTTTGCTATTTTTCTTGTAAATTATGTATTTTACGCTTGTTTTGAGTTTTGTAGCTACTTTGGAGTCACACGGAGGAAAAGAAGAAGAAATCACCCAATTTGAGCCAAAAGGGCAAAAAGGTCGGTTTACAGCGATTGATATATGGAGCCCATTTGAGGTTAAGGGGCTGCCAACCGGGTAGCCCTTATCCGTAAACGGGTGTCTTGCTATCACCGGTAATGGATGGGTTATGTCCATGGATGTTGAAACCCAAACCCATTGGCCCACATCCTAACCTAAGCCTGATCCATCTAACCGACCCGGATCCGTGATTATAACCTGAGCCCTAAATTGAGATTTATTTCTCAATCATTGTTTGTGCCTGAAATCAAAAAAATGAAAGAGACGGCGTTTCTTGTAAAGAGCTCGAGAGAAAATCGAAGACGAGTTCGATCTGGATGGAATCAAGAACGAGCAACCGTTCTTTGCTACTAACAAATCAAGAGACCGATGATGCTCAAAGCTAGAGGAGATGAATTAAAGTGGCGAGTTGAGGAGAAATTAGGGTAAAGCGTCGTATCTCGGGGGAATCGAGGGTTCGATTGGAATTGTTGATGTTGATCGAGAATAAGCGAGATTGCTCAAGGTCGGGAGAAATTGGAAGAAACGACAATGAGATTGGAAATGGGTTCGTGACTCGGATGAATCGAAGATGGTTTTGATGGCCACTGTTTGAAGCTCGGTGGCTTTGGTGATGAAGTAGAGACGAATCGAGTATGGATGGGTTCGTGTTGAAATCAACAGAAGAGATGAATCGGACGGGAAGAACACGAGATGAAGTCATTTCGATGGTGGTATCGATTGGCTCAAATGGAGAGACGTGATGCCGAGACCGGGTATTGGCGTAATGATGCTTGCAATTAGCTCGAGGTAGATGCGAGACGAGAAATTGTATGGCTATAATCGAATGGGTATTGATGAATTGAATATCTGTGGTTGAATTTCGAGTGATGGATTGAATTGTTGCCGAGAAGGATTGAGATGAAGCTCGAAGACCGAAACCGAGAGATGGTCGAGTTCTTTGTGGCTAGCGATTTCGAATAGAGAAGCACCGAATGAGTTTGGAAGAGTAGATGTATGCTAGGATTCACGGGGAGAAGAATCGGCCAAAAATGGCTTGCGAATCGTCTAAAAACAATAGAAACTCGGCCAATTTTCCTCCCATGAAATGACTCGGACCGATCCGAACGATCCCGAAGACCGATCCCAACCGAGCCCGATGACCGATTCCGTGAGTGAATAGGATTAAGTCGGCCGAGTTAGCGGTGATTCAAGAATCGACTCATCCGAGTAAGCCCGATTAGGCGAGTCGGCTAACTCGAGTCCGACTCACTCCCTTTCCTTGACCTTTGACCGACTGTTGACCGACGGTTGACTAGTTTGACCGTTAGTCCTAACGGAGGACCGGACGGAATATTCCGTCGAATATTCTCTCGACGACAAAATTTTCGGGCGACCGTGGCGACGTTTTCCGGCAAATTCCGGCCATAATCCCGATTTTCCTAGCGAGCAAAATTCCAGAACTTTCTATGGACCTCTCTCATGGGTGTGAAGACTTTGGCTAGGAATTGGATGGAGAATTGGACTCAAATTTGGAAAGAGAAGGTGAAGAGTTGAGAAAAGCTTGGAATTGGAAATTGAATTGCAAAAGGAAAAGGATTCTAATCCTTGGAAGAATTGGAGAATATTGAAGCCTATAAATAGAGAAGTTTTCTACAACTTCTACACTCTCTCTACACACACATTACTTGTGTTTTTGCTTGCTTTTCTAAGATTTTTCTTTTTAATTACTTGTGTGAATTTGAAACTTCTTCTCTTAATAATTATTAATTGTGTGAATTTCAAAAACATGAGTAGCTAAATTTCTTTTTGATTGAGGATGAATTCCTAGTTCTTAACATGATTTGAGTTTTTGTTTTTAAATTCTATCTTGAAGATTTTTCACATGATTATCGTTTGTTTTTACTAATAGGAGTGATCTTAAAGACACTCATGATTGATTGATAGATTGTTTAGAGTGCACGCTAAATTGATTTGTTAATTTAATCTAAAGCTAGTGAAAGTTAGGAGATAAGTAATCGTTTCTTGACTCTTTACATAAGTAGCAAACACGAGACCTTGCGGAGGGATTCCGTGGAGCAATTGTGTGTAGAAACAACGTTAGCAAGTAGACCTTGAGCTAAGAGTCTAACTACTAATATCAACCTAAGAAATTCAGAAAACTTAATGCATGAGCCAAGTTACATCTAGGTTGAGCTAATTCTAGGTGGCTAGGTGATTAGAATCCGGTAGTCGAGAACTTCCGTGTCCGGTGATATAAGGGATTTAGGGGTTTAGCACTGAGCTAGCTGCTTTACCTACGGTTGGTGATAATTTGTGACTAAAAACAAGTAGAAGAGAACATAACTTGATTCATTGTTTCGTAACGAAGAAGGATTCCTTGATCTTGTCTCTCTTATTGCTTTCAACTTTATCTTTTAATTGTTTTTGTTTATTTTTCTTTTGCTTTTTACACCCCCCTTTTCGTGACAACTTTTACAACTATAATCTCGTGCTCCTCGTGGGATCGACCTTGACTGCCCTATATTACTAGTTAATTAGGTAGTAAAGTATTAATTAATTTGTTGTGGTTACGACACGCATCAAATTTTGGCGCCGTTAGGAGCAGCGGATGATTTTAGTTGTTTTTATTTTTCTTTTTTGCTTTATTCTTGCTTTGTTAGATTCTATACCATATCTAACTTAAGTTTTTGAATCTTATTTCAGGTGCCGGTTTTCCATGTACGGTGGACAAGAGCAAGCATATTACAACAATCAATACGGTTTTCAACCTCAACATTATGGCAATTTCCAACCATCCATAGGATACAATCAAAACCAATCTTTTGGCTATGATCAAATTCCTACGGAACATTATGGATATTCTCATACATATCAACAACCTTATGACGGGTATGTAAGTGGACAATCACAAGGATGGGAGGATAGTTTAGATAAGATGTTGGCCATGATTGGGGATCTTGGGGATATTCAACAAAAGATGCAAGAATCACATCGAGAAATTCAAAGGAATTCGGAGAAAATATACGAACTAATTAACCAACCTTTGGAGACTTTTGATGACTCTAGTGTAGATTACTCGAGCCTTGATCTTAATAATGATCAATCACCTATTCAAAAGGACGAGCTTGAGGAAGATGCATTTATTGCTTGGCAAAATTTTCTTAAGGAACGATGGGAGTCCGCGGAAGTGTATGAATGTTCCGACAATGAGGAAGTTATTCCAACTCCGGATCATAATAAAGATCCTTCACCTATTCAAAAGGAGGAGATTGGATATCACTTACCTATTGTTGTAAACGAAGTAACACCCGCACAAGAAGATCTTACAATCTATACCGATGAAATTCATTTTTGTGAATGGCCCGATTCCGATGATGAGAATGTTGAAGAGATGATTATAGAGGATGAAACCACATTCATTGATTTTGTGGAAGACCCAATTGAACTTGCGAATGATTTTAATGATGCCGAGACTTTGGTTAAGGTAGAAAACGACGAAGAATGGTTGCAAGGTTTAATAGAGGACCACGATATACAAGAGGTAAGTGATTCACTTGAATTTTTTAAGGATGAAGAGGATTCTATAATACAAGAATTTTTGAAAGGTTTGTCTAACCCTTTGCTTATTGATTCTTCTCCTTTACCTCTTATTGGTTTGAATGTATGTGCTTCGAAAGTATTTTTGGATGATTTTGTTTCTAAATATCCACCATTGGAAACACTTGATGCTAACACTATGCAGGTTTGCCAAGAGGAATACATGGAAATTCCCAAATTCTATGTTCTTTATACACTTCCGAGTGTGGACGAGAATAAGTGTGGGGAAATTTCTATCGAGCGATAATTTCACTATTGTTTTCTTGTGCTAATATTTGTATGGAGTTATTGTTTGCAAAAATGTATTATGGGTGGATCCTCAAATTTTCCGATTGTTAGTATATGGGGAATGAATCATGCAAGAGCCAAGTCGGGCCGTCGACTTTAAAACAAGCGCTTCATGGGAGGCAACCCATAGGTTTTGTATTTCTTATCCTTTTGTTTTTGTTATTTCTTTTTTCTTATTTCTTATCATGTTACAATTTCCCACCTTGACTTTACTAGGAGGATTCAATTACATTGAGGACAATGTAAGGTTTAAGTGTGGGGGAGTGGTTAAGCATGTTTTTAAAACAAAAATTACAAAAAAATGAAAAAATTTAAAAAAAAAAAAAAAAGTTTTACTTAAAAATTCCAACTTTTAAAGATTTTAGAGTCACTAGCATATTTCTAGGTATGTTTACATAGAGATTTTGACCGACATAATTGAACTTGGAAATGTTAGAGAACTACGTTCGGATTTCTTGTTTGTTTGAGTGTTAAATAATGGATTTAATCATGCCGGTGATGCGAATTTGGTGCAGGGAGAAGTGCGTTATTAGAGTTGCTGATCAATCATTAGTGGAGACTACCCGTATTATATCATGAGAGGCACCGACCAGAAATTTTCCATCTACTAAAGAGCTTCTTTTGAGTGTGTGTCACCGTAAGTTAATTCCGGGTAGAATGGTGAGCTACCCAACTTCCCACCACTAAAAGCACTACTCTTTGATCTCTTGAGTGCTAATTTTGTCAATCATGAGGGTGACGTCCATGGATGAAAGCTTCCTTCTTGTAGTTCGATTTGCAGTTAGCACCATTCTCTCTCGCGACAACAACGGATCCATAGAAACACACTCATCATCAACAAGGAGCGACATCAAAATCTACAAGGAAAGTTGGAAAAGTTTAAGGTTTACAAGCAACGGAACGAAAAAAAAAAAAGAGCAAATTTCAAATACAAGTAAAGCAACATACAAAGAGCGGATTTTTACATATATGTTGAAGACTTACACTACAATGAGGTAATTTTATATTCAAGTTTGAAGACTTATTCATGAAAGCAAAGAAAAGTAAAAGGTGAGAATTTTTTTTGAAGTTTATGATTTCAAGACGATACAAGTTGTGAAGAATCAAGTGGTAAATTACTTCTTCCACGGCCATGGTTTATTTTTGTATTTAATTTCTCTTGTGAAAAAAAAAAAAAAAAAAAAAAAAAAAAAAAAAAAAAAGAAAAAAAAAAAAAAAAAAATATTGAAAAAGAAAAACAAGAGAAATATTTGTTTTGTTAATGAGCCGTGGGGAAGGAAAATATATAAGGAAGTTTCAAGCGACAAGGATTTCAAGGTAAAGAGTTATAAATTGTTAAGGATTTATGAAATTCAAGGGTTTATCATCAATAGTTGAAACCGAAGACGAAGACTAAGAAGTTAAAGACGAGGAGCGGAAGACGTTTCTATTGGATGCCGTGAGAGTGGTGTTATAATTGGCGATCGGATGTGAAGGTGAGTAAGTAATCCCATCCTCAATATATATGATTGATTTCCTTTCTTAGAGATCGTCAGAAAAATGGTTTTTCAAAATATTAAAAGATGTGGGTTTTTCAAAATTTCGGAAGTTGTCCTTCCCACCATTCATCGTGTCGCAGGAATTCTCTCTTCATTCCTACCTGCACACATGTGAGAACCATAAAAAAGCTGTCTTTTTGAGTGCAATTATCATAAAATCCTTTTGGTGAGGCGAAGTCGAGGCGAAATGCTTATTGATCGTTTCTCAAACACGCATTCTCTCATTATGGTGTGGTTATTTCTCACTCAACATTTAAGAATGAGAATATGTTCTTTAGTATTTCTAACTTCTTATTACTAGCATGCAGAAATTCTATGTCCTCATAACTCTTTGGATGCTTGTGACGCTTGAACGCTTTGAAGTTGTGAGTTTTTAGTTTGATTTGCTCGAGGACTAGCAAAGTCTAAGTGTGGGGGAATTTGATAGGTGTAGAATACACCTAATTTACTATCTAGTAGTTTATGCTTTCTTTGCTATTTTTCTTGTAAATTATGTATTTTACGCTTGTTTTGAGTTTTGTAGCTACTTTGGAGTCACACGGAGGAAAAGAAGAAGAAATCACCCAATTTGAGCCAAAAGGGCAAAAAGGTCAGTTTACGGTGCGATTGATATATGGAGCCCATTTGAGGTTAAGGGGCTGCCAAACCGGGTAGCCCTTATCCGTAAACGGGTCTTTGCTATCAGCTGGTAATGGATGGGTTATGTCCATGGATGTTGAAACCCAAACCCATTGGCCCACATCCTAACCTAAGCCTGATCCATCTAACCGACCCGGATCCGTGATTATAACCTGAGCCCTAAATTGAGATTTATTTCTCAATCATTGTTTGTGCCTCAAATCAAAAAAATGAAAGAGACAAATAAGTTTCTTGTAAAGAGCTCGGAGAGAAAATCGAAGACGAGTTCGATCTGGATGGAATCAAGAACGAGCAAACTGCTACTAACAAATCAAGAGACCGATGATGCTCAAAGCTAGAGGAGATGAATTAAAGTGGCAGAGTTGAGGAGAAATTAGGTAAAGCGCTGATCTCGGGGAATCGAGGGTTCGATTGGAATTGTTGATGTTGATCGAGAATAAGCGGATTGCTCAAGGCCGGGAGAAATTGGAAGAAACGACAATGAGATTGGAAATGGGTTCGTGACTCGGATGAATCGAAGATGGTTTTGATGGCCGCTTGTTTGAAGCTCGGTGGCTTTGGTGATGAAGTAGAGACGAATCGAGTATGGATGGGTTCGTGTTGAAATCAACGAAGAGATGAATCGAGACGGAAGAACACGAGAGATGAAGTCATTTTACGATGGTGGTATCGATTGGCTCAAATGGAGAGACGTGATGCTCGAGACCGGGTATTGGCGGAATGATGCGCAATTAGCTCGGGTAGATGCGGGCGAGAAATTGTATGGCTATAATCGAATGGGTATTGATGAATTGAATATCTGTGGTTGAATTTCGAGCCGATGGATTGAATTGTTGCTGAGAAGGATTGAGATGAAGCTCGAGACCGAAACCGAGAGATGGTCGAGTTCTTGTGGCTAGCGATTTCGGAATAGAGAAGCACCTAATGAGTTTGGAAGAGTAGATGTATGCTAGGATTCACGGGGAGAAGAATCGGCCTGAAAATGGCTTGCGAATCGTCTAAAAACAGTAGAAACTCGCCAATTTTCCTCCCAAGGAGTGCGACTCGACCGATCCGAACGATCCCGAAGACCGATCCCAACCGAGCCCGATGACCATTCCTTCCGTGAAATTGAATAGGATTAAGTCGGCGAGTTAGCAATGATTCGAAGAATCGACTCATCCGAGTAAGCCCGGTTAGCCGAGTCGGAAGCTAACTCGAGTCCGACTCACTCCCTTCCTTGACCTTTGATCGATCGTTGACCCGACGGTTGACTAGTTTGACCGTTAGTCCTAACCGAGGACCGGACGGAATATTCCGTCGAATATTCTCTCGACGACAAAATTTTCGGCGACCATATGACGTTTTCGCCAAATTCGCCATAATCCCGATTTCCGTGAGCAAAATTCCAACTTTCTATGGACCTCTCTCATGGGTGTGAAGACTTTGGCTAGGAATTGGATGGAGAATTGGACTCAAATTTGGAAAGAGAAGGTGAAGAGTTGAGAAAAGCTTGGAATTGGAAATTGAATTGCAAAAGGAAAAGGATTCTAATCCTTGGAAGAATTGGAGAATATTGAAGCCTATAAATAGAGAAGTTTTCTACAACTTCTACACCTCTCTCTACACACACATTACTTGTGTTTTTGCTTGCTTTTCTAAGATTTTTCTTTTTAATTACTTGTGTGAATTTGAAACTTCTTCTCTTAATAATTATTAATTGTGTGAATTTCAAAAACATGAGTAGCTAAATTTCTTTTTGATTGAGGATGAATTCCTAGTTCTTAACATGATTTGAGTTTTTGTTTTTAAATTCTATCTTGAAGATTTTTCACATGATTATCGTTTGTTTTTACTAATAGGAGTGATCTTAAAGACACTCATGATTGATTGATAGATTGTTTAGAGTGCACGCTAAATTGATTTGTTAATTCGATCTAAAGCTAGTGAAAGTTAGGAGATAAGTAATCGTTTCTTGACTCTTTACATAAGTAGCAAACACGAGACCTTGCGGAGGGATTCCGTGGAGCAATTGTGTGTAGAAACAACGTTAGCAAGTAGACCTTGAGCTAAGAGTCTAACTACTAATATCAACCTAAGAAATTCGTAAAACTTAATGCATGAGACAAGTTACATCTAGGTTAAGCTAATTCTAGGTGGCTTGGTGATTAGAATCCCCAGTAGTCGAGAACTTCCGTGTCCGGTGATATAAGGGATTTAGGGTTTAGCACTTTAGCTAGCTGCTTTACCTACGGTTGGTGATAATTTGTGACTAAAAACAAGTAGAAGAGAACATAACTTGATTCATTGTTTCGTAACGAAGAAGGATTCCTTGATCTTGTCTCTCTTATTGCTTTCAACTTTATCTTTTAATTGTTTTTGTTTATTTTTCTTTTGCTTTTTACACCCCCCTTTTCGTGACAACTTTTACAACTATAATCTCGTGCTCCTCGTGGGATCGACCTTGACTGCCCTATATTACTAGTTAATTAGGTAGTAAAGTATTAATTAATTTGTTGTGGTTACGACACGCATCATACACCACATCTCACAAACCTTAGTTCTGAATCGGAAAATAAAATATGATTTTTGAAGATTACATCTAGATATACAAACTTCGTTTGAATCACCATTTCAAAAAACTCATGGTTACCCCATAAAAACTACTTTAGTTAACAACAAATTTCTGCCCGTCAGAATTTTTCAGAAACGTTTCTCTGTTTTGTAAAATATCAAAAAAATACTTTTACAACTCCAAAAATTCTAAAATTTTACATGGGTAACTATCAGGATGTCTACTACGTTGTGTCAAAAGGGTTCATTAAAATTCATTCAAGGTTAAGAGATAAACTCGAAACTCTACAGCTGACCAAAAATTCGTTTTTGTTTTTCACTCCACAATTAACATCCATGATTCACAAACCAACCAACCATATTTGATTATTACAAATTCTAATGTCTTAAGATTGTTGGGTGCAATAATCAAAAACAAGGAAAAATCAAATAAGAAAAAGTTATTGATACTTAGCTCCTTTATAATGGAAGTGATTGATTTGACGAAACGGACGAGCTCCCCAAATCTCCGCAACAGCAACAAGGAAAAACTTTGGAAAAAACAGAGTGAGTCACGTGTTCAACACGCTGCCCTTAAGACATTAGCGCCCGGCTACACTCAAGAGTGATGCTATAGCCCTCACAGGACGGATATCTCCAGGATAAAACACCCTACTACACCTACTACTAGCATATGTAGTAGATGCTCAACTTGAGCTTGGCAACTCCGAAAAAACCGTTAAGGAAAATCGCGAACACTTAAGAAACGACCATAAAATATTTTCCCTTAGGGGTCCCTCTACAATAAGGAGCAACCCCTTTCCCATGGTTTTTACAAAAGTAGTGAATTTGTTTATATAATTGACAAATACAACTTAAGAAGAAAAACTCCCCGATGTGGGACTAAAAGGTTTATATAATCTCTTAAAACTACTAAAAATTTGAAACTCCACAATGCGGGACTAATAAGTTTCATTCACAAAAGAAAACAATAAATTATAAGTTTTATTAAAACTTTAAAAATCCCTTTTTATTAATCGTTTTCCAGTTATGATATAGAAGACAAAGAACGAGAGACACAAAATAAAGAGGAAGAAGGAGAGAGAATTCTTATTAGTTGTGTACAATAGACAAACATTAGAGCCTCTATTTATAGGGCTAGACACAAGGGCATCCCAGTAATAAACGAGATTTACCCTAGATATTCTTAACATAATTACACGTTTATAACACTCCCCCTGATGACATTGTGTCTAAGCTAATTGCCTCGTTAAAACCTTGTCAGGAAATTCCAAAAGGACAAAACCTGATCGAAGGGAAAAGAGTACAACTTTTGACATAAAATAATAACTCTAGTCTATCTCAAAGACGAGTTTAAGCTAGCATAATTCTAACTGCAGATTAAGAAAGAAAAATAATAGAATTTATGCTGCCAAAGCGTGGATTTTAGTGTTTTTAAGGACTCCTCTAGAGACCTATAACGTTGAAATCATCAACTAATTAATCCGGATTTTTGGTTATGTACCAAATTTCTAAAAACACATAAAGGATTGTTAAACCTTATGTAAGAAAATAAGGTGGCTGCCTGAATAAAATTTAAATCCTCAAAAGATTACAAATTCAATATGTTCTTCGACCAAATTTCTTGTATCAATGCAATATGAGTCCTTCAAAGACTACCACGCCAAGTGCATTGTATAAAGAGAACAATTAATAAATCAATCCTAGGGTCTGACAATAAATAAGACCCTGAAACGAATACATTTCTTGTATAACGACGCAATATGACTACACCAACCTGTAATTAATAGGCTTGGAATTTTTAAGGTGATAAGTTTTGGATCCAAAATTGCGTAAATCGAGAAATTAATCCAACATAATTTGGATTATATGTCAACCAATCACATATGTCGATATTCCTCTGCATAGGGGTTCAAAACCACCATCATTTATTTCAGTAGCTACTTTGAATGAATATTCGACAATACATTAATTAATTACGATCCCACATAATTCTCAAGTGTATGCATATCTTAAAAAAAAATCATAGAATTGCTGGTACCAGCGCCCACGGGCATTACAATCTCTTCCTATTCAATTGAGGAGATAATAACTTCAAGAATGCGAATCGTGTTTTTGGTACACTCAATTGGAGCACTACCAGTAGCCTATTATAGAACGCTACTTATTTTACTAGATGTGACTGGATTTTCCTCATAAAGAGGTAAACGCTTATGCAAAAGCAAATATGATATTTCACGCCTAGTCAATGACAACCTTTTTTCAATTTGATCATTATGGGAGAGAAACTGATATAACATTCAAGTTAATTAACACCAACTTTTGTTGATAGTGTATAGTCTCCCCCTGATTATGGCGGAAATATTTTCATCTTATAAAAACGAAAACAAGTTTCGTAAAGTATTATCCGATTAATTCGAGGACATATACTTATAAGAATTTCTGGATGTTAACAATACCATGTGGGATAGTAGATACTGATTCCAAGAGCCATAAAAAAATTATCCCGAAATTGTAATCTACTTGAGATACAAATTGAACATCAACCATGTATTTTATTAGTTACAGCCAAAATATACAAATAAAACTCCAAAATAATTTCATGACCTCAAGGATCAACGAGATAATGAACTAGAATGAAATTATGGACACTTCTTTATCAAAAGAAAATTATATCAAGATCGATATAGTCACAACAAGGACTAATGATATAGCTAACAAGCCGGGTGCACCCATTGATCTTTTGTGTCCTACCGTGTTCCAACTACAAGTGGAACAATTTCAATTTTTGGAGATTTACCATAAGGAAAAGAAAAAATAAATAAAAAAAATTGCTCAATTTCCCTCAAGAATGCAACAATTCCTCATTTAATTGGTGTTTGCAATTGTTAATATCACCATACGATACGTTATCCCTTTAGGATCTATAGGGAAAAACCAAATCAATTGGCTTATATGATTCTTTTTAAGAAAATAAAGAAATCATTCGTTATTGAATTTAGAAAAATCCACGGTTTCCAATAAGAAATAGAAACCAATGGTATTGGTAGGAAGAACCAAAATATATTGGCATCTCATATAAGTAATAGAAAATCAATACCAGTTCGTTTATACGATTCATGAAAATCGTATTGAAGGAGAAAGAAATACAAAAAATGTTGTCCTTTCAATTATCGCATAAGGAGAATCCATTTTGTGGTTAAATGAATGGTTTCTTGTAATGGAATAGAAACCGGATAAAAAAAAATCACATGATCTTCCTTATCTTGTAATGGAATAGAGGAAGATGCCAAACTTAATTGGCCGGAGGTTTTTCAACCATGCATGTAATAAGAACTGTAAAGGTATATTAAAATTCGCGACGACACCAATTTTTGGTGATTACGGTTTCATGAAAGGAATAGAAACGGTAGACCATGTGTAGATGGATTTTTTCTTTCTCTATAGAAAAATTTAAAAAGAAAGGAAATCAAATATTCGGAAATACTGATCTCCCAAAGATGTATATATTTTTATATGTTTAACAATAAATTAATTTCAATAAAATATTGATTAAATTACCGGTTGATCTTTACTGTGTAAAACTTTAATTCGTCGAGGATTGTATGTGATTTCTCTTCGTGTGCACATCAATCTGACCATACAAACGTCTAAGTTGATCAGGATGTATAAAAATTAGTGCTCTTCGTAGATTTCTGCATCAAAGAAAGACTTAATTAATCAAGTACTTCACATGCTAACTTTAAAGGAAATCCGTAGTCATACTGATTTGTTCCTAGTGCACCAATCAAGATCATTAGGTGTTTGTAGGATCATAATATCGCAACGTACAAGGTTCGCGGGATTAATGAACGACGGCGTCGCGAGGGAGTCGCAGGAAGCTAGAATAAATGACGCAATGAATAACGACAGCAAAACATAAAGAAGACGTGAGACCCGGCGAGGGTTAAGAAGTGTCGCGAGAGCGAATGTTTGTGCATCTCACGACACTTCAAGGGACATTCCCGAAAATAAAGGGTAGCTTAGTCATCATCCACTATGTATCACCCTATATAAAGGGTTGAGTGAGTCTGTGAGGAGAGAGATCTTTTTGGAATGGTTGGGCAAGTCATTAGGAGAGAGAAAATTTAAGAGTGCTTTAATTTCTAAGTGTAATTCTATTTTCTTGGGTAAACAATTCATGGATTCAATCAATAAATATTCTTGATCTTACATCTTTCAATGGACTAAATAAGCAAAATCGAGTAAGGGGTGTAGTGTGGGAAAACCTGCTACTACATATGCGCTAGAAACAGGGAAGAGCAGTGATTGACGTAGAAATTGGAAGGAATTTGGATTAACAGAGAAAAGATTTGGAGAAGGTACTCAAGAATTCATTGAAAAAGAATAATGGCTAGAAGAAGAAATGTACAAGGGCAACCAACGATTATAAGAAGAAGTGGGAGACTTGCTGGAGAAAGGAGGAATGAAACAGGAGAATCGTCAAGGATGAATATGAGAAACGATGGAGAAGATCAAAACCAACCACCAATCTCCCCAGTAGCAAACGCGGCTGTGGATTATGATAGAGTAAGTGTACATACTTGGAGATCTGATTCTGAAGATGAGAGAGAAGAGGAACAACAGCTGGTGAACAATGGACAAGGAGGAGGCGAGCAGGGAATGAATGGAGAAATGAATCTCGCAAACGAAGAAATCGCAGCGTTAGAAAGATTGAGACAAACAATACACGAAGAGAGACGGCTAGAGGCAGAGGAACGAGCAAACTTGACAAGACAGAATCATGAATTGAGGATGGAAAATATGAGGTTGCAAAATAGGAGATCTAGAAGTAGCGTGAGATCAAGTTCAAGATCGAATATGAAGAAAGAAGGAGAGTTTTACCAACAGAAAAAATACCGAGGAAGAAACACAAAATCCGAATACGAGCATGGCGAGAGAAGAGGGAAATAGAAGATCGTTATATTCCTCGGCCCGAAAATCTTCAAAATGAGCGGAATAGGGAAAATCAAGGAAACATGCAACTTCAAGAGCCGAATGACCCAAATGGCAAGGGAGAATAATCTTGCACGGGAGAGAAGAATTGAGAAGAAACCGAGAGATCGAGAATGACATTGAGAGACATTACATTGCACAAGCGCGGCTAGCTCGCGAGAGAGAAAGAATAAGAGCAGAAATGGAAAATCAAGAGATGGAGGAGGCAATCCTAAGCGAGAATAACCACGACAACCGCGAAAGAAGGAGGGAACAAAATCGTACCAATAGAAATATTAATGAAGAATATGAGAGGGTGCAGATGGGAATTGAGAGACAGCCAAGAAGAGAGAACAACCAATATAATGGCGTGCGAATTGGCGAAAGAAACGAAGAAGAGCGTCGCAGGGAAAGAAGAGGGGAAAATAACGAGCAAGAAGGTGAAAATAGGCGCGAGCGAAGAAGGAGAGAAGCAGAGCTAAAAAGACCAAAAGAGAATCAAACTCGAGGCAAATGAACAAATCTTAAGAGAACTGGCTGAAATGAGAGGATTACCGAACAATAGAAGGGAAGGAGGAAGGAAACAATTAGACGAAGCCATCGCAGAAAGCCGCGAAGAATCCCTTCACGCTAGAAGTACAGATGGGAGGAATACCTCCTAAATGCAATCTACTGCGTTAACCAACATCTTTGATGGAACAACCTCGTGCGGTACAACATATCAAGGCTTATATGAGATGTATGTTACAATGGAAGAATCATGATGCTATACTATGCAAGTATTTCGCGTCAAGCTTGATAGGAGAAGCATTAAAATGGTTTGAAGGTCTGCCAAGGAACACAATCACATCATTTAACCATTTACAAGCCACGTTCCCGGGAGCATACATAAGTAACAACTCTTCGCGACCAGGTATTGAAGATGTATTCGGGTTGAAACAAAGGGTTGGCGAAAGCTTAAGGCAGCTTGACAATAAGATGGAGGACCATGTGTAGCGAAATGGCAGACGGGTTGAGGAAAGATATCTCATACTCTCATTTGTAAATGCTCTCTTCGCGACCAACTTGTTATACGTTCAAATTTTTAGAATCAAAAATACAATCACAATGGCAGAATCTGAGAATTACAGAAGAATATATTGCCTTAGAAGAAAGACAAATGAAATGAATTCTTATCCAAATCGCGAACACAAACTCTAATGTCTGCTGAACGCAAGCTTGCTACCCCAATTCATAAATACAAGTGGCGAGCACTTCGCAAGGACAAAGAAGTAAGGAAAGCCGATGAGGGGCAGCAGAAGATAGTAGCCATGGGAAGCCATGACCAGGAGGAGTTTGAACAAGAAAGGAACTATTACAACCGTAATGAAGAATAATAAGATTCAGAGGCTAGATCATGCGCAAGAAACTTACGGTGGACGAAGGCAATATAACCATGGAGGGCAGAGAAGTCGTAGAATAGCATGGGAACCAATTAAGATGCCTCCACTGAATGCTAGTGTGGAAAAGATCTGGGAGGCTATACTTGTGATGGAAGATGTACCAAAGACCTTGGAACGCGGGGATGGAACCACCACCAAAGCTGACGTAAGTCATGAGTTTTGTTCTTACCATCGTTTCCATGGGCATCAAACAAACGATTGTAGAAACATAAAGAGAATTATTCTCGGATGATTGATCGGGGAAGTCAATCACTTTCTAAAGGGAGGAGAAGCGGGCCGACATTACCACCACCACCAGAGGTGCACGGTAATGAAGTCGGCGAAAGGAAAAGAAACATTTGTTATAGAAGTTGGAACAAAAGCTAGAAATTTGAACCGCAACTCTATCGTCCACTCCTACCGCACAATCGAAGATTTCCATGATAACGTGCTCGGTAGAGTCTTTGCGAGAGATGCTAATGATAAAGAAATAATGAGCTCAAGGCGAGAACGACGCATTAGAAAAGTGGCAATTGAAGACTATTTCTTTCTCTCGCAGATGAAGTGCCAAAAGGAAGAGAAACACATGATAGCCCGTTGGTTGTGAAACTAGAGATTAACCCGAAACCAATTGATGGAGAAGATGATGAGGCGAAGCTTGCCGGGCGATCAACCGAATTTTAATCGACACCTAAGTTCATGAATATTCTCTTCTACCATACTTACAAGACGATGGGAGGAAAAGATGAGGATTTGATCCCCTCTACATACAAGATATATGGCTTTAATGGCACCGCAAACAAACCAAAGGGAGAGGTTCACATGAGAATACCTCTACAAGGATTATCAACCGATATCTTATTCTCAGTGTGGTTGACGTGGAATCTCCATATAATGCGCTGATTGGGAGACCATGGCTTCATGAAATCTTGGGAGTCGCATCAACATATCATCAATGTATAAAATTCCCACATCCAAATGGCATTGGTATCATACAGGGAGATTGGAAGGAGTCGCAACGGTGTCATGAGGTCGATATAGAAAGTCACAAGAAAGAAATGCCAAAAGAAAGGATTGGAAGCAACATGTGAGAAATGAACAGAGAAAGGAGAAACTGGTAGATGCTATAAGTGAAGTGAGGGCTGAACATATCTCGCGAGGTGAATCCTGAGACAGACCAATATTATGACAATAAAGAAGCAAAAGATATGAGGAACAAAAGGCATAAGAAGTGAATAATCAATAAAAGCAAAATGCAAAGTAGCAATTGAAGTAATGATGTGCGAGAATCTCAGCAAGAGTAAAATGAGAATTCGACTAAGAAAGAAAAGTGAAATACAACAAATGAAATTCTTTAAAGTAACTACGCGAATACTTCGCAAAACAAATATCAAAGAAATGATGAAATATGAATGATTGAATGATTTAACAAATATGAATGCGCAAAAGAATGGGACGAACCTTTATGGCGTACACCCTAGTTCAACAAAACTGCGAATAACATTTCGTAAGAGGCAAATGTAAGACCTAAAGTGCGTCATAATAACATTTCGTAGGGTATCTCTCGCCATGGTTCAAGGTTACACCGGAAGGTTACACCGCTCCCGAAGCCCGAACCATGAAAATTTGGGGCCCATGAAAGCCTATCCGGAAGAGGTACCTTGGATTCCCAACTATATATGTAGGTTATACCCTGGTTGGGCGACCGAGGGTCTCTTCTTAGGAGTCGTTGTATGCTCAAGGCGCCGAGGTACACGGTTGAGCCGAGTGCCCGGGATGGATGAACCTACCCCGGCCATTCTTGGCAAGTCTTGGCATGCGTTGCACTCGCCCGAAGAAAACTCCACTTAGGGTGCAGTCTCGTAACCATAAACCATATAGGTATAAGGGATAAGAGGTCACGAAAACAACTTTAACCAGGGTTGTTGTTAAGACCGGATGGGAGGAGCTAGTCTTGTATGGCCGATGTTTCGCCTCCTTGAAGGGGCAACCTAGGAGATGATAAGGGCGACGCTCTCCATTAGGGGGTGTCAAAACAGACGCAAATGTCATAAGGCTATGTTTTCGCAAGAGAATTTAGGCTCGTCATATTTGTGCAATGATCCTGCAGAGGCAATAATACTAACGCAAGGGTAAGGCGAGATCAATGGGTCTTTACATGACAGTGTACGGACGTCCTGCGATTTCGTCGCAAGACGGCAATGTCATGGGGCTTTATGTTCGCAATGATATTTAGGCCTGTCATATTGTCGCAACCAAAACATCCTGCAGAGGCAAAAATACTTGGAGAATGATAAGGCAAGATCAATGGGTCTTTACATGCAAGTGTAAAGACGTCCTGCGATTTTGTCGCGATGAAAGGTGGCAGGGAAGACCTCTAATTAGGGAGGTCTAACTCGGAAGACCACACAAAATGATAAGGCAGGGTCAATGAGCCATTACATGAAAATGTAAAGGCGGTCTGCGACCTTGTCGCAACAAAAAGAGATAGAATTCTCAATTCATGAAGATACCCGCGACTCCGTCGCGACGATCCATTTCAATAACAATAAGATTATTATCAAACACAAGAAGACAACTAAAATCTTCCATCTGAAGATAAATAACAGAGGCAAGTATGGGAATGGAAAAGATGGAATATTGTTATTCATCTTCTGACGAAAGAGTTATACATCAATAATGTTAGCCAATTATATTACAAGGAAGAACTACCAAAAAAGGGGAGTGAAGATTGAATTCATGGGGAAAAAATCCAAGAAGTTCACCATAACAAAGATACAAAGAATGTACGATATTATAGGCGCGAAGAAAACAAAAAGAGTTATATCTTTGGTGATTCTTCTTCTTCATCCGATTCTTCGCTTTATTATTCTCATCGCTGAATTTTCTTCTTCGCCACCTTCACTATCGAAACATCGGAGACAGTGTAGATTCTCAGAACCTTTTCAAGAAGCCAGGGATATGTATGCAGAGGGATATTCTGGTGCTTACAAACATACTCCATGGCTCCATTGCGAAAACGAACAACATCATTATTAAAGTTCTCCACTGTTGTTTCAAATTGTTTCTTCAACTTGGAATACTTGTTATTACGAAGGGAGAGACTCTTGGCGAGTCGTTGTTTTTCGTATTCAAGTTCTTCAATTCTCATTGGGAAATTCCTTGCGAGTTGTTCTTTCTCGCATTCAAGCTCTGCAATCCTAGCTTGAAATCTTTTCTCGCATTCTACAAAGAAGTAACAACAAATTAATGATTTATAAACGGTACAACAAGAATAAGAAACAAGAAGGTATAATAAGCAACCTTCTCTCGTCGATATCATATCTTTAACCAAGGAAGTATGCTCGGCATGAAGACTAACATCAACACCTAGGTTATTTCTGCATTATCTAAAACTTTCGCAGCCCAGTGCGAATTCATCATCATTATTTATAACAAGGAGTGAACGAATTTGATCTTCTCGCTCACTAAGTAAGGAATTCTCAAGAAGCAATTCATCTCGCTCAATTTGTAGCTCAAGAAGAGATTTTTGAAATGTTGCTAATGCCCATGCACCATTATTAGCAATGCGATCTTTGTCATCTATATGGTCACTAATTTTCTTCCTCAAAATTTTGATTTCTTTATGAGACTCAAGAAACATTTGTTTAAATTGGTTGGTCAGTACTTAAACCAGATCTATGTTCAATTTCTAAAAGGCGATATTTGGTCCGGAGTTCATTTAATGAAAGGGAGTTAATTTTGTTCGATGAACTACTTAAAGAGTTGTTGAGGTGAGCAAGAAGAAGATTATTATCCATAGGTTCGGAAATGTATGGAGAAGAATAGCCTCATCGGAGAGATTATATACATCTGCGAAAGTAATAAGTTAGGGGGCAATATGCGACCGATGAAACAAAAATAGTAAAAGAAGGAAAAATTTTATACCATAAAGTTGCACGATTAGCGTTACGAAGAGTGGACACCCTATCTTTTTGGGAGTCAAGTTCGGTATTCAACTTTTGAATTCTCTCATCTTTATCGCGAGACGACGCAGCCTTCAATTTCTAGTTCTCGAATCCTCTTGTTTAATTGAGAATTCTTCTTTTCAAGATTGTTGCGTCTTCTCTCGAGATCTGAGGCAACTACAAAGGAAGTTCTTCCAACCTATGAAAGAAGATAGAAAAGTCATTAATATATATATACATTTAAAAATTTAAAGTTAACAGGGAAATATGACTGCATGCGTACCAAAGATCCAAGTGCATTCAAGAAGTCAGGAGACATGATTCTAGAGGCTCCATTGAAAGAATCGTTGCCTTCTAGTAAAGCAGCATTACACACATTTGCGAGAGTCCCGCAAAGAGAAGCTAGGGGAGCATCTCCCATTCCTTGGAAAGAGTCTGAGAAGATGCTAGATAACCGATCCATAGGAGAACCGACCAGTGGAGTCTCTTTAGTGAAGGGAGGATTCGAATCATGGTCATCCTCATCAGAAGATTCAGAGCTTGAACTAAGGCGAGAAGAAGACTGAGCCTTTCGCTTTTTAGTCAATGGAGAAGAAGATTTATTCTTGCGAGCGACAGTTTTGCCCTTACTTTTACTCTTCGCAGCTAAAGCTTCTTCAACTCCAACCTTCGCGTACGCGTAAAGATAAGAAACAGAGGCAACAATATTGTCTTAAATAAAAAGAAAGGAAATGTTTCTTACTTCACTCGTAAGCGATCGAAGCAATGTCGTAGTATCCTCCGACGGATCCTTCTTGTAGCTCCTTCTTAATCTAGTTATCTCAAAGATTTCACAAACTCAAGAATGATAGAAAGAAAGTTGTGAAAGCAAAATTTGAAGTAGGAAACATACCTCCTTCGCCTTCTCGTGCCATTTGAATTCCCAAGGATGATATCCTGCGAGGTTCGCAGAAGAATATGCGAGCCCGCGATATAAGGGCCATTTAAGATCAAGGGTACAACCCACCATTTCTCATCTTTGGAGTGGCGAGGAGTAGTATTATTACCCGGTGCCAATCAATATCCCGCATGAGCAATTTATCCTCGGGGACATTATCCTTCTTTTTCGTGCGAATACCCCAAATGAGATTTCACATTCACCATAGTTATCACCGCATAATTTTCAAAAAAGTTTTCTACAAGATCTGTACTTCTCAGCAGCTATTTCCAAGTCTCTGCGAATTTGGGGTTTCTGACAGAATTAGAGTATAAAGATCCTTTGCCAGCACCGCGGTTCGCGAACTCAAGCATCAGGCGAATGCAATCGCCACTCAATTGATAAATAGCCCGAGAGAATTTTTCATGGGCCAAGATTTCATAAAATAGAGGCAACTCTGGATCGTATAAGGGAATGGGAAGCCCCGCGAGAAGCTGACCTAGCGAGACTATAATCCTTTGATCATCACATTGATGATCAGAAAATAATTTTGCAGAAAGAATGGATGAAGATTCTTGATCGGGAATGGTTGATAGAGTGAAACCCTTCTCAAGCAACTTCTGTTGAACTTCCTCAAAAGAAGCTTTATATGCACGACTCATAGAGGCCATTATCAGTATGGGAATGGATGGGAGGTTGGAGATTAGGATCAGCGTTAGAAGAGATGAAGAAAAGATTTGCAGTAGCAGAAGCGCAAATTGCGGAAGGAGAGAATCAAAGAGAAGTTGCAGAGAGAAACTAAAGAATGAAAAGGAGAGGAAGAAAAAACTATATATAGGGAAAAAGATCCTCGAGAAAAACGAGGTCATTTAATGCGAGAAGAGACATGAACGGTCAAGAATAAACGGTTGAAAGAGACGTGTCAAGAAAAGACATTAATAATCGAAATCCGTGTAAAAGTACAAAACTGAAATAAATAAAGATAAGCAACATCGAGATCAAAAGAATCACTCTCATGATACTCTTCCCTTCAGGAGAAATATGAGGAGAGACAGAGACGACACTTCATATACATCTTAAAGAAGCTTCCGGAACTTCGCAAAAGAATAGAGGCAAGTACGTACTTTTTAAGAAAAGTATTCTTTCGCTTGTTCCTTCACCAATTGAGACCAAGGAATATGACAACGATGAATTTTTCCTTCAAATCGCTCTTCAAGCAATATTCAAGGAAAAAGAGGCAAGATGTAGGATCATAATATCGCAACGCACAAGGTTCGCGGGATTAATGAACGACGGTCGCGAGGGAGTCGCAGGAAGCTAGAATAAACGACGCAATGAATAACGACAGGCAAAACATAAAGAAGACGTGAGACCTGGCGAGGGTTAAGAAGTGTCGCGAGAGCGAATGTTTGTGCATCTCGACACTTCGCGGGACATTCCCGAAAATAAAGGGTAGCTTAGCTGTCATCCACTATGTATCACCCTATATAAAGGGTTGAGTGAGTCTCAGGAGGAGAGAGATCTTTTGGAATGGTTGGGCAAGTCATTAGGAGAGAAAAATTTAAGAGTGCTTTAATTTCTAAGTGTAATTCTATTTTCTTGGGTAAACAATTCATGGATTCAATCAATAAATATTCTTGATCTTACATCTTTCAATGGACTAAATAAGCAAAATCGAGTAAGGGGTGTAGTGTGGGAAAACCTGCTACTACAGTGTTTGTATACTCAAAGAAAATAAAAGCGAAAAGTTCCAACACAAACCCGTAGAAATTGGAAGAAATTATCTACAAAATCAAGTCAACCCATGTTTGTGCATCTACAACCGAGCACATAAATTTAACAGAGCCAAGCCAACAGTATACGCTAATACTTCGTGGTTTGATTACGTAAAAATCAAATCAGGTTGTAATAAGCAATATCTCATTATGAGATGAAAAAACAATCGATGCAAAAACGCTAGATGCGATTCTTAAAACTTAAATTGTTTTAGTAAAAAGAAAACTTGCTTAGTTGGTAGAACAACGTGCATGATAACGTGTTATGATATAGAAGACAAAGAACGAGAGACACAAAATAAAGAGGAAGAAGGAGAGAGAATTCTTATTAGCTGTGTACAATAGACAAACATTAGAGCCTCTATTTATAGGGGTAGACACAAGGGCATCCCAGTAATAAACGAGATTTACCCTAGATATTCTTAACATAATTACACGTTTATAACAATTTCGAAAATATTTGGTTAAAGGTGGGGACCTTTTTGGATCCGTTTTTGTGCACATAACACTATAGCAGGCAGGCCTGTGTCGGTGGTGCAGGTTTTTTTTTAAAGTAATTTTTTTAAATAACTATGGTAAATATGTGGAAATAAATGTGTTCAAATTAAAAGACAAAATAGTTGAGCTCGAGAAATAACTGAGTCAAGTAGCATGAATGATTTTTTTACTACACACAAGGTTGTAACACCACCAGCTCTGACCAAAGGTGTGATCGAAAGCGACAGTTCTCAACTTTGAGATGGAAAATAGTATTTTTGATGCAAAAATATATTATGGCATGGTTAAATGGAAGCTGATGTCTTAGCAGAATAGGTGGTGTATACATAATATATAGGTTGTTAGGCAAAAATTGATTGATAAAAGTATATTCAAACTACAAATGTTAATTTTATGGCCATTGATGGATATATATTATAGCTTCATATTCTCAGAGATGGTTTACAAATTCCAGATTTAGTATCTACAATGTCGTAAAATCATTCGATTCATCTTTAATGTGATAAAATAAGACACCTTTGTTTTTCAAGGTCATAAATATGACATTTTCTTCATTTTGACTTCATCAACTCATTTTTTTTTTTTCTGATGTAAAGAGAAATATATATTAATTAAGAAATATAGTACAATAGATTCACAAGATCATTTTTATCAAATATATTGGACATCACACTAGATGTAGATATTCTTAGTTGAAGTTGTATTGTCATGTGCTGAAGATGCCTTAGACGAGCTTCATATTCTCAGAGATGGTTTACAAATTCCAGATTTAGTATCTACAATGTCGTAAAATCATTCGATTCATCTTTAATGTGATAAAATAAGCTATCCATTAGAGCAAGTCTTATGGTGGAATCCAAGCAATTCCAAGTGTGGAAAAACCATGGAATGTCAAGTCTAGTGGCTTCCAAGTTGGGGCTTTCCACAAAAAATCCAAGGAGGGTTCCATGGTTTGGTGGAAGGGTTCATGGAATCCATCTAAACGCCAATAAGAATAGCGTTAAACGCCATGGATACAATAGATTCACAAGATCATTGATGGATATATATTATAGCTTCATATTCTCGAGAGACGGTTTACAAATTCCGATTTAGTATCTACAATGTCGTAAAATCATTCGATTCATCTTTAATGTGATAAAATAAGCTATCCATTAGAGCAAGTCTTATGGTGGAATCCAAGCGATTCCAAGTGTGGAAAAACCATGGAATGTCAAGTCTAGAGGCTTCCAAGTTGGGGATTTCCACAAAAAATCCAAGGAGGGTTCCATGGTTTGGTGGAAGGGTTCGTGGAATCCATCTAAAAGCCAATAAGAATAGCGCTAAACGCCATGGATACAATAGATTCACAAGATCATTGATGGATATATATTATAGCTTCATATTCTCGGAGACGGTTTACAAATTCCAAATTTAGTATCTACAATGTCGTAAAATCATTCGATTCATCTTTAATGTGATAAAATAAGCTATCCATTAGAGCAAGTCTTATGGTGGAATCCAAGCGATTCCAAGTGTGGAAAAACCATGGAATGTCAAGTCTAGTGGCTTCCAAGTTGGGGCTTTCCAAAAAAAAATCCAAGGAGGGTTCCATGGTTTGGTGGAAGGGTTCGTGGAATCCATCTAAAAGCCAATAAGAATAGCGTTAAACGCCATGGATACAATAGATTCACAAGATCATTGATGGATATATATTATAGCTTCATATTCTCAGAGACGGTTTACAAATTCCAGATTTAGTATCTACAATGTCGTAAAATCATTCGATTCATCTTTAATGTGATAAAATAAGCTATCCATTAGAGCAAGTCTTGTGGTGGAATCCAAGCAATTCCAAGTGTGGAAAAACCATGGAATGTCAAGTCTAGTGGCTTCCAAGTTGGGGCTTTCCACAAAAAATCCAAGGAGGGTTCCATGGTTTGGTGGAAGGGTTCGTGGAATCCATCTAAACGCCAATAAGAATAGCGCTAAACGCCATGGATACAATAGATTCACAAGATCATTGATGGATATATATTATAGCTTCATATTCTCAGAGACGGTTTACAAATTCCAGATTTAGTATCTACAATGTTGTAAAATCATTCGATTCATCTTTAATGTGATAAAATAAGCTATCCATTAGAGCAAGTCTTATGGTGGAATCCAAGCGATTCCAAGTGTGGAAAAACCATGGAATGTCAAGTCTAGTGGCTTCCAAGTTGGGGATTTCCACAAAAAATCCAAGGAGGGTTCCATGGTTTGGTGGAAGGGTTCGTGGAATCCATCTAAAAGCCAATAAGAATAGCGTTAAACGCCATGGATACAATAGATTCACAAGATCATTGATGGATATATATTATAGCTTCATATTCTCAGAGACGGTTTACAAATTCCAGATTTAGTATCTACAATGTCGTAAAATCATTCGATTCATCTTTAATGTGATAAAATAAGCTATCCATTAGAGCAAGTCTTATGGTGGAATCCAAGCGATTCCAAGTGTGGAAAAACCATGGAATGTCAAGTCTAGTGGCTTCCAAGTTGGGGCTTTCCACAAAAAATCCAAGGAGGGTTCCATGGTTTGGTGGAAGGGTTCGTGGAATCCATCTAAAAGCCAATAAGAATAGCGCTAAACGCCATGGATACAATAGATTCACAAGATCATTGATGGATATATATTATAGCTTCATATTCTCAGAGACGGTTTACAAATTCCGTTTAGTATCTACAATGTCGTAAAATCATTCGATTCATCTTTAATGTGATAAAATAAGCTATCCATTAGAGCAAGTCTTGTGGTGGAATCCAAGCAATTCCAAGTGTGGAAAAACCATGGAATGTCAAGTCTAGTGGCTTCCAAGTTGGGGCTTTCCACAAAAAATCCAAGGAGGGTTCCATGGTTTGGTGGAAGGGTTCGTGGAATCCATCTAAGGGTTCGTAAACCATGGAATGCCTTAGACGAGCTTCTTTTGCGATGTAATCCGCCGCATAGTTGTATTTCCTATTTATATATTGTACCCGAGCTCGAGGGAGATTTTCCAAAATTGTTTGAGTCGTCTGTATGGTAATTTCTACACTCCAATCTGGTACCTTGCATTCCTTGTTGATTGTCTCTGCCAACAATTTGCAATCAGTTACTAAGGTAACACTGGATAAAATATTTTCACTGAGCCAATAGAAGCTTTTAGTAAAGCTTTTGATTTTGCATGGAAAGCCAAGGACGCCCAATCCGACCCTGCTGCAATGTGCATGAAAGACTCATTGTCCACAGAGCAAAGTATAAAAGCATATCCCATGGATGAATTTTTTTTTTTATAAGCAGCATCAATAAAGATTATCCAGTTCGAGGATAAATTTGACCATTTCTCCTTGAAATCCATACTTCTTTGAATCTTCTTACTCTTTTGGATATTCTCTTGAGTGTATTGTTGTAAGAATTTCTTGATTTGCTCTATTAGGTTATTAGGATTCAGACTGATCTTGTCAAAACCAACTGAGCATCTATACTTCCATATGAACCAGGAAATTGCCGCAATCTTGTCCGAGAACTGATTGAAGTCTGGTACCGTGATCCACTCTTTAATCCATTTTGCTATAGAATCTGCACTAATTCTTATGTTCACTGCTTCAAAAGAAAAACCAAACCAAATTGCTCTAGCAAAAGGGCAAGCTTGAATTAGATGTTGTTCTATTCATAGAACTTGGGAGTTGCACATTGGGCACTTCGTAGTAAAGTCTTTATTATGCAACCCGAGTCTTGCATTAGTCGGGAGAGATTTTTGAGCTAATTTCCAAAAGATTCTTGGAATCACTTTAAACTTCCAAATCTTTTGCCAAGGGAAATCTCTTGAAATGTTGTTTTCTTGATCTTGACTTGCAAGCATATTATAAACATTCTTCGCTGAGAAAATTCCTGAATGATGTTGCCATATAATTTTGTCTTGTTCTTGGCTGCTTGGAGATATGACTAGAATTTTTCTTTTATGTCTGGAGAGAGGAGATTATCATTTTTGTCTTGATCCCTATTTGTACCCAAAATAAATTCTGGGAACGAAACACGATGAATGGAAGATTTGGTATGTTTTTAGAGTTAGGAGACGAATTGAAGATAAAAGAAATTGACATAGGTTTTACGTGGTTCGGCGTTGTTGCCTACATCCACGGGTGAATCCCCTTGGGGAGTAATTTTTCATTGATGTTTGAATTACAATCTCATTTTCTCTCCCTCCTATTCGCCACCCTCTTTTTCATTTCTGCTCCTCACTATTTATACAATTGTATACACAATTTCAATGTAACTTAAATGGCACTAACTGCTCATTTATGCCTCCCTCTTCAATTCCGCATGAAACTGCTGAAATTATTGTTGCATGTATGAAACTGCTGGAATAAATATTGCATGTATGAAACTGCAATTCTGCATGACATGCTGGAATTAACTCTGCATGCCTCCATCTTCAATTCTGCATGAAACTGTTTGCATGCTTCTTTGAATAAATTCTGCATGAATGATGGATGGCAGTATTGGTGGACACTGGCTGGCGGAATAGCTGACTGCATGGGTAGAGACTGGCTGGCAGCACATCTGGCAGCATGGCTAGAAACTAGATGGCAGTGAGGCAGAGAACTTGGTTGGGAATTGGTTGGCAGTGCGGATGAGTATTTGGCTGGAGGTGTGACGAGCAACCCGACTTTAACAGTTGACCAACGGTTGACTTTGACTTTGACCGTTGACCGGTCATTGTAATACCGGGCAGGCTGGTGGGCTGCTTCGGTTGACTGATTAGAGGGCTTGGATGAGGTCCAAAAGATGATTCAAGTTCCAACTGGGCCAATTATGTGGCATTTTTGGTTATGGTACAAACATCGCCCTCTCTTAACCTCCAACTTGTTGGGGGTTAAAACATTTTCATTTTCTTAGTCAATGACAAAACTCGCCCCCAAGTGTGGATTATTGATGTTGAGGCGATTGGAAACCTTCTCCTGCTGTTTGCGGAAGTCAAGACACCCCCGAGAGTAAATTTTTATTGCTGAAGTGTAAAGAAAACTGTCTTCGTTGATTATGGAAATCGTAATCAAGTCGCCCCCAAGTGAGGCTATTGTGTTCGGCGGGAAACAGTTGAGTATGAACCATTGTTGTATGCAAAATCGGGACCGAAGGCTGAACTGCTCTGTAACGGAAGCGTGATGCTTGAGTGGAGTGGTGTTGTGAGTGAGTGATAACTCCTGATGTAAAATTGAACCGTGGTAGTTGCGTTGGACTTGTCTGCGATGGCCACAAAAAAATGTCTTCTACAGTAATGAGCAAAACTGGGTAGTAACAACATTGAGCAAAAATGGTCTGCAGCAGCTTCAACCAGCTGGCCTACAGCAAAAACTGTACTGCAACAGCTACGATCAGCTGGACTGCAGGATTTGCGAACATAGTGAATCAACGACAGCTTCGATCAGCTGGAATGCAGCAGCGACGAGCAAGAATGCACTGCAGCAGCTTCGGTCAGCTGGACTACAGGAACTACGAACATAGCTGGACTGCAGCAACTTCGATCAGCTGGACTGCAGCAGCATCGAGCATCGCAGCAGCTGCGATCAGCTGGACTGCAGGAGCGACGAGCAAAATTGTACTGCAAGAATCGCAATCAACTGATCGCAGGAACTGCGAACATGGCTGGACTGCAGTAGCTTCGATCAGCTGGTCTGCAGCAGCAACGAGCAAAGCTACACTGCAGCAGCTGCGATCAGCTGGACTGCAGGAGCTGCGGACATAGCTGGACTACAGCAGCTGCGATCAACTGGAATGCAGCAGCGACGAGCAAAGTTGTCTTGCAAAGAATCGCGATCACTGGACTACGGAACTGCGAATATGGTTGGACCGCAGTAGCTTCATCAGCTGGTCCGCAGCAGCAACGAGCAAAGCTACACCGCAAAAGAATGCGATCAACTGGACTGCAGGAGCTGCGACATAGCTGGACCTGCAACACCGCGATCGGATGGAATGCAGCTGACGAGCAAGGTTGTACCTGCGCGCTGCGCGATCAGCTGGACTGCAGGAACTGCGAACATGGCTGGACTGCAGTAGCTTCGATCAGCTGGTCTGCAGCAGCAACGAGCATTGCAGCAGCTGCGATCAGCTGGACTGCGGGAGAGGCGAACTATGCTGGACTGCAGTAGCTTCGATCAGCTGGACTGCAGCAGATTCTTCGAGGAATCAGGCTAAAAGCAGATTCGATAAAACTAGACCGCATCGATTCGTCCAAGCGAGTAAAGAATTGATGAGCAAAAGCGACTGCATCAGTTGCGTCCAACTGAAAAGCAGCAGTTGCTTTTGAACAAGACTACAATAATTCGATCAACTTAACTGTAGCAGTTTAACATTACTGATTGTAATAATTGCGTCAAAATATTAGGGTGTATGCTCGCCCCCTCTTAATCCTGTAACTCGTTGTAGGATTAAGAAGTTTGGGTTACCTGAAGTTTCGATTTTCAGAAGCTTAATTCCGCATTGCATTTAGGTGCCATGTAACTCGCCCCCCAAGCGTATGGAGTGTTACGCAGCTTGCCCCAAAAGAGTTATTTTAGACCATGAGGTGTTACGTATCTCGCCCCCAAGTGACAGTCAGTCACGTTGAAGTGATTTGCAATTCGCCCCCAGAAGATAGTGATTGTCATGCTGCTCAATGCTCGTACAAAGGTGCACTGCCTTGCTGCATTTTGCTTGCGCATGAAATTTTGAAAATGTCTGTTATCTGGAATTCGCGCGGGGAGCCAATCCCACTATTCCAGATGCGTGCAGAATTGAAATGTGTGCATCTCCTCGTGAGAAATGCACGCCACATTATAGGTGTCTCATTGAACAAAAGTATGCATGAATATATGAAAAGATGCGAAAATATGTAAATTGTATACGTACCGTATTGAAAGTGTTATTGCGACTTCGTTTATGAAGCGATTAGGATGCCCACTGGCTATGTTAATGTTTTCCAGCGACGATGACTAATATAGTTTCCTTAGCGTCTCGTATCGAATTAGTAACTAGATTTGTCTGTGGGACTGGAATGCACCAGTTAAATCAAAACTGGATTGAATACAGTTGCCATGGAACTGTATTTCAGCAGCTGCGATCAGCTGTACTGTAACAATTATACATAAAACTGGACTGAAGCAGTTGTGAGGAAAACTGTACTGAAACAGTTTTGGGGAAAATCGGACTACATCAGTTCGACCAACTGGACTGTAGGAATTAAAAAAGGATCATGGATTCGATCAATCGCCAGCAAGATTGTTCTTTGTGAAACGATTACAAAATAGCTTGATCAAAGGGATTGTAGTAATTATGCGAAAAAGGACTGCAGCAGTTCGATCAACGGGACTGCAGTTCTTGCTGAGGCACTGGACTACAGCAGCTCGATCAATTGGACTGCAGCAGTTTCGACGGTGATTGAATGTGACCGTTTCTGGTGCTGTCATTTTAAATTTCTAAAACTTCAATTTTCTCCTAAAATTGATATTTCGCCTTCACGATGTTGGGAATTGACATACGATCTCATCGGGCTGAAAATAACTCAGTTTGGATGCACGAAGAAGAAGTTATCGAAGAAACAAAATTGGTCGGTTAGCGCCTTGCTCCAAACATGTTGATGACGTGATTGTACCCAAAAAATATTATTCTCCAATTGTAAAATTTCAACTTCATGTTGTAGGATACTGAAATGCGATCGCAACGAGCCAAAAATCATCCAATTCGGACGTGAGAAGAAGAAGATATCAACGAAACAAATTTTTAGCCGAAGCCCAAGTGGGGCGTATAAATCCGTCAAGCTAATGACATGGGGCTGAAAAATCCAGGGCTATAGAATTAAGTTGTGTATCGGAGCTACTCTTTTAAGTAACGTCGTGCTACACCGAATCAGATGTATGATATTAAGTTGCGTCGTGCTCCACCGAATCAGATGTATGATATTAAGTTGCATCGCGATACACCGAATTAGATTTACGATATTAAGTTCCATCGTGCTACACCGAATCAGGCATACGATATTAAGCTGTGTCGCGTTACACTTAAATCAGCTGGCCGGGTGAGTCAGTTTGGGCTCGCCCCAAGTGTCTTCTTCGCTGTTCTGGAGAAGACGAAAATCCGGCTAACTCGCTGCTGGACGATGATGACGTCATGCTGATGTCATGACGGAAGATAATAACGGCATCATCTAACGGTAACGGAATATACTTGGTATATAATGATTCCGTTAACGATAATGGAATATTTCTGGTATATGCTGACGACGCTTGTAACGGTAACGAAATTTGCTGACTGTATTTTTCTGCTGACGTGGCATCTTCTGATTGGCCCAAGCTGCTGATGTGGCAGGTACTGATTCGGACATTTTGCTGACGTGGTACTGCTGACTAGACTTGACCGCTGACGTGGCTGTCGATGATTGGACCAAGAACTGACGTGTCAGGTGTTAACCGGTCCAGACTAATGACGTGGCATGCTGACTGGACAAATATGTTGTCGTGGCAGTCAACAAGTGGACACAATGCTGACGTAACACGCTGACAAGGCATCACCTGCTTATGTGGCGCCGTGCCGAAGTTTTATGTAACCTAGATCATCGAAGTTTGATGTACCACAGAGCATCAACGGTTGATATACGCAGCGCATCGGGGTTTGATGTAACAAGAAGCATCGAATTTTTTCCCAATGATTAAAATTTAATGTACCGCAGAACATAAATTTGATGTACCACAGAACATCAACGGTTTGTACACAGAGCGCATCGAAAATTGATGTAACATGAAGCATCGAACTTTCTCTGAGAATTGAAATTTGATGTACCGCAGAACATCGAAATTTCATGTACCACAAAACATCAACGGTTGAGGTATGCGGCGCATCGTAGCTTAACGTATCGTAAAACATCGAAAATTTTCCATAGCATTGACGAAAATGGGTGTACAAAACCTTCGTTGAGTTGGGTCAACATCACCGCGGCTTGAAATGGCTCAACTCGGCGGCTCGGCTTTGGCTTGCAGTCGTGGCTCGACTGGGCGGCTTGCATCCGCGGATTGGCTTGGTGGCTCGGCTCTGTCCGCCGGCTTTGCTGCAATTTTTTTTTTTACTTTTCGCCACGCTTTTCACTAACAGTGATCTTTCCCCTCGAGCTTTTGTAACAGTTTTGTGAACTGTTGTATTTTATTGTCTTGCAACGGTTGGTGTAACAGTTTAGCAGTTGTTGTCTTTTCTCCTTGAACTTTTACAACAGTTTTCTGTAACGGTTATTTGAGAAATCTTTGTGGTCCTTTTCAGGAAATTTTTGTGATGCTTTTATGGAGGTCTTCTCTAGGGTTTCCAAACGCTTGGAGACGTAGGAAATTTGACAACCCTTCGATCATGACAGTAATGATTTTTACATACTTCAAACTCGAACAGGTGGACACTTCATTATTTGAGAAGCAAATTTTTTTGAACTTTGGATCTGAACATGCTGCGGATCGAACATCCTGACAACAATCTTGGTGATTTTTGCAGTGAATCAGCTGTGGTGGCTTCCGATCTGCGATGTTGGACTGCAGCAGTTGCGATCAAGCGGACTGCGATGAATCGTAATTAACTGGTCTGCAGAAGATCAGCTGGACTGCAGTGATTGAAAACAAAACTGGACCAAGCCATGTTGCAGATCGAACATCCAGCAACAATTTTGATGATGTTTTTTTCGCCATCTTTCACCGTGGACCGAACGTCCTGAGAGCGGTTTCATCGGTCTTTGTTGCGATGCAGTTTTAGTGGTTTCCGAAGGTAATAGTTTCCGCAAATTTGAAACAGTGAATCTTGATTGCAGCAGTTGCGATCAACTGGACTGCAGTATGTGCGATTATATGGTCAGCAGCAGCTGCGATCAGCTGGACTGCGACCATTGTGATCAAACTGGGTTGCAGCAGCTACGATCAACTGGACTGCAACAGTGATTTTTCACGACGTTCAAACAACTTTTTCACGGAAACGATTTTGAAGCATTTTGTACAACTTTTCTCAATGGGAGAACACGATTCCTTTTCTCGTTTCCCCTTGGTCGGCGCTAATGTTTGTACCCAAAATAAATTCTGGGCATGAAACACGATGAATGGAAGATTTGGTGTGTTTTTAGGGTTAGGAGACGAATTGAAGATAAAAGAAATTGACACAGGTTTTATTTGGTTCGGCGCGGTTGCCTACATCCACGGGTGAATCCCCTTGGGGAGTAATTTTTCATTGATGTTTGAATTACAATCTCATTTTCTCTCCCTCCTATTCGCCACCCTCCTTTTCATTTCTGCTCCTCACTATTTATACAAATGTATACACAATTTCAATATAACTTAAATGACACTAACTGCTCATTTATGCCTCCATATTCAATTCCGCATGAAAGTGCTGAAATTAATGTTGCATGTATGAAACTTCTGGAATAAATATTGCATGGCTCCATCTTAAATTCTGCATGACATGCTGGAATTAACTCTGCATGCCTCCATCTTCAATTCTGCATGAAAATGTTTGCATGCTTCTTTGAATAAATTATGCATGAATGATGGCTGGCAGTATTGGTGGACACTGGCTGGCGGAATAACTGACTGCATGGGTAGAGACTGGTTGGCAACACATCTGGCAGCATGGCTAGAAACTGGATGGCAGTGAGGCAGAGAACTTGGCTGGGAATTGGTTGGCAGTGCGGATGAGTATTTGGCTGGAGGTGTGACGAGCAACCTGACTTTGACAGTTGACCAACGGTTGACTTTGACTTTGACCGAGTGTTGACTTTGACCGTTGACCGATCATTGTAATACTGGGCAGGCTGGTGGGCTACTTCGGTTGACTTGTTAGAGGGCTTGAATGAGGGCCAAAAGATTATTCAAGCTCCAACTGGGCCCATTATGTGGCATTTTTGGTTATGGTACAAACAATCCCATCTGTCTTCCTGAGTAACCAGTTCACTTACCCTTTGTGGGACAGGTTCCGGAATATTTATGGGTTTTTGAATTAAATCTGCATTAGGAACCTATTTATCTTCCTAAATTTTTGTCGAAACTCCATTTTTGACTTGCCAAACAAAGTTACCTTTAATAAGGTTTAGACCTTTTTGGATACTAGTCCAAATCCAAGATAAGTTGGAAGTCCTAGAAGATTGTAGGGGGTGATTATTAGGAAAATATTTAGCTTTTAGCAGTAGAGTCCAAAGTTGGCCGTGTTCTGAGATAAGTCTACTAGCTAATTTAGTAAGAAGGGATATATTAAATTGATGAGGATTTTTTATTCCCAGACCTCCTTGTGAAATTGGTTTACAAATGCTGATCCAAGCTTTAAAATATCCTCCTCTACTTTTGGGTTTATCTTTATTCCTCCAAAAGTCTCTTTGAATTTTATCCATTTTGGCCAGAGTTTCCTTGGGAAGATCTAGAATTTGCATCAGCTGGTAAGTTGGGTAACCTTGGAGAACGGACTATATTAGTACTGTTCTTCCCGCTTGAGAAAGTAATTTTGATTTCCAACCCTGAAAAGTAGTATAATACTTTTGTATTAAAGGTTTGAAATTTTCTTTTCTTTTTTTATCGAAGAAAAGTGGGGTTCCAAGATAGCTATCATTTGTTGTCATCAATGGGACTTTTAGGATTCTAGCGATGATTTTCCCATGTTTCGGGTGGATTCTAGGGCTGAAGTAGATTCCCGATTTTTGAAGATTGACCATTTATCCCGTGATCTCTCCAAATCTAGACAAGATATCTAGGAGGTTCTCTGCTTCCCCTAGATCAACTTTTGTGAATAAGAAGCAATCATTTGAAAAGAAGAGGTGTGAAATGTTTGAGGCATCTTTGTTTATTTTAAACCCTGAGATTTTCTTTTCAGAAACCGCCTTTTCTAGAAGTCTAGAGAGAATCTCCATGCAGATTAGGAAGAGATATAAAGATAGGGGATCACCTTGTCTTAACCCTCTTGAAGTGTCGAATCTTGGTCCTGGAGAACCATTGAGAAGGATGGACAAAGAAGTGGTCGAGATGCATTGCATTATGAGATTAACCCAGATATTTTCAAAACCTAGCGCTAATAGAGATGATTTAATGAAATTCCATTCCACTCTGTCGAAGGATTTTGATAGATCTAATTTTAGAGCAAAATGTCCTTTTTCTGGCTTTTGAGGTTTTCACAGTGTGAAGAAGCTCATGGGCTATGATAATATTATCATTGATTTGTCTTCCAGGTTGAAAAGCTGATTGGTTAGGGGATATTATCTTATTTAGAATTGGATTAAGACGGTTTGCTAATATTTTATAGTATTACTTAAGCTAATGGATCTAAAATCTGCTGGTGTCTGTGGGGTGGAAATTTTTGGGATCAAGGTTAAGAAAGAATGTTTCAAATTCGGATCTAATGTTCCCGAGTGGAAAAAATATTGAACTACTTGAATTATATCCGGACCCAATATATCCCAATTGGCTTTAAAGAAACCCGGTTCAAAGCCATCCGGTCTAGGGGCTCCCCACTGATTCATATTTGAAATTGTACGCCAAATTTCTTGCTTAGAAGGGTTCATAATAGAGATAGATTTAACTCCTCAGAAATACATGGATATATGATGCCGGATAAGTCTTCCAAAGAATTAGTATTCTGTGAGGTGCCTATATAGGAAAAATGGTTAACTAGAAGGGTATTGATTTGGTCTCTATCTGAAATCCAAAGACCTGACGGTTCCTTAAGTGAGTGAATTGCATTAATTCTTAAAGCATAAGCGTGAAAATATTCTGTATTTTGGTCAAATTCCTTGAAAAATCTATCTCTTGAAATTTGATGATAATAATCATTTTTGATTTTGTACCATTCACCTAATTCTGCTTGGAGTTTTCTTATTTTATCCAGATTGGCAGATAAATTTCCGGATTTATGGAGATAATCAATCATATTATTTAGGAATTTTATATTTTTGTGGATGTTTCCAAAGACATCAGAGTTCCATTGACATAGGTCACCGGAAAGAACTTGAAGTTTTGAAAAGAAGTTTCTATCCTTATCACTGGTAGAGTAGAGATTCTTGGCGACCATGGAGGAAAGAGTTGGATGAGAAAGCCAGGATCTGATGCATCTAAAAGGTTTTTCGATTATTTGTTTCTCTGGGTGAGAGTCTAAAAGAAGTGGTGTATGATCCGAACCAACTCTATGTAGATGACTTACCTTTGTGTTAGGGAAATTTTGTGTCCATTGAAAGGAAGTGAGAGCTCTGTCTACTCGCTCGCATATATTAGCTTGACCTTATCTGTTATTTGACCATGTGAATGGCGCTCCCTCGTATCCAACATCTTGAAGGCCCATTGAGTCTATTGTTTGTATTATGGAGGACTTTCTGCTGGATCTAGATTTCTTGTTCATAAATGATTCTTGAGATGCCAACAGCCGTGGAATATACATTGAAATAATTCAAATGCAAGTTACCCAAACTGATCTAACTGATATCAATTAAAATGTACCTCAAACATGGATGCTTATAATGTCTTTACCAGGTATTGATAGACATTCCAATCATTCTCCATCTCTCATGCATATAACAAAAAATATTTATTTTCCTCCAAAATTACACTAAGGAGGTTTCGACTTTAACAACACTGGTCATGTACTTAAGGAAGTGTGAAAAGACGGTCCGTCGTTTTATTAACAAATACTCCCTCCGTCCCACTATTAGATGACCTATTTGGTTTAAAATTTTGTCCATTATTAGTTGACCTACTTCATTAAACAAGAGGATATTTCTAAAACTATCCTTTTGATTGATTATTTTTAGAATAAGAAATATGTATAATTTGGTATCCATGTTTATATTCGTTACGTAGGTGTTTTAAAATTCTTTTCAATGATACAAAGTTTACGAAAATCCATGGTGTCGCTTGTGAGATAAATCATATCTAAATTTGACAAGTTATTATCCATAAGGGTATAAGTGTAAAAAATACCTAAAAATACTCATTTCCATTTGTTGCCTTAAGAATTTTGCAAACTTGAACTAGGTCATCTAATAGTGGGACGGAGGGAGTATTATGAAATGGAAATGGCCGCTAACCATCTTAAGGGGTGCATTCTTTGTAAATTGTTATATCAGGTGTGAGACTCCAATGCAAAATACTTTGGTAACAGGAAACACCCTGGCCACATGGTTAAAATAACTAATTTGGCACAGTAATTTTATCCAAATCCATATTTAGGCACGTAGGGAAGTGAATAGTAAATACTCCCTCTGTCCGTTTTTATCTGTCCTAATTTCTACTTTGGTATGTCCATTTTTATCTGTCCGCTCTGTTTATAGACATACTTTTCCCTTAAACTATCAAATATACCCTTTATTTTTATAATCATAAAATCATTTTTAATATACAAATCTTAAATAATATCACCATATTTATGGAAAAAAACTTACTCAATATCTTTGTAATAATTGTCATTCCTTTTTATAAATAAAAACATTTATGAATAGTTATAAAATTCTTAATAAACTTCTACTTATTTTAACACTAATAATTTAGTTTTGGTAATAATATAACATTAAATAGGCTAGTCAAGGGTTAGTCATGACAATTTATAGGATTTCCTTAATATCTTGACTTAGTCAAAGCGGACTCTTAATTTAGGACGGAGGGAGTAATTCTAGTTCTGCTGGCTCTTGGTGGGCCATGTTTGATCTGTTTTATGTATGTAGCAGGCAGGACAGTCGTTGGTGGAGACTCATTTTAAAACACCTAAAAAAGAAATGTAACTGGTTGTACCTAAAATTACCTCTAGGCATAAAATACAATCGACTTGATGATGATGATGCAAATTAGGGCTAGAACAACGAATTGAAAATAAATTGAGAAACAAGAATTTAACGTGGTTCGACTAATTATGCTTACGTCCACGGATGAATTCCTTTGGGGAGTGATGTTTTATTGATATAAGAATTACAATAGATTTTTTCTGTATTAGTTATCCTAGAATCTTCCCCTCTTAGGGTTTAGACTCATGTATTTATATAGTTGTATAGACTTGTTTATCAAGTAAGCTGGAATATTTTGGAACTTTCTTCTAGCATTTCAGGAACATGCCGGTGAACACGGGCCGCTGGAAATGGGCCAGCAAACTAGACCAATATATACAGGCTTCCAGGCTTGGGCCGACAAACATTTTCTGTTAATAGTGATGTAGTTAGCCCATATTAGTGCCCAAATATTATGGTACAAACAATAAGGTTGCCTCTCAAGACAATATTAATGGTAAATAGTTGGTAGAGAAATCAAATAAAGATACTTAAACAAATAACTCAACTATACCATGTAGGCATGCACATATGCTATTTGTATGCTCGATATGGCACCAACTTAAGGCAAAGCATCAGAAACCTGTAAATTTACCATCAAGATAAATGAACTTAATTAGAAAGTCCAAATAAAAAATGGATAGACAACCACCGTATTTTCAGAAATAGTTTGGCAAATAACATTACATGTTAATATAAACAAGAGACCATCTCGTACGCAGATGAGTCTATGAATATAGTAAAAAATATCCATAGTGCTGGGTGAATGGGCCACACAAATATCACCATAAATCCTCTGCATGAACGTTGGTGATTCAACAGGTTACTATGATGCCATTGTTAATGCCACTTAAAGAGCTAAATGTCTCAAAAAAAAGAACACGATTTAAAATCCTTTTCTGATAGAAGCTTCAGGTTTTGCAAAGGATGTCTATGAATTTTTTTATTTTTCTAGTCAGCTTGATAGAACTTGGGTGTCCAAACTAACCATGCCTGAGCATTAAAAATTTAAGGTCATTAGACTTTTAATGATAACATGAGATTCGATTATTCGAATTTTCGTATGGTACCGCGTAAAAAAAAACCGTAAGCTCCTTTACAACGTGCTTCTGGCACAAAACAAACGACGTAATAAATACTCCACAAAAATGCTCATTTTATCATTTCAAGGTGGTAATGCCAAATACTTTCAAAACTCGATAAGTTCTATTAAAACCCGTAATAATAAAAGTCGTACATAGTAATAACTTCCGTACAACAAGGTATAATGATACACGCTTTTCTGGAGGCCTATTATATTATTCGAACCAAAAATGATATTCTACATTTCCCAAAACCTCTACAAGGTTATAAATGTAAGGTTGCCTCTCAAGACAATATTGATGGTAAATAGTTGGTCGAGCAATCAACTAAAGATACTTAAAGAAAGAACTCAACTATATCATGTTAGGCTTGCACATATGTTGTTTATATATAGTTTAACATTCTCCATTTCCAGGTCTATCAGTAACACCAAGAACATTAAAAACATGAGTTGGTTTAACATTCTCCAAATCAGATGCTAATGAATTCCTATCTTCTTGAACTATAAACATACTCAATTCCTTGTGATTCATAGATTTTTCCAAGTAATCCACCTATCCATCCTGTTTTACCATAGATCAAAAACATGTATTTCTGATTATCTGATGCTGGAAAACCCATTGAGGAGAATTATTGATTGATGGATGATTCAGAGTTCAGAAATGAAATGGGATGAGAAATTGTTTGAGATTGGATTTTTGTGTGGTGGGTTTTTGACAGTGATTTTTATAGTGTAGTGAAAACGACCGACTTGTATGGATGATGTTGTTGTTCTATGTATGAGGGAAATGCTAACGTGTCTCTCGGGAGTATTTGGGGAAGTGATACGCAGTCCGATTATATACTAGACAGGTCACATATTTGTATGTCCATAGGGTGGGTGATTTTTAAAATAATTAAGACCCAATTTTTTAGGACGTGCCATGTGGTGGTGCTGATGTTGATGCTTCCACATTCTTAGGCTTGCATGCATGGTGCACCTCTCACCTTCGAATAATGGTGTTGAGTCTGAATCTGACCGTCTCTCCACCTCTACGACTCTACTCTGCCCACAGTTTCATACAATATAAACTTTGTTTTGATCATTCGGACATTGGAATTTTTTATTTAATCAACGGTGATAGTACAATAGAAATTTAGTGGCCAATCTTGTGACTGATTTTAAAATTTGGCTTTGATAGCTGCTTATATTGCTTCCGTTTTTTAAAATGATATATTATCATTTTCTCATTTTATTCTAAAAATAAGCCAAATTATAATATTTCTTTTTTGGAAACAATGGGAGTAACATTCAGAATTTAGATTAAAGTGCTTTTCTAGGTAGAATCGCTGGGTGAAAATACCTTTGTTAATTTACCAAGTTTAAAACCCGTCAACATCGGACTGGAATTTTTTTTGGTTGTTATTTTGCCGATCTACCTAGATATTTAAGCGGATCTCTGTATATCCTTTTGATGGGTATAAAATTACTAAGTTAACTATCGAAATATGATCATGGTTGAGTTTTTGTTAGAGCATAGCTCGGTAGAACTCACCAAGCATTGGTATGTCAAGTTTGGTTATCATATTTTAGTGTGTCAAAAATCATCTAAATTCGCTTGATTATATACTAGAGTCAACTTCGTTTAGGTTAGACTAGAAAGTCTAGGAATGGTGAGACATATAAGTATTACTCTGAAGACCTGAAGAATGTGAAGAAGTAACGAACTACAACGACGACCTCATCCTTACACTTGAGGTTAATAATATTGACTTGAACTGTTTCATTCCTAATGTATCTTTAAAATCGTGCTATATTGAAAACATAACTACGGAGATATATATACTGTACATATTGTATAATACTCTAGTGATGTGACATAGTCAAAATTTTATGATCATAGTATTAAGGAGTTAAACTACGAAGTATAACGCTTATCTTTCGAACTTTGTAGATATGACATCAACATAATCTTCTATATACTGTTTTGATTATGTGAATGTTTTATGGTGAAGATTTCATCTTAGGAAACAATGTTTTACATTTGTTTAAAGGAAGTACATTCATGAACTTGTTTCATGATCGAAAGGGAAATCATTAGGCTTATTGGTTTGGCTATTCATTACAAATCTTTGGATGACCAATATGTGTGAGATGGTAGAACCGGTCTTAACCTTGTTTATATATATTGGTATAAATAATCACAATGTCTGACTTATGATTTGGTATGACTGATTTTTATTAATTGGTGTAACGATCCTAAGTAATCACCATGTGATGGTATGATCGATCTTTGTAATTGGTGTGACCTGTCCTAGTAACTGGTGTGACCGATCACAAGTAATACCATGGGAATATGGAACCGATCCTTGTAACTTGTGTAACCGATCCTAGTGACTGGTGTAACCTGTCCTAGTAACTGGTGTGACCGATCACAAGTAATACCATGGGAATATGGAACCGATCCTTGTAACTTGTGTAACCGATCCTAGTGACTGGTGTGACCGATCACATGTATTTCCATAATAAGGTATAACCGATCCTAGTGATCGGTTGAACCGATTGAACCCATACATGTGATTTGGTATTTGATCAATCACATAGTTATCTTGGAATACAGGTCAACCAATTTTAAACTTGTTTGGAAGTGTGGTATAACATATTCCAAGAATGTATATCCATGTGAATATGAATAAGGATATACAGTGAAGATATGTCAACATACTTTGAACACGTACAGTAAATCTTATCATTTATAAGATATTCCTTAGTACTCAAGGAGATTATGTGCCGAGATAAATTAAGAATCTTTTAATTAAGGTTTTGGCTTTATATGCTTTAATTAGAACGCGCAATTGGGGGATATGAAAACTAATTGGGGGATATGACTAAATGACAAAATAGGGATCCAAATATCCTAGCTGGGTTACCCCTTATCTAAATAAAATTTTAATTCCTAATTTAACCCTCACTAATCAGGATTAGTTACTAAAGATGATCAGTAAAATATTAATGATTTGGGGGATATAATTTGTGTTTATGTTTATTTGAATTTGTGTGTGTTAGTTATGTTAATCGACGAAGGCATGGTTATGTTATATTAATCGACGAAGAAATTTTTGATTCAACGATTAATCGTCGATGAAGAATGAACGATGAGGAAGAAGATGAAGAAATTTTTTTTTTTCTCAAAAACAGACCTATGCCGGTTCGGAATTGAATTGGAGGATATATGATTTTGGTTATTTGATTTTATGTTTTAGTTGAAAGGGTATAACAGTCTTTTCATAATATTTTTAATTAATCTAAGGGTGTTTTAGTATTTTCTCCTCCAAAAAACACCCCTTAACAGCCACCTTTGGTTGGGGGAAGTAATTCATATCCCCCAATTAGATTATATATCCCCCAATTGCGCGTTCTTTAATTACCAACAATTAAATGCATTTCTCTAGAGAATAAAAATTAGTAATGTGCACTTACTGTTGGACAAGCATTTATTGGAATTAGGAAAACTGAATTTTACCACTCATTGCATATCTTGAGAATATTTTCGGTTTTGGAAATCCCTTGATGTCCAAACATCCTTGGTCTATAAATACCTAAGTTTGCATTTCTAGCAAACTATCCTAAGAGGCAGGAAAATTTCATTTGTTGTTTCTGGTGGAGCCGTCTATTCGGAGAGGAAAGTATCATAATTAGGTGAAATCTATTACCCCACTCGTTTAAAGACTTTTGTGGGATCAATAAGCTTCACGAATACCGTTGGTGGGAAACTAGATAGTTGCAGTATTATTAGTTTTCGATTGATTTGATTGACTAACGGTTACTGAAACTTTGGTTGCACCTAGTTTGTTTATTCTTGAGAATCTTCTCTTCTAATATAAGATTCACTCAAACTAGATCGAAGTATCGACGGGATTTATAGAACAGTTGTTAGATCTAAAGGCATCTTGTGATAATCCATTGTTAACAGACTACGTTTTGAGTGTGATTGATCACAAGAGATTCAAGTGGTGTTGTGCAGGTTTAATTGAAGATTAAAGAGGATTTGAAGACGGAGAAGATTTCTTATTGGTTTTCGTATCTTTGTGTGTCCACAAAACTTGATCGGTTGGGATCCAACTAGAGTCAAATTTATTCGATTGATTAGTTAAGTGAGATCGGCATCACTTTATGATTTCTCTTTGGATTCTATATTGGTTGATTGCGAATCTAAATTTAACTACTTTGGTAGTTATTTGATAGATTGATCTAACCAGGCAAAGGAGTTTATTAGATTAAACGGAAGAGCCTTTGCGTATGACTTAAGATATATTTATCTTAAAGAATCAATAAAGTTGTTACCAAACAGATTCGTTGTTCCTTTGCTGTTTGGAATACGATCAAAATGAATTGTACCAGTGCGGGACTCATCGAATTCGGAAGCGAAAGGATACTTATGAAACTAAGTGAACTAGGGGTAGTTGCTTGGTCTCAATTATACGAAGTTGGTGTAGATTTTGCATAGCGAGTTAATTATGAGAGTACTATTCAATTATGGACTAGGTCCCGGGGTTTTTCTGCATTTTTGCGCTTTCCTCGTTAACAAAATCTCATTTGTGTGATTTACTTTTGTTTTCCGTAATTATATTTGTTTATATAATTTAAAGTAAATTGCACTTTACGCTAACTCTGATATACTTGATAGTGATCCTATAGAGTTTGGTTATGTCCGAACCTATTATCAAGTATCACACTTTGGTTGTCGTATTGTCTCGATCTCGTATCCATAGACAATCATACAAAGTGTGAATACCGGAGTTGTTGTATTATCTCGACTTTGTCCATAGACGATCACACTTGGTAAGAGGAATTATAGGTTGAAAATAAAAAAAAAATTGGTGTATTTGGGTACCCTTGTCTTTTCAGTTTTTAAACCATGATAAATGCCAACAATATATGATATATTGGTGTGGTTAGGGATTATTAACCTTTTGTCCGCTGGGGAAAGAAGTGAAAAATATCCCCTATAATACCAAGGGTTACTGTATAGCGTAGAGAGTCGTTTGACTAAAATGATAATCTTTTTTTTTTTTTTTAGAAAACACCTTACACAATACAAAGGTTGTTAAACATTCATGAGAGTCTCCCAATTGCTCCAAATCAAACTAGGATTAACAAATTTAAACGTATCAGAATCACAAGACCATACAACTACAAGTTGTTTGACAAGATCAACAATCTCCGTCGCTTCCTTCTTCCTATCCCCAAATACTCTCCAATTCCGTTTTTTCCATAATCTCCAACAAATAGCATAATGGACAATCCTCCAAACTAATTTACCTCTTCCTTGTAAGACGTTCGTATACCAAACTTAAAACAAATCAAATAAAGTTTTCAGCATTGGCCACGATATTCTGAATGCTTTAATGAAATAGTTTCATACCTCAAACAAAGAAGAAATGTGAAAGAACATATGATCTGTAGTTTCTCTTTCAGTATTGCATAAAACACACAAATCATTGTATATCTCCATTCCTCTATGCCTCAACATGTCTTTAGTTGGAAGGGAATTATGAAAAGAAGCTCAAATAATAAAACTAATCTTGTGAGGAATATTGTTCTTTCATAGGTTCTTTGTGAAATTACAAGAATCAAGTTGTCCGCTTACTAGTGGTAATAATATTTTTCATGTTGAACGTGTTATTATAATATGGTAACGGTTAAATGCTAGTTGATGTCTTAGCAGAATATTGGTGGATATATATGGAGTGTTAGGCGAAAAAATTGATTGATAAAAATATATTGAAGCTATATGTTTATTTCATGGTCATTGCTCATGATGAATATCACAAATCTTTTTTTTTCTTTTTCTTTTTTTCGTATTCTTGAAGATGGTTTACAAACACTGAATCTAATATCTACAATCGAGTGGAAATTCACTATTCCAAACAACTTAGCTCAAAAAATCTAATCTCTCAGTACACTTGTTCGTTAAGACTTCATCAACTTATTTTTCACTTGTCCCAGAGCTTCAACGGGGTAAATTAAACATTTTAATAAGACAAATACAAGTTACCCATGCTATTAATAACTGACATCGGTGATATTGTACCTGAAGTAATAATGTTCGTTGGGTATTTACGAAAGTATGGATGGAGATTCCAATCAGTTTTTACGTCTTTTCCATGATACAGAGCAAATTTAGTTTCCTCCAAAATCTCACAAATTTTTTTTTTTGGCTTTGGCAGTACTAGTCGTGTATAATACATATCAATGGAAGTGCGGCGAGCGAATGAATGGTCGTGTTTTTCTACCCAAATATTATGAAAACGAAATGGCCATGTAACTCTTCGGAAACGCAGTCGCAATGTTCTTAGGAAATGCATTGTTTGTGATTGTTATATGCATGTAAGCTGTGAGATCTCAATGCAATTTTTTGGTTAAGGGTTGGGGGCTTGTCGGTGGTGCAAGTTCCTTATAAAATAACTAGTAAAATATGTGGAAACAAATGTATTCTTCCGAATAAGAAAAAAAAGTTGAGTTATAACCACAGCTGACACAAGTAGCATAAATGGTATTGTCGACAATTTCTAACTTCGCGATGGAAAATACTACCTCCGTTCCTGAAAAGAGGTACGCTTTTTCATTTTAGCTTAAAAATAGGCCAAATTAAAAAAATAAAAATGAAAAAAATAAAAGTAACTCTTTTTTAGGAATTGAGGTAGCAATATTTTTGTTGGAAAAATGTATTATGTGTCTCCGACACGGTGAGGTGGAAGTTAATGCCTGCAAAACAAACTGCAGAGCAACAACAAACAACATCAACACTTTTTCTTTGTTGATTTCCTATGTCCTCTTACAAGCAACTCACTGTTCAATTCACTCTGATGTTGATGTTTCCACGTTCGCAGGACTGCACGCATGACGCACCTCTCTTTCAAAATAATGCTGACCGTGATGATCCATAGTTTCATAGAATAAAAAATAAAGTTAACAGTCACTATAGTAATTTTAATTATTGGTAAAAAAAATTAGTGGAAATTTATTGAAATAATTAGTTTAAATTTTGGTGGCATATCTCAATGTACGGTTGTTTTCCCAGACAGGTAAGAATCGCTAGATAGTGTTGATGGTTTCCAACTTTGGAGTATTATGTCGCGGTTAATGTAAGTTGATGTGTTAGCGGAATTTTGTTGGGTAATGGTTGATGTTTAGCAAAAATTGATTGATAAAGATGTATTCAAGCCAAATGTTAATTTCATGGTCATTGATGGAAATTATTATATTACTCATTTTCCATATTCTCTTACAAATTCTACAATCAAGTCAGTGGCGGAACCATTATTTTATAAAGGGGGGCTAATTTATTTATTTTCCCGCTACAATATTGTTACTGTGAGATAGTATGGTAGAGAATGGCAGAAAAAGTAGTTTGTGAGATACATAACAAGACTGTTACCATTTTATCGCAGAAAGTGAAGCCACCCTTGCTTCCATCATGGTTGTCGAAACGACCATTCCTTGAAAGCAACCTTCATTTCTAAGATAACAATGAACTCGTCAGTTGACAGATAAAAGTTTGATTTCAACTGATCTTTTTCGGGAAACCTTCATTACTATTGAGCTAAAGTGAACACCATCAATGCAAAAAAAAAAATCATTATATATAATATAATATATGTAGTAGTCAGGTTGATACAAATATACAAAACAAAAATAGATTTACCAATAAAACCCATCAACCAGCATTTAGATCATCATCTATTCCTTTAGTTTTACTTTTCGATCCTTTTGAGCAATAAACAAATCAATTATCCGATCAATACTGACTTTTCGTGCAAGGATACTTTCAATATTTATGATCATGCAATCTAAGACAGTTTGCATCCATTTTGTTGCGGAGAGCTGATTTAACATTTGACATTGTTGAAAAATACCGTTCCGCACTTGCTGTAGAAACAGGAAGAGTTAATATAAGACGAATCAGTCGGTCAACTAAAGGATAAACTTCTGCCTTTCTTGTTTCCACTAGCCGTCGACATAATTCAGCAACAGTTGATAAGTTCTTAAGACCAGCATGCTTGACTACATCTTCCCCATAGTGGTATAATTCATTTCTCAAAGTATGTACCTCTTGTCGACTGAAATCTAGAGGATAAAACTTTTCAGCTAGAGTACGAAGATTATCTACATTGAATGCTTTGAAAGATTCTCTAGGATCCAAACATGAACAAAGAACAATTAACTCCATTGTATCCTCAGGAAACCTGCCAACTAATTCCACGATCTGAAGATCAATTGCAGCATTAAAAATATCATGGACGTGATAATGATGATCTACAGTAATGTTATCACGCTTCTGCAAGAACGACCTGTACCTTGCATATAAGGTGCAGTCATATCAGTGATGTCGATACCATGTTCAATGCAAAATAGGCACACTGTTTCAATAAAATATCGATAACCATCTTCATCTGATCTTAATTTATGAAGTAAAAATTTAGTCTATGTCTTGTGTTTTCTTTTGAATTCCTTGACATAGTATTTCAGTGTATCCCATTATCTTATATACTAGATGCAAGACAAAAATAAATTTAAATTCTTGCATTTTTTTCTAAAGTACTTTGTGCTTGACCTACCCCACATGTCTCATTAGGATCACTTGTACTAATATCTTCAATAGTTGTATAAACTGCATCAAACTTATCAATCAAACTGCATACATAAACATAATGAGAACTCCAACGAGTATCAGTAGCTCGTGGCAACGTACCTATTTGATTAGACCCTCTACCTGTCTCAAGATCACCATCAGCCAACCTGTGGTTAATATCATCTTCTTGAGCATCTTGGAAAGATCCTAAACGTAGTGGAGAAGTAGTGACAAGATTAACAATAAAATTTAACATTGAAAAGAACTCCCAAAGTCTACCCATTTTTCCAGCTGTTTGAACAAGATCTAACTGCAGCCTATGTGCAAAACAATGAACATAGTATGCATATTTACAATCTTTAAGAAACAAAGCTTTTAATACATTCACTTGACCTCGCATATTGTTAGCACCATCATAACCTTGTCCTCGCATGTTTTCAATGGGAACATTATAACGATTAAGAATATCAGTTATACCTTTTTTGAGAGTTACAACACAAGTGTTTTTCACACGCTGAATATCGAAAAACGTTCTTGAACATACCCATAACTATCCACATACCTCAAAACTAGCACCATCTGCTCTTTATCTGAAGCATCTTTAGATTCATCCACAAGTATGCAATATTTCCTATTTCTAATTTCTTCACGAATCTTGTCTATGATTTCTTTAGAAATAATATTCAAAATCTCTTTTTGAATAGCAGGCGACGTATAAGTAGCATTTTTGGGAGCATTTTCTAAGACAACCTCTTTCACCTTGTCGTTGAGTGTGGCGGAAAATATAACCATCTCAAGAAAATTACGGTAATTACGACGGTTCTTTGAATTTTTTGAATCTTCGTGTCCTCTAAAAGGAAACTGCTGAAAAGCTAACCACAGGGCACATTGAATCGATATCGTGAGTCTTAACCTGTTTCTCCGTATAATCTCTATCGATTGCATACGGATAGTGGAAATATGTTGCGATGGATTCTTTAAATTCTCACATGCTTCTACAGATGTGAAGTGTACAGAATTGCTATTTCCCATGTGTGCCAAAAATGCACATTTAGCTCCATTTTTAACGTTATGCCAATTTCTAAATCCTTCACAAGTGTACTATGGTCTTCTTGGTGGATTTTTCTCAAATAAATAGCAATAGAAACAGAACACGACATCTTTAGCTTTAGAATACTCTAACCAATGAAATTCATCAAACCACATCGCATAAAATCGACGGTCTTGGATTCCCATTGGAGTACCTCGATACTTAGCAAGTTTTATTCTAATACGCCCCATTTGTAGATGAGCTCGGCAAACTTCATCACGTTTGTTAACCGGATGCTGCATTATCGATTTACGTAATCCAGGATCCCGTTCTAAAGAAGTAACATACGCACTATCGGCAATTTCAGGTATGCTTCGAGTATCCAATTATTCAAGTTCAAGATCAGTTCTTCGAGTACCCCCAACTTCTTCAAAATCAGTTCTTTGAACACCCTCAACTTCATCAGTTCTTTGAGTACCTTCAACTTCTTCAGGTTCACAATTTACAACTGGAACTTCATGATTTCTAGCAGTTGATGGAGACAAAAACAGCACATTACTAGTTGCTGCTTCTACAGATTTGAAAAATTTATGCATAGTATTAGTAGTTGTTCCACGTTTAGTCCCTTGACAAGGAGTAGACATTACAACCTGTAGTAAGCCCCCATTTACCTCCGCCCGTGAATCAGGTGAATCTTTTAATTTGTCTTTCCGGAGAACTCATTGTTGAAATTAGATATCCACTCACACACCTTTTGTTTTTAACGAATATTAAATTTTCTTCGTTGCATTTTATTAACAAATTTTTTGCTCACAAATGATCTTTGAGACATCAATAGTTGCCCATAAATGAAATAATATTTACCCATTGTGAGTTACCCATACTAATTTAACTGACATCAGTGAAAATACAGCTGAAGTCGAGGTTTTTATCAAGTCTTTACCTGGAACTAATATGGATTCTTATCAATCTGGGGATACATCATGTTGGGGTATATATTTAATATCATAGTTTTGTAATATTATACCAAACTTAGAGAGATAGTGTGGTGGTAATATTTTGGGCTCCCACACTATAGACTTGGGTACAAGTCTCACCCCATGCATTTGACTAGATATATGTATTTAAATAATCCAGGAGAGCGCAGATTCAACTTCTGGTTTCCAAAACTTTTTTGTCAACTTAATATTCTCAATTAATTTCATTAATTTCGGTAATTATATTCTAGCCGTTTTATTACTGTTATGGAGGTAAGTGGGTTGTTATTACTGATTTTATTCTCATTAAACCGCATTGATTTCCTTTGAGTTATAAAAGACAGTTTTTAGGAGAAAATGAAATACTGAGTTTTTCATCTATTGAGTTCTGAGCAAGTGTTAGAAAGAGTAAGAGTTGGTTCGATTTCTCAAGGTGCAGAGAAATCGAACAAGAGAGTTATCAGCTGTTTTATCCCATAGGGTTTTCGACAAAAATTGACTGCTAGCACAATCAAGAGGCAGAGTCGCGAAACACCTTAAAGATAGCGACTTAGTACGCGACTCATCTATTTGGGATTCATTATTGTGTAATCTGTTTTTTTTTTTGTGCTTTGTTTCCAACAATTTTAAGGTGATCGATTCTGCTATGGAGAATGAAAGAAAGCGCGTCGATGATACCAACAAGTCATTCAAGTTTGAAGGGCTGCATTTCAGAAGATGGAAGCAAAAGGTGTTCTTTTATCTCAAACTCATGAAGCTGCATATGAATGTGTCGACTGTTCATCCTGCAACCCTGGAACCTGCTGGTGATAAGACAAGTAACCCTGCTGTTGCTGATCCACCTCCTACCCTTGCTGCTGATAAGACAATTACATCTGGGAAGACACTCATGCTGAAAAATGTCCTTCACATTCCAGAAATGAGAAAGAACCTTGTTTCTGGCTATCTTCTCAACAAGGCTGGGTTGTATCAAACTATTGGGCCTGATGTTTACACTATAACTAAGAATAAGATGTTTGTAGGAAAGGGTTATGCTACTGATGGAATGTTTAAGCTTAATGTTGATACTATGAATAAAATTGATTCTTCTGCTTATATGGTTTGCAATTTTAATGTTTGGCATGGTAGACTTTGTCATGTGGGTATATAACTAGTGAATAACATGAGCAAGTTAGGTGTCCTCCCTGAATTTTTTGAAAATGAATTTAAAAAATGTGAATACTGTAGTCAAGCGAAAATAACCAACACTTTACATAAATCTGTTGTAAGAGAATCCAAACCTCTAGACTTAATACATTCTGATTTGTGTGAATATGAAGATCCTAACTACAAATGGCAAGAGATATATCATGGCGTTTATTGATGATTGTTCTAATTATACGTATGTTTATTTGTTGAGCCATAAGAATGAAGCTATTGAAAAGTTTAAAATCTTTATTACTGAAATTGAAAATCAATTTGGTAGAAAAATTAAGAGACTTCGTAGTGATAGAGGCACTGAATATGATTCTGGTCCTTTTACTGAAATTTATCAATCTAATGGCATTATACATGAAAAAACTGCTCCATATAATCCTCAAATGAACGGGAAAGCTGAAAGAAAGAATCGTACTCTTACTGAATTGACTGTTGTTTGTTTTCTTAGTTCTGGTGATGCTTCCCATTGGTGGGGTGAATGTTTGTTAATTGTTTCCCATGTTTTGAACTGCATTCCTAGTAATAAACCATGATATCTCCTTATGAATTTTGGAGAAATAGAAAACCTAATGTCTCTTATTTTAGAGTTTGGGGTTGTTTAGCTTTTGTTAGGAAACCTGATCCTAAAAGACATAAGTTAGAAAGTAGAGCTTATGAATGTGTTTTTTTTGGTTATGCTCAAAACAATAAAGCTTATAGGTTCTTTGATATTAATAATAAGGTTATTATTGAGTCTATTGATGTTGATTTCTTTGAAGAGAGATTTCATTTAAATCTAGAAATAGTGGGGGTAATAGTGGGGGTTCAATACCTAGTACTTTACCTAGTGCTGATTCCGAACCTAGAAGTGAAGAAACTAGGATCACTGAAGTTGAACCTAGACGCACTAAAAGAGCTAGGACTGAGACAAAGGATAAAGATCCCGATTTTGAATTTTACTCTATAGAGGAAGAACCTTCTAATTTACAAGAGGCGTTTAGTTCTGTAGAGTCTAGTTTCTGACAAGAAGCTTAAGATAATGAATGGGATTCTCATATGTCTAATGGAACTTGGAGTATAGTAGATTTACCTCCTGGTAGTAAGCCTATAGGTTGTAAATGGGTTTTGAAAAGGAAACTCAAACCTGATGGAACAGTAGATAAGTATAAGGCTAGACTAGTTGCTAAAGGATTTAGGAAACGAGAGAACATAGACTTTTTTGATACTTATTCTCCTGTTACTAGATTAACATCTATACATGTTTTGATTGCTGTTGCTGCTACTCATAATCTTGTTATTCACCAAATGGATGTTAAAACTGCTTTTTTGAATGGTGAATTAGATGGGGAAATTTACATGGAACAACCTGAAGGTTTTGTAATTCCTGGACAAGGAAATAAAGTATGTAAGCTAGAAAAATCTCTTTAAGGTTTAAAACAAGCTCCTAAACAATGGCATGAGAAATTTGATAAATTAATGATTTCAAATAAATTTAAAATAAACGAAGGTGACAAATGCATCTACTATAAATCTGAGAATGGTGTGTGTGTGATTGTTTGCTTGTATGTAAATGATTTGCTGATATTTGGTTCCAATTTATCTATTGTCAATGAAACTAAAAGCATGCTTAGTTCGAATTTTGACATGAAAGATCTGGGTGAAGCTAGTGTAATCTTGGGAATCAAAATAACTAGAACCAGTAGTGGTAGTTCTTTAGATCAATCTCACTACATTGAAAAAATTCTGAAAAGGTATGATTATTTTGATTATAAACCTGTTTGTACTCCTTTTGATCCTAGTGTGAAATTGTTTAAGAATACTGGAAAAAAGTATTAGACAATCTAAATATGCTAGTATAATTGGCAGTCCCCGCACTATGCAAATCGATTGTACTAGACCCGGACATTGCATATGCGGTGGGAGTTACTCAGGAGTTTACCCGGAATCCTAGTTTGGAACATTGGGATGCTATTGAGAGGGTTATGCGGTATCTGAAAAGAACCACAAAACTAGGGTTACACTATCAGAGGTATCCCGCAGTCCTTGAAGGATTTAGCGATGCTAATTGGAACACTCTATCAGATGATTCCAAAGCCACCAGTGGATATTTTTTTTACTATTGCTGGGGGTGCTGTATCTTGGAGATCAAAGAAATAGACAATTATAGCCCAATCTACGATGGAGGCTGAATTGATGGCACTAGCAGCTGCTAGTGTAGAGGAAGGATGGCTGAAAAGTCAGTTGTTAGACATTCTAGTATGAAAAAATCAATACCAGCCACTTTGATCCACTGCGATAGTACCGCGGCTATCGGAGTAGTAGATAATTGTTATAATAACATTAAGAATTGACAGATCCATCGAAAGCACGACACAATTAGAGAATTTCTCACAAATGGTGTTGTTAGAGTAGATCATGTAAGGTCTTAACGAAATATAGCTGATACTTTGACGAAAGGATTAGCTAGAGAAAAGGTATGGAATATCTCTAAAAGTATGAGACTTCTGCCCGTGAGAAGTTGAGTCATTTCACGAGGTTTATTAACCTGGCGAGATTGGGGTATACCCAAACTAATTGGGGTATACCCAATGAGACAAAATAGGGTTATTTTGAAGTAAAACCAAGCCACCCCTTAACCTTGTATTTTCAAAATGGCTAAAATGCCCTTGTATAATTAACACTTAAAATTCTGATTAGGTTAATTAATTGAGTTTAGATTAAAATTTTGAAATTATGAATTTGAGTAATGAAATTTTTGGTTGAACTTTGGGTAGTTTTTTGATGAAATTTTTTTTTTTTTGAAAAAATCTTTTGAAACGGAAATGAAAGCACACTACCTTAACACTTCTAAAGAGGGGATTGTAAAGATCTTGTATGAAATCATACTCAAAATTAGATTAGAAATCAACGATTTCAGTTCTGAAAGTATGAAAAGTCGGCAAGGTCGACGATGAAGATCATGCCGGCCAAAGTTTGCCGGCATGGTCTTCATTCGTCGACCTTGCCGACTTTTATTTTTTTGACAGATAGGAGATGACAGAAAAAAATTTATTAGCCGGCAAGGTCTTCAGAAAATACCCCGTCGGTTGTTGAAAATACCCTGCCGGCGGTTGAAAATACCCTGCCGGCTGTTCAGAAAAATATATAAGCCGGTAAGGTCTTTAAAAAATACCACAATCGGTTGTTTAAAAATTACAGTCGCCATGGCTATTATGAAAAGTCGGCAAGATATGCATGTCACGACCTTGCCGGCTGTATTGGCCGGCAAGGTCTTCAAAAAATACCCTGCCGGCTGTTGAAAATTTTTACAGTCGCCATGACTATTATGAAAAGTCGGCAAGATATGCATGTCACGACCTTGCCGTCCGAAGACACAGAAATCATAAATTTTGATTTCTGACTTAATATAAGGTATCTGAGATTGGGTATTATTTTGTACCCAATTTCAAAACCCGTATGATTCATTTTTTTTTTCTGTTTTTTTTTTTTATCTCATCATGTATGATTAGAGGGAATAGAGTTTTTAGAAAAACAATTTGAAACTTTTTTTAGGAAGGATTCAGCCGGAAAGGTTGGGGGGGGGGGACAATTTGGTCTTTCAATATCATTTAGTCACCCCTTAGCACACTAGGTTGGATGGCTTTAAATTTGGTATACCCCAATTAGTTTGGGTATACCCCAATCAATCCAGGTTTATTAAGCCTATCAGTTTTAAATTTTTTTTTTATGGTAATAAAATGTTTCTCTTGCGTATTTAATTTGTGATGCTTTTGAGAATGATTAGTTTAAAGCATGCCTAAAAATAAGTAAAAGCCTGGAAGAATTCTAGTAATTCATGTGTTAACCGTTGTTTTAGTATGGAATCTTGAATCAATCCTCTAAAAAAACCCTCGTACAATAGAAACTCTTTTAATTAATACTCGATTATTTAATAAACTCTCTTAAATAATATTTTTGGCCGATCCCGAGTCGCGGACAACGTGTCAAATTAATAATTCGCTAAAATTATAAGATAATACATTCTTGATTACCTATGTAGACCCCATATGAAATATAAATTAATAATGCATTATATATATATATATATATCCAATACATTAAAGATTTACGAAGATTTTTTGAAAAATGATTTAATTGTCTTCTGTTTTTAGCTAAAATTAATATCGCACTGAATTTCATCTCTAATTTTTCATATCATTGGAAGAATTTTTGGCATTGTTTGATCATAGCTCAAAAGAAATTATTCAAAGTGATTGCCTCTATAATAGCTTCGTTTCGTGAAAGGGGCTCTATTGTAGAACTTTCATCATCTTCTTTCACGTCTTTATCAGTTCCCATAACGCTCTCGATTATTTCTTCTTCACTCAACAACAATGTAACTTCATTTTCTTCTGGATAATTTAGGACATCTTCGACATTCATTGAATTGTGATAGCCCAACTTCTCGATCAAATTTTGCAAGTCTTGAGTGATTTCATTGTCTGTATGTTCATCCAAATTTTTTAAACTTGTGTTATCTGTTGGCCGAAGTTTACAATGACGAAAGCATGATTCATTGCATCTAACACATTTATTTTTTCTGGATTTGATGCCCATAATTCATAGCCTTCCGAAAGACCTCTATATCGACGACGATAATGCATTTTGTGTCACAAGGTTGAATTTTTGAATTTGTGTTTGGTGGTGTATTTGGTGGCAAAAAACACAATTCAACATTTTTGAAGTTGCGTTCGGTTAATTAATATCTCGCTTAATTAATAAATTTTGATGGTCCCGACAACATTAATTTATAGAGTTTCTACTGTATTTGCTAAGCCATTAGCTACGAATCAAACGTAATATACCATTTAATTTGATATCTTTGTTCAATTTTTAATGTGCATTTGGATCAGAACCCCAAAGAGTGGGATTCTAATAGGATTGATAGCAGCGTGGACCACAACGTTGCTGAGGCAATAAAGTCCATCCCTATCAGCAATAGCCCTGATGTTAGCGATAGACCCATATGGGCGGCTAGTAAGTCTGGAAATGTGACAGTAAGAGAAGCTTACAAGTATCTTCAGATTCAAAAACATGGAAACCAACATCAAAACAATGACTGGAAGTTTCTTTGGGCTTTAAATTGCCCCTTCAAATATAAGTTTTTTCTTTGGCAACTCTGCCATAATAAATTGCATGTTAATGAGTCACTTTACAGGAAGGGTATTACTGACCATCCTGGCTGTAAGCTGTGCAGTAGTGATATAGAAACTAGTCATCATTTGTTCTTTGGTTGTCGTAATGTAGCCCCTATTTGGAGGAAATTAAGAGATTGGACTGGATTGCAAGTCAATTTAGACGTGTTCTCTCCAAGTTTTTTCAAAAGGCTGTGTTCCCATGATGGTACTGTTGGTAATTTGAATTGGAAGGATTTATGTCCTTTTATTCTTTGGCATATTTGGTATCACAGGAATATGTATGTTTTTGAGAACAAGAAGTTCAATGCTTTGTGGGTTCTGGCAAAGGCTTTGAGAGTGGCAAGGGAGTATCACCAGGCCAACTACACAGTAGAGGATGGAAGAATGCATAAGGAAGAAACTTATATTGCTTGGCAGGCCCCTCACCATAATTTTTTCAAGTTAAATACTGATGGATCGTCTGATGGTAATGGATTTGCAGGGATTGGTGGGATCATTCGGGACGATTCTGGAGGCTTTGTTGCTTGTTATGGGAAGCATATCTACAAAAACAACAACAATGTGGCTGAAATCTGGGCAATTAGAGATGGTTTACGTCCTGGGTCAAGCAAATGGGCATTCATAACTTGGAAGTGGAGAGTGACTCTTGCTATGCTATTCAACTTTGCAATGAAGAAACTCAACCTCAATGGGACATTTACGCTCTTGTCGGGAAATCAGAACTCAAGTCTTATTTCATTCAAGTAAAGTTTACTCAAAGATATAGAGAAGCCAATAACATTGCTGATAGATTGGCTAAGGATGGAGGTTCTAAGAAGCATGAAGGAATTTGGATCGGAAGTCTTCCAGATTTTTTATCTGTTTTGTTTAACTTCGATGTTATGGGTGTTACTACACCTAGACTTGTTGTAAGTTCTGTTGTTTAGGTCTGTTTTCAGTCCTTCTTATCAAAAAAAAAAAAAAAGATGACATTCATTTTACACAAAATTGGTCAAAAAGACCAAAATCAACAATTTCTGGGTGAAAAAGACACCTGGTTTTGATACTGTTTAAATAACCAAAAATTAAAAAGATACTGTTTAAATGGACAAAAATTTAAAAATAGGCAGGATGTAACCAGTTTCATCCTGTCCATTTTCAAATATATTTTTCTTTTTTATTTTACACAGGATGCATCCATTTCATCCTTGCTATTTTTAAGTATAAGCCAGGATGAATCCAGTTTCATCCTTGCTATTTTTTTTTGGCTATTTCACCCGTACTTTTTTTTTACTCGTCCATTTGAACCGTGTTTTAAATATTTTTGGACAAATGACCCATTTTCTCTTCATTTTAGCTGTCCATATTGTTGGTACACAAGAATTTAGCTCTAAGATTTTTATTATTCTACTTGGTTAATAACTTGAAATGACTACCTAAATTTTATCTGACATGAAATGTTCACGCACAGCGTGTCCATTGGGAAGGACTTGCCCCGGGAGCTTGTGTTCCTCTTGTCACCACTGACATGAGTTGCTAGTTCTTCCTGTGACAGTCGTTCCTCTAAGGACAATACGTGTTGGCGTATGAGTGGTGTTTGGCCTTTTGTGCTGGTTGGACCCCGTTTAACGCGGCGACAACAAGCCCGACTACCTCTTCAGCTTTTTTTGGTTCCCTGTGCTTAGCTGTCGAAAAGTTATCGACTATTGTTCCTTATAACAGTGAACATGTGAAACCATCCTAGCATATGTGAAAGGAGGGACTCTCTCCTGTAGCTATGCAAAGCAGCAGAATCGTGAAAGGGGGGACTCCTCCCTGTAGCACTGCTTGCTCTGGGCAGGGATAAAGTGGGCATACTATTTTAATGATCGCGAATGCGTAAACCCTACTAAAATGGTGTGACCGCTCCCTGTTCCACCCGCGGCACGGAAGGTGCCAAGGATTTACTACTGTCTCCGACAGGTTGCCCAGGCAGGTGAGCCGGTGTAGAAACTTAACCATATCTTGGAGATAAGATCGTTATGCGGTTTATCTCTGCCCAACCTGGTACGTGCTACTGGAAAATGGGCTTTGGATATTGGATAGACTGAAACACATTGTGAAATATTGAGATCTACTTACAAAGAAGTATGTACAGTACTTGTTCGATGCCGTAATTTTTATTTTTCCTTCAATGGCAGTTTTCCTCTAAAATGTACTTGCTATATTGATCAAACCACATAGTAATATCTTGTGCAAATTCAAAATCCAAATCAAACATACAAATTTTCATAAAGCTGTATAGTATTAACATTTGGGTAAAAAGTGTTTACCAATTTGGACAGGCTTGTTGTTTAATTGTGAGTGTTTTTTTTTCCAAATATGTGCTCTGAGTAGATACATTTGACTCATTTTCGTAAGTTGGATTGTTGGAACATGCGAGAGCCAATTCTTTTATTTGATTTGAATCAACCAAAATTCTAAATGAACCCTGAAATGGGACAATATTAAAACCGCTAAGACACGTGTCAGTCCCATAAACCGGACCCATACAAATCCTCTGATGGCGGGCTCACTCCACGAGTCTGTGCGGTTTCACAATTGTCTGATTTCACGGTTCATTTAGAAGGACCGTTAATCAATTTGAAGGTTTGAGCGTGGACCCTGTTCCCATAGATGGTTTTATTAATAATTAATTCAGTTTCCTCCGACATCTTAGCATAAAAGCACATTTTCTAATAATATTTTAACGGTTGGTTTCTAAAATTCTAAACTATCAAGCACTCATGTTCGATAAGGTGTTTATATACAAACAAGTGTTATGAAATGGTAATTTGACCAGGCTTGTTGTTCAATTGTGAATATTGGTACAGAATCATGCGAATGTGAGATTCTAAACAGATAAAATTACCATACACACAACATTTAATTTGTGTGAGTTCGTGCATTTGTAGAGTGACACACAAGCTTTTCGCCTTTTTGTGCTTCACCGGAGAAAGAAGAAACGTATATGTGCTATCACGGTGACGGAAAATTGGGTCTCTGACCATGAAGTAGTAAAGAAAGCTTTGGTCTCCCATTTTCATAACATATTTAGGAAAGACACGAACACAACTCCAATGAATCTCATATTTCAGTTTCTAATCAAATCCTGAATTGGGAAGAATGTAAGTCTCTCTATGCTATACCTTCATTTTCTGAAATCGCCAATGTCTTGTTTAAAGTGAGACCATCAAAAGCTCCGGGGCTAGATGGTTACTATTACGGTACTGCAAGTGAAGCACAATGATTGTGCGTCACAGAGTTGCAGGCCAAATCGATCTCGCCGTAATGGTGCAATGCGAAGCCATAATAGCACAACGTAAGCTACAATAGTGCAACGCAAGCCATAATAGCGGTATGATGTATAGACCGTCAAGCACTAAGATAGCGGCACCTGGAGGCCGATGAAGCGCAAGAGTGGCGCTACACCGTAAAGACAATTGGCTAAGTAATGAAGCTTATTGGCCGACACAATAAGGCTTCATTGAGGGATTGGCAAGACGTGGCCAAAGTGACAGATGCAACATGCGATGTTGGCATCGATGCATATCCATGGAATTGAGTTGGCCCAAGCTCAAGGAGGATGCAATAGTGAAGAGTAGACTAAGAGTTGGTCTATGGCATTAGTTTAAGGCTGGCCAAAGGCAAAGCTTGAATAATGCAAACAAGTTGGTAATGCAAGAGTTGAATAGATTGGTGAAGTGAAGCATATATGACGTATGAGTAACTAGAGGAGAAGCTAATTTTGGAGAGATATTTTTTGGAGAGGCGAGCTTAAGGACTCAACAATGGCCTCGATGTTTGAAGCATAAGTATTGTCCGTGCATGAGTTTGGAATGATAAACATGCAAACACAAGTTATAAAATGAGTTCATAGCCTTAGTAGAGTGTCCCTAACCGTTCAAGACAAGTGTGGCTTCAATGGTGGCGGTTGAAAAGCATGGAAACTACACGATGGGACATATGGTTGTTCCATGCGTGTTCAAGTGTTGTGCACGGTTTTGGCTAGTGAATTTGCTGTATAAATAGTCCTATGGAGTGGGAGAAATCAGTAGGCTTACATAGGAGAGTTAGTATCATGTTTGAGAGAGTTAGGTATTCACAAAGAGGGTGAATGGCCTGTTTTTGGTCCATGTGATGGAAGAGTTTTGTAATCTTCCTTTAGTGCAATAAAATGGGTTTGTTGCAGTATATCTTTGTGTTCATTATGTTGCTGATGTTGTGTGGGAATTGGTTAAGTACATGGCATAACCTCTTATGCTTATGGGGGCATGAAGAGTTAGAGAGAAAGAAAAAAAGACTTCCGTTGTGCAATACCTTATGAGTTAAGGCAGATGCGTACTTTGATGCAAGTATGCAAGGCTGAATGATTTTGGGTGAAGTTTATTCACTGAACTACAATTATTGTTGGTCATGTCCTATGAAAATTTTAGGCAATTAAATGGGCGTGTGACAGCAGGTATCATAGCTGTGTTAGGGGACACAGTTGCTGATTTTTCTCTTTTTTACTCAAGTTAATGTCATTTGTTTGTCAAATTCAGTGGTGTATTGTTTGGATTTCACTAGTATGGAGACTAGAAGAAGTTGGTCTTGTGTGGAAAGATCAATTGGAATGAACTTTGAAGCTTGATGTAGCAGCAGGCCGTGAAAGTTTATGACAAAGGTGTCAAAATTCCAGCCCAAAGTGTTAGGCGAACGTGCAAGAGTCATTGAAAACCGGGTTTTCAACTGATGGCATGACAAAACTAAGGAGTATGCTGACTTCTATGGTGCAAGTCAGGTGTTTAAGTCCATTTTCCTCACAAGTATGCGAAGATAATGCATTTGGAATGCATTGTTTCGTAGTGTTATCAGTAACGAGTACATTACATGTGTGGTAATGGGAATTTTGTGAAAATTTCTGAACTCAAAGAAGTTATTGTCCTTTGCAGTGGAAAAGTAAATTAAGAATATGTCTATGTGATAGATTGAAGGTGTTTTCATTGTATCCAGTTGATGGAAGATTATAGTTATCTCTCTCGAATGCATGTACCTTGGTGGTAATGCAAAGTCTGGTTGCGAACCAGCATGTTTGTGGCAATGTGATGCCATGAAGGAAGAATTGGATGGCCAATTCTTATCTAGCATAAAGCTTATAGAAAGGCTGAAAACAGAAGCGCAAGTTAGGGAAGAACCGATACACCATGGTCTTGCGTTTGCAAAGAGTTCTTCATTGATGCTATATGCGTACAAGGAGTGTGCTTGCACCTGGTTTATGAGTGGGATCAGTATGCTTGGACAAGGGTGTCAAAAGACCTGCATTTGATCATAACCACAAGAGGATGTTTTTGTCTACCGCAAATCAACAATTATTGCTACTGAAGTTGATTTTGGAGAAGGGAGAAGACAAGAGTAACTAGTTGTGCATGGGCAGTAAAATGAGTTCCAAGTTTGAAGAAGAATGTGGCATTCTTGCTTCATGGAATGTAGACAGTGACGCCTCATTTGCAAGGATTAGTCCTTGTTTACAACTGTCCAAAGTATTTATCCGCGGAAGTCATTGAGTGATATGACTTTGCTGATCTCTATGGTGATGCTCAGAATCACCAAGTAAAGTCTGTTCCAGTTGTGCAAAGGTGCACAAGTTTGTGTCAAGATTTGGGTGCTAATTGGCATAGTATGTATGCAACAAGGCATGCGCCAAATGGGATTTGGGCATGGCCAGAATGCATAATGCGTGAAGAAATGCAAGTTAGGCAAATTGTGGATGCGGGAAAGATAAGGACAAAGTAGTGGTGATGCATAATGATGGCATGTGGCCATTATTGAAGAAATCTTCATGAAAGCTAAAGCAAAATGATAGCATCAGTCTAAAAGTAGTATTCAACTAATTGTCAATTATAGTGTGCTTCGTTATGGGAGTGGCACATGAAAGTTGATAGTTGGGAGAGTGCATGTGGCAAAGTGAATTGCTACATTGGAGACAGTAGGTGATGTCTCGCTTCCTTTGTTGCTTAGAAGCGAAGTTGAAGTCAGTATTGCAAGGCTTGTTAGGTCTTACAAGTTGCAATCAGTTGGCGCGATATTTGCTCAAGTTTGAGTATACTTTCAGTTTAGGTCGGGTGGACCTTGGTGTTGGAATGAAGTCTCTCTATGTAAGGTAGTAGTGAATGAGGGTATTTGAAGTGAAAGATCTTGCCTATTTCGTTCAAAGTAAAGCTAGTTCGCGTGGAAGATGCTATATAGCATATAAAGCCAAAATATGCAATAGAAGACGTTGAAAGTGAAAGAAGCAAATAGGAGTTGGTGGTGTAGTCGAGTTTGTTGTTGAGAGTTATGTGGAAGTGCGAAGGCATTTGGCAGCGAATGCATGGAGTAACGCAGAAAGAATGAAGATGTAAGTACATCAAGTACATGAGTTAAGAGTAACTCATTGTTAGGAAGAACATGATGTTGTTTTTCCGCCACATTAAAGTGTAGCAGTTTGAAAGAGCAAGTGAGGCTTAAAATTGCTGGTTTCAAAGGCGCGTGAAGAGGATGCCTAGCCCAAAGAGGTGTTGTGATTGTCACGGGTATCCTAAGTCATGAATATACCAGAGTCATGCATTTCAATCATGATGTTGCGACAATGCAAGCAAAGAACAACAAGGTGCGGGTTCTTTGGCATACAAATGATGCAAGTCCAAGAAGGTGAAGATTGCAACATGATTTGGAGGCCAAATCTAGTGAAAGTCCTGAAGTTTGCAAAGTGCAGCAAAGGTTATAGATTGTGGCGCATACCAAGAGTGTTACGGAGTCATAGGGTGCATGCCTTAATACATGGCATGATTTGGCGTAGGCGCATATGCTTGAAGAATTGAGGCCAAGTCTTGTATAAGTCCTATTATGTTGCGTGGTGCAACTAAAGTCGGAAAATGGAGGCATAAGAAAATGGCAATGATCAGTGTTGTAGTAGCAGGAAAACCCACACTACACCCCTCACAAGAATTCACACAATCAAGTCATTTTAAGATGAACAATTATAGTCTTTATTGATTAAACTCACAAATGTTACAAGATGAAAAGGAAATAAGCTAAAGAATTAACAACCGCTCTAAAATTTCTCTCTCTTTATGACTTGACCATCACTCGAAAAAGATCTCTCCCTACTCTTAAGCTTGTTCGCCTCTTTATATAGGACATTACATAGTGGATGACAGTGAAGCTGTCCCTTTATTTTCGGATCTGACTTGCGAATTCTCGCAAATGTACAAATGTGAAATCTCGCAACACTCCTAAATCTCGCTAAGTCTTCACATATTTCTCGTGTTTAGTCTGTCGTCATCCGTTGCGTCACTTTTATTACCCATCTGCGGTATCTTCGCAATGTGTTGTTTATGGATTTCGCAAGGGTGTTGGTGTTGTGATATTCTGATCCTACATCTTGCCTCTTCTCATGTCTTATCTGCGAAGGAGAGAATGTTATGAGAACTAATACTTTCAAAATGCCGCAGCTGTTCATTTTTTCATACTTTTCTGTTTTGACATGATTCTGTACTTTTACACAAAAATTATTACACGTATCTCTTCTTCCATCCATTTCTTGACACGTCTTTTTCAACCGTCATTTCTCAACCGTTTATGTCTACTCTTCGCATTAAATGTGTTTGCCTTTTCGAGAATCCTTCTCTCTATATATATCTTTCTTACACATCTCTTCTTCTTTTTTACTCTCCTTCTTGTTTTCTCTGCAATTTCTCTTCTTCATCTCTCCGTAACTTCCGCTTCTGCTACTGTAAATCCTCTTCTTTTTACTTCTTTTGATCTTCAATCTTCTCTTTATTCCCATACTCTAAAAGATGCCTCCAGTTGGTCGCAGATATGAAATTCTTTTGGAAAAAGTTCATAAAGATTTTGAAGAGAATGGTTTCATATTATCCACTATTCCCAATCAAGAATCTAAATCCATTCTCTCTGCCAAATTGTTTGCTGATCATCATTGTGATGATCGAGAAATCATAATTTCGCTTAGGTCGATTTTATTGGTCTTCCCATTCCTCTCTATGACCCTGATCTTCCCTTATTTTATGAAATTCTTGCTCATGCAAAATTCTCGCGAGCCATCTACCAATTGAGCGGGGATTGTATCCGCTTAATGCTTGAGTTCGCCAACCGTGGTGCTGGTAAGGGATCTCTTTATCCCAAAGAAGTCAGAGATCCTAAATTTGAGGACTTAGAGATATTCATTTGAAAAGTATTCGGTAGAGAGCTTCTTGAAAACTATGAAATAATAAACATGAAAAACGATAGAACTCGTTGGGGTGCACGTTTGAAGAGAAGAGAAAATGTTCCCAGCGATAAAATACTTATGTAGGATATCGACTGGCATTCTGGCAAGAACAATGTTCCTCGTCATTCCAAAGACGACAAATGGTGCGTATTTCCGCTACTTTTGTATGGACCTTATATCTCAGGTTCAAATGTGCTCCCTGCGAATCTCGCCAATTATCAGCCTTGGGTTTTTAATTGGCCTGAGAAATGAAAAGAGGTATGCTTCCTAAATTTCCCTCAATTTGTAATCTTCACTCCTTTTTATACCTATTAATCTTGAGAAATTTTCAGATTATCAAGTTGAGGAAGAGTTACAAAAGAAATGCTAAGGCAAGTACCCTAGCAGCACTCCGTTCGATCACGGATGAAGTAAGAAATACTTTTCTTTATTATTTTTAACAATATTGTTGCCTCTGTTTCTTATCTTCATTCGTGTGCGAAGGTTGGTGTTGAAGTTGCTGGAGAAGAAGAAAATCCTGAGGTTGCGAAGACCAAAGGCAAGGGTAAAGGTTCTCTTCGCATGGAGAAGTCTACTGCCCCACCTTCAAAGAAACGAAAGATTCATTCCCCTTCTCCTTCAAATCCTCAATCCAGCGAAAGCTCTGATGAAGATAATGATGATGTAGATACTTCTCTCGCAAAGGGGAATTCTCCAACTGAATCTTCTATGGCGCAACTGTCTAGCATATTCTCTGACTCCATGCAAGGAATTGAAGATGATCGTCTCTCTAGTACGTGCAAAGCTCTCGCGAGTATCTGTGATGCTCCTTTACTAGAGGGTGATGATTCTCTTCATGGGGTCTCCAGATCAGTGACTCCCAGCTTTCTAAATTCGCTTAGTGTCTTGGTATGTCTTTATTCCTTTATTTCTTCATAATTTTGATTTTAAGTTATATCTTGATAATTTATTTACTTTCCTTTATATTCCGGGAGAGCTTCCTTCGTTGTTGCCTCAGATCTTGAGAAAAGGCGCAGTATTCTCGAAAAGAAAAATATTCAACTTCGCAAGAAAAATGAAGAATTGGAAACTGAAGCTGCTTCTCTTCGCAAGAGAAATGAAGAATGTGAAACTGAAGATGCTACTCTTCGCGAGATGACCAAGCAACTAGAAGCTGATTCTTCCACTCAGAAGAATAAGATATCTAGTCTTCAAAGCGCCAACCAACAACTTTATGGTATGAGACTCTTCCATTTTCCTTTGTTTTGTTCTATCATTATCTTCCCTTATCTGACTTACCATTTTCGTAGACGTTTATAACCTTTCTGATGAAGCCATTCTTCTTCACTCATTCCCTGAACCTATGGATAACAATGCCCTTCTTGATCACCTCAATGATTCTTTGAATAATTTTTCAAATAACAAGATTAAATCTCTTCCTCTAAACGAACTTCAATCCAACTTTCGCCTTTTAGAAATTGATCATAGATCTAGTTTAGGCTTAGCCAACCAATTTAAACGTCTGTATCTTAGTTCTAAAGAGAAAATTAATACTTTAAGGAAGAAAATCAGTGATCTCATAGATGACAAAGATCACATCGCTAGTCAAGGTGCTCAAGCATTAGCAAAATTCCAAAAAACTCTTCTTGAGGTTCAAGTTAACGGGATGAATCCATCCGAAAAAATGTTATTCTTAGCGAAAGAGAGAATCAAATTCGCTCCCTTCTTCTCATAAACAATGACTATGAATTCGCTTGGGCTGCGAAGGTTCTAGATGATGCCAGAAATAATTTAGGTGTTAACGTTAGTCAAGCTGAGCATACGGCCTTGATTAGGGATATGATTTCTGAAAAAGAAGGTTATTAATTATTTTTCTTTATTTAACTATTTGTTTTTTATGAAATTGTCATTAAGTTGCTGATTCATTGTCATATATTGGGCGGAGGTGAAGAGATTTCGAAAAAGAATTGAAAAACTTGAATGCGAGGAGGAGCAACTCATGAAAAGACTTTTCTTCTCGAGATGACAAATATTCTAGATTGAAAAGGTAACTACAAATTACCACAAGCGAATTTAAAGAATGATGCTACTCTTTTTCGCAATCGACTATTAAGATGGTCTCAGGATTTTACAACAAAATTCCTCATTCTACATACCCTTGCCTCCTTGATGAAATCCCTAAGAATGTGCCTTCTTTGGATATCTCTGACAGTGATGCTAGCGAAGAAGAGGAATCTGATAAAGATGAAGAAATAGAAGGATCTGATGAAGAAGAAGAATCAATCAAGAAATAGTTATGTTTTCTTCCTTCTCTTTTTGTAATATTTGTACATTCATTTTTTTAATCTTCTATTTTTGTAATCTTTTGTCATGAGTTTCTTGGATCTTCAAATATAAGCTCTACCTTTCTTTGTTCCTTTACGCACATTGTTAAGAGAACAATTCTTTTTTGCAATGTAGTTAATCAATACATTATCAATCTTTTTCATACTATGAGTGCATAAATCTATCATATGAAAACAAATAACATGTTCTTATTCTATTCATTCGCATACTTTCCTCTGTTATTTGTTTACAAATGAAAGATTAAGCAAGTTATTTTTGAATGATAACATGCCTCAATCTCGCAATTGTTATTGTTGAATTTTCGCAATCAAGTATTTCTTGGTTGTTTCCAAGATCCTCTTATATGTGGTCTTATTTTGCCTTCCTAGTTAAAGGTCTTACTGTGCCACCTCTTGTCATTGCAACAAAATCTCAGGACGTCTTTACATTTTCATGTAATGATCCATTGATCTTGCCTTATCATTTCTTTAGTATTGTTGCCTCTGCAGGATATTTTTGTTGCGACAATATGACAGGCCTAAAAATTCTTGCGAACATAAAGCCCCATAACATTGCCGTCTTGCGACGAAATCGCAGGACGTCCTTACATTTTCATGTACTTGACCCATTGATCTCGTCTTATCTTTGTCTTTTGTATTATTGCCTCTTGGGTTATTGTTGCACAAATATGACAAGCCTAAATTTCCTTGCGAAAATAAAGCCTCATGACATTTGCGTCTTAAGACACTTATCAGCTCCCTAATGGAGGGTGCCGCCCTTATCATCTCCCTGGTTGCCCCTTCAAAGAGGCGTACTTCTGCCATAAAAGGCTAGATCCTCCTATCCGGTCTTAACAACAACCAGTTGTTTTCACAACCTCTTATCCCTTTTGCCTATAGGGCTTATGGTTACGAGACTGCACCCTAGGTGGAGTTTTCTTCGGGCCGAGCGCAGCACACGCCAAGACTTTCCAAGAATGGCCAAGACACTTTAAATTCCCCAGGCACTCTTGGCTCAACCGTGTACCTCAGCGCCTTGATCATATGCTGACTCCTTAGAAGAGACCCTCGATCGTCCAACCTAAGTCATAAGCTTAGATTGAAAATCCAAGGTACCTCTCCGGATGGGCTTTATTGACCCCAATTCTCCATGACTCAGGTTCCAGGGGCGGTGTAACCTTTTCCCTGAGCCATGCAATATGTACCCCCTTCTATGACGTACTTTAGGTCTTACATTTGCCTCTTGCAAAATTTTGATTTCGCGAACTAGGGTGTACGCCATAGTTGGTTCGCCTCTGTCTGATTAATTTGTTGATTCTTCTGCATATAAGTTCTTTTGTAATTTCGCAATCTCATATTTATCATTCATAAAATATATTTTCTTCTTCTGCATATCAACTCTCTCTTTCGCAATCTCATCTCTGTTATTCATAAGAAAAAATTTCATAATCAATTTTTTTTTTTTTTTTTTTGAACAAACCAATCATACATTTTTCTTTCACCTCCCAATTTCTACTTTGGCAGTCAACAAGTACATTCATTCTTTAAGTTTCTTATTTACTCGCTACTTTCTCGTCTCTTGCATTTTGAATTTTTCTCATTTTCTTGTCATTTGTGAAGCCTTCGCCACTTCTTATCTTCATCATATATTGGTTTCGCAAAGATTTCTTCTTCTCTCTGTTCTATTACATCTACCATCAATCTTTCACCTTTTTGTTTTTCTTTGATGATGTGTTTCCAATTCTTCTTCTTCGCAGCTCTTTCTTCGCAAGATTCTATATTAATCTCATAACACTTCTTTCCTTCAACCCAATCTCCTTTTATTATGCCAACACCAGTGGGATGAGGGAACTTGATACATTGATGGAAAGTCGATGCCACACCTAAAATCTCATGTAACCAAGGTCGCCCAATCAATGCGTTGTAGGGTGATTCTACATCAACTACGCGAATAAAATTTCAGAGGAAAGTCCTTTCAGTAGAATTCACATATGAACTTCTCCTTTAGGCTTATTTGTAGTACCGTTAAAACCATAGATTTTGTAAGTTGAAGGTATCAGATCTTCATCTTTCCCTCCCATGGTTTTGTAAGTATGATAAAAAACGATATTCACGGAACTTCCAGTATCACACTACACCAAATTCTGGGATTAGAAACAGAACTAAGCCATTACTAAAACGGGTTGTAACGGATCTTGCCTGTTGCAAAAGTAGGTGTTACATTTTTTTAAACGGCTTTGTGGCGTTACGAATTTTGGTTGTAACGGCCCTCGTAATTGCGAGCGAGCCGTTACGAATTTGCCACGTGGTAACAGCTCCGGGCCATTACGATTTTTTTTTGTAACAACGCAGATAGTAACAGCTTAGAGCCGTTATGAACTTTTTATGTGACAAAAAATTATCGCCGAGTCAACATTGACCTGGTCAAAATTAGTCAACACTCGACCAATTTTGACCTGGTCAATATTGACTTCAGTTCATATTCAAATTTTAAATAAGCGAATTAAAAAAAAATTACCCGCATAAATCTTTCATCTCATCCACATTCAACAATACTTCAATCAATTCATATCAACATTCATTCACTTCAAATCAACATTAAATCAATGAAAGAACACAAATTCTTCTAAGTATCAAAAAATCGGGTTAAGTATCAAATTCTAATAAGTACCTAAACACTCTTTTACATTCATTCTCTCACAAAGAAATGCAAGCTCGGGAAAACCGCATTTAACACTCGGGATGGTAATAGCAAAGGAGCATATAGATTGTCACCAACGTATTGCAATGAATCAAACCAAAAACATATAGGTTTCGAAGATATTGTACCCAAAGTTAATATGGGTACAAACATATAATTATAATTTCTAACTCTCAATAAGTGTTAAATGTCTACACATGAAGCAACCAATATAGTTAGTTAAATGGATTATTGAGTACCAAAATACAGATCAAGTCACCAGGAGTTGGACAAGCCTGTGTGAGTAAAGAGTGACCAGTTAGCTGCTTAATTTCAACATGCCATATAACTTTTTCAACCCCAAGGAGTATAAGTTAAAGAATATCCAAAAATTACTATTAGCACAAGGATTGTCTATTATTCAAGCCTACAACTGCTCATCTATTTTCACACAGTACATAAGATTCTCCACCTTAACAAAGGTTGGTACTAGCTCCAGACCTTTTGTCTCTAAGAAAAGTAGCAACTTGACATCACATTACCTTGCGAATATCATCAAGCTCATAGAGTATAACTTGATAAAACTGACGCTCCATCAGAAGTAGAAATTAAAAAAAAAAAAACTGCAGTTGAAGTCTCTATACAAAACAAAGGAAAAAGTAAAGTACCTGGACTTACAGGCTTCTTCCAGTTCAACTCGACTCCATCTGCTTTTAACTTCTTACTTATCTCAAAGAAACCACAGCGGAAGGAACATAAGATGGGCATATCAAAGTACTTAACAAATTGAACTTTAAAAAGTTCTAAGATGCAACATAAGCTCAAAATGAGCATGATCGGGGCAAAGGAAATAAATTAGCTACCAAGATGGTTAGAAAATTTTGGTCTGAAAAATGGGGGTGGACATACGTAGAAAGGAGTTGCAACAGATTCAATGTTCCAAATGGAAACTCGACTTGGACGCTCCCCAAAGAGCAGATTCATCCCACTCAACCTATTCAAATGCAAATACACACTTAATGCTTGAAAAAAAGTATCCAAAGAGAGTTCCTTGATCCGTAATGGAATATAAGTCTTCTTCATAGTATATGTAGAAACTAGAAAGCCAACCTCGAAGATTGCTCCATCGTGAACTCTTCCATTCACTAAATCCAAATCACTTATACCGGTTATCATGCCCATGTATCTGTGAACCCTTAGAAACTGATCGAGAAACAACCAAAAATAGATATAAGAATAGATGAAAAGGAAGAAGATAAGTTAATTGCTAAGTTGTCGTCGACGAATTTGAAAGGTAAGCGAATTTCGAACAAATAATATTAGAGCCTTACCACTGGATAGTAGCTTTTCAGGCGACGCTCAAACTCTTCCGCCAACAACACTGATCTGCATCTATCATACATCAACACCTTAACCCCCAGTTCTATCATCAGCAAAGCCTCCTATGCACAAGTCCTGAAGCTAGCATATGCAATTAAAACAGCGAAATTAATGGGAATATATCATGGAAAAATTGGCAATATACAAAAGTAGAAGAAGCTCACAAATAAAATATATACCTCAATCTACCCCATAGCTCAACGGTTTTCCGATTCATGGAGGAGCATAAATTCAACGTGTCACTTCCATTGCTCAATTAATGGGAATATATCATATAATATTTAAAATCACGTATAAAAAATGATTATTAAAAGGACTGTTTTGGGAATATATCATACAAAAAGGGATCGAACAAAAACTAAAGGAAAAAAAGTCAATAATTTAGGGACGGAAGGAGTATTAAGAAGAAGAAATAAAGGAAGGAAAACAAAAACAACACATTAAATTAAGTATGAGATATAGTTGCTCTTAAATCCAACTTAATCTTTCCAGTGGACTAGTTAGTGTAGTTTGACGCAGATGATGTAATTATCATGTACAAAGCAACTGCCAGTCTGCAACTAATCCTAGAGATATATTTGATGCATAAATGTGGAAGAGGAAGTGTCAGTATCATCTGTATGTAGAAATCAAGAGAGATAAAAGAAACAACTTACTTGCATTATCACTGACGAAGCTTCATTGACGAAGACTCCAGGTGAAATGAGCAAGGGAAAGAACATTTTTGTACAAGTCATCATTGCAACTAATGCCCCACCTAGGGCCAGGGGACCCGTATCACCCATAAATATGGATGCCCTATACCTGTTGTGCACAAGGAAACCAATACAAAAGCCATCCATTGATGCTCCAAAAATAGCAAGACCTGTTTTAGGGTGTGAGCCAAATATCAGTGCTAAAGAAGCATTGAATTAGATTGCCTAAATCTCAGAGAATCCGTGATAGCAATTACACTAACTAATACAAACTTATGCAAGGAAGAGAATATGAACCAGGAGATATTGGAAGGACCACTATTGACATCCCCATGAATGCCAATGCACAGTCCCAACAGCAAGAAACAAAGAAGATTGAGGTCAATACTTGATAAATTTTCCCCTTACAAATAAGGCCCAGTGGTAAAGGGAGGGGTACAAGCATTTTCCTACATTACATGATTAAGATTCATCAAGAATTCAAGATCAAGTATGAATAAGTTATGACAATCAACAATAAGAAATAGGATGAAAAAATCTGAGAGCAATATCCATTTCAAATTCATGGGATCAGTTAACTGATGGTGTTTCTGAACCAAATATCCATTCTATTCTTCGAAGATACGTTCTTGACATGTAATAGGCACATTGATCTACCCTATTAACTCTTGTTCCCACTAGATGCAGTAACATTTCAAAGAAAGTTAAAAGACGTATAATCATGAGAATATAAATGTTCACATCCTCATAACACAAAACTACTTATCTTATCTCATGGAATTTTGTTACCTAGTCAAGGCAAACTCCAATACAAGAAGCCAAAATTTCATTATCACGACATTTTACTAATCCCTTTCTAAGAAAATTTCAAGTACGAAATACTAAACATTAAACTATAGGAGACAACTAATATTAGCACAACTGCTTGGTATATAAAATTTAACATGTTTGAATACATGTCCTAACAAAGAAAAGTTCATTGTATGAACATTTTCTTTCAATTAAGAGCGAAAAGGTGGAACCGTGGAAGGTTGTGTTTACTTATCAGAAGCTAATTTTAATAGACGGTCATTAGTTTCGCAGGGGAGTAGAACTCACCAGCAGAATTTTCCGGCTTTATGTTTGAAGAACACCCTGAATTGAGATTCTTCTCCATATCTTTCTTTGGTCTAGTTTAAGTCTCCTCCTGCAGTCTCTTGTTCTCTACAGTGAATATCAACATTGTATGCCCACTCATCCCATCTGTTGATGACGAAGGTTTTAACATTTGCAGAATTCATAATAAATTTCTATGCCAGACTTGACAATATATAGAAAGTAATATCATGTAAAGTTGTATTCTTTTTACTTTATTCTCAATATATCTTCCTTTAAATGCTATGAAGGAATAAAGTTCTATCTAATCCAACTATTCTTACTAGACAATCAAGCATATTTGTTATCTTCATGGTTGAAACAAACCGATTCCTATGCAGTATTCGTTTTATCAATTAATCAAAACTATAATTACACGTGAAACTCCCTCAAACTGAACAACAAACCATAAAATCTAATTAAAACCCTAAAATCGAAAAACTCAAACCCTAAAATAGATGATGAAAGACTTACAGATTATGAAATCCAAACCCTAAACTAGATTAGTAGATGATGAAATCGAAATCTTATTAGAAAAAACGGAATCACAAATGAAACCCTAAAAACAGATGATGAAAACGCAATCGAAACTGAGGAAGTGATGATGATAAAACACTTACCCAATCGAAACTGATGATTGATTGAAGATCTGTTAACCTAATCGAAACAGATGAATAACCCAATCGAAACCCTAAAATCTGAGAGGGAAGAGAAGGAGAGGCGGGAGGAGAAAAAGAGAGAAAAGAAAATGAAAAATGAGAAGTTAATAAGTCTATGATTGAAGATTATTGAGAGGTTTCGTGATGGGTTTCTCTGCATTGCCGATTATTGAAGATGAAGTTTCATTAGGGTTTCAAAGAAGAGAGCAAGACCGCAGGAGCAGAAAAGGGAAGAGAGGAAAACTGAAAAAATCGATTTGTCGATTCTCATTAAGGCATGAGATGAAGAGAGGCATGCATGTGAATGACACACGCAGGGGAGGAAATATCCCTAGTTTTACTCATCTTGGGTGGAAAAAATAATGGCACGCATGTGAATGGCACACCCAAAATTGCAAGTGTGACCAACCTGGTGTGACCAAGCGTGTGGATCGGCACGCCTAAAAAAATTAAACGGCTTCACCTTATTACGAATTTTTAAAAAATTAGTAACGGCTTCGGATTTATTATTTAATTTTTTGTAACGACCATTTGTAACGGAAATGAGCCGTTCAATTGTCTTATTACGAATCCGGGAATTTGGTGTAGTGTCAATCAAAATTCTGTTGATTGCCCATGAATTCTCGACTTCATCATCTTCATCCTCGCTAGGTTTTGGGTTAATCTCCAATCTTACCACTTATGGGTTGTCGTGCATTTCTCCACCCTCAGGTACTTCTTCTGCAGTAAAAGAGATAATCTTCTTTTGCCATTCCTTCAGTGGCGATGTCTTCGCAATATTCATTATTTCTCTATTATCAGCATCTCTTGCGAAAACTCTACTGAGAATGTTATCATGAAAATCTTCAATTGTCCTGTACGAATGTACGATAGAATTACAATACAGATTCTTTGCCTTTGCTCCAACTTCTATGACAAATGTTTCTCCTCCTTTTGTTGTATTTACTCTGCGAATTTCTGGCGATGGTGGTGATGGTTGAGACTGAGATTGATTTTTTAGAAAATGATCCAGTTTCCCTTGGTCTATCATTCGAGGATAATTCTTTTTATGTTTCTGCAATCATTTGTTGAGTGTCCATGAAAATGGTGATAAGAACAAAATTCATGAATTACATCGCTCAGAGGTGGTTCAGTTCCCATGTTTCATGGTGCGGGTGTGTTTTCCATTAAGATTATAGCTTCCAATATTTTATCCACACTAGCATTCAATGGCGGCATCTTAATTTCTTCCCATATTATCCTATGATTTCGCTGCCTTCTGTGATAGTTTTGCCTTTGACCTCCATAAGTTTCTTGTGGCTGATCAAGTCTTTGAATTTTGTTATTTCCACCACGACTATAGAAGTTTATTTCTCTCTCAAATTCTTCTTGATCACGACTCCCCATAGCTACTAACTTCTGCTGACCATCACCCGTTATCCTCTCTTGTTGCCCTTGCGAGGTGCTCGCCACAGTATTTATCAACTTAGGTAATAAGCTTGCATTTAATATTTTTGAACTTGTGTTCGCAACTGGGTATGATTCCATCTCATTTTGCTTTCCTCAAGAGTAATATACTCCTCTTGAAGTTCTCGCAACTCAGTCATTGTGATCGTATTCTTGATTCTGAAAATTTGAATGTATAACAGATGGGTTGCGAACATAGCATTGATGAATGAAAGAATGAGGTATCTTTCGTCCACACGACCAGCCATATCACTACACATTGTCTTCCACCTCACAGTTAGATGCTTTAAGCTTTCGCCAACCCTTTGCTTCAACCCAAATACATCTTCAATGCCAGGTCGCGAGGAATTGTTACTTATATAAGCCCCTAAAAATATAACTTGTAAATGGTTGAAAGATGTTATAGTATTCTTTGGCAAACCTTAAAACCATTTTAAGGCCTCTCCTATTAAACTTGATGCAAAATACTTGCATAATATTGCATCATGGTTTTCCCATTGTAGCATACATCTTACATAAGCTTTGATGTGTTGAACGACACAAGTTGTTCCGTCGAAAATGCTAGTTAGCGCTGGAAGATTGCACTTGGGTGGTATTTCTCCTAATTGTACTTCTCGTGTAAATGGAGTCTTCGCACCTTCTTCTATGGCTTCATCCAGTTGTATCTTGCCTCCTTCCTTTCTATTGTTTAACATTCCTCTCATCTCCGCCAGCTCTCTTAAAATTTGCTCATTTACACCAGAATTTGGATCCATAGGTCTTTTTAACGATGTTTCCCTTCTTCAGCGTTCCTCTCTACCTTGATTTTCTCGTTCATCGTTTTCTTCTTGTCTTTCCCTGCGATCTTATCTTTCTTCTCTTTCATGACTTTGCGCACCGTTATATCTCTCATTTTCTCTTCTTCGCTGCCTTTCAGCTCTCTTTTGTACTCTATCATATTCTTCATTGATATTATCATTGTTGCGATTTTGTAAACGCCTTCTTTCTCGATTATCATGATTGTTCTAGCGAACTGCCTCTAGGAGCTCTTTTTCCTTCATTTCTGCTCTCAGCCTCTCTCTTTCGCAAGCTAGACGTACTTGTTCAGCATAATGTCTCTCTATTTCTTCTTCAGTTGTTCGCTGATTCCTTTGAATATCTCTTCCTTGTAATATTCTCCTTCCTTCTTCCCGGTTTTCTTCACTATCTCGATTATTTTGCTCTTGAGGTTGTTCATTCCCCTGATTTCTATCATTTTGTCCATTCTGGAGAATTTCAGCACGTTGGATATAACGATCTTCCATTATTTCTCTTCTTTCGCGACGTTCTTCACCTGGATTTTGTACTTCCTCTCGGGTTTCTTCATTAGCATTTCCTACAGGTAGATTTCGTCTTATTTCTTCTCGAACCGATCTTGAACTTGACCCTGTAGTGCTTCTTGACCTTCTATTTTGTAATCTCATGTTTTCCATCCTCAACTCATGATTTTGCCTTGTCAAATTTGCACGCTCTTCTGCTTCTAATCTCCTTTCTTCATGTATTGTTTGTCTTAATGTCTCTAATGCTGCGATCTCTTCATTTCCATGAATTATTCTTCCAATTAGTTCTTGATCTCTCTCCTCTTGTCCATTGCCTCCTAATTGCTGCTCTTCTCCCATTTCATCTACAGAATCTGATCGCCAAGTATGTACACTCACTTTGTCATAATCCACAGTTCTATTTTGTGTGGTGTACGTTGAATTGGCGGTTGAACTTGATTTTCTCCATTGTTCCTTGTGTTCATTCTTGAAGATTCCCCCATTCCATATATCCCTTCTCCAGCAAGTCTCCTACTCCTCCTAACAGCTGTTGGTTGTTTTGATGCACGTCTCCTTCTAGCCATTTTTCAATCTTAGTGAATTGTTGAAAATTATATGAAATTCCTTTCCTATTACTCCAAATTCTTTCAAATCACAATATCAATCTTCAATCAGTCCCTGTTTCTAGCGCCATATGTAGTAGCAGGAAAACCCACACTACACCCCTCACAAGAATTCACACAATCAAGTCATTTTGTAGTTGCAGGAAATCCTACACTACACCCCTCATAATATTTTGTAGATCTAAATCTTATTAATCACCTAAATTTCAAATATAAGTGCTAGAAATATAAATTGACACAAGGATTTTTACATGGTTCGATCAATATGATCTACATCCATGGTTCTTCACTATGAATTTTGAGGTTACATAAGAATTACATTTACAATCTCCATTAATGGATATTTTGTAGAGCTCTAGATCTAATTATTTGGGGAAGAAGATGATAAAGAAAATAAATCTATCCCTAAAAATATCTCTCTCTCTCCTCCCAAAATTATCCTCCTTTTCTCTCTCCTGCTCTCCTCTTTATATAGTATTTACATAGTGGATGACAGCTCATGTACAACTAATATTTCCCTTAATTTCGGATTTACCTTGCGACATTCTCGCGAGAGTATAAATGTTAAATCTCATGAGACATTATAGTTTTCGTAAGATCTTCGCACTTTCTTCATGTTTACGTTATCGTCATTTGTTATGTTATTTCTGAAATCACTTTGCGACGGTTTCGCGACGTTGTTAATGAAGATTCCGCAAGTGTGTTGTTGTTGCGATATTTGAATCCTACATCTTGCCTCTTTTTTTCTTGAATATTGCTTGAAGAGCGATCTTTAAGAAAAAAATATGTTGTTGTAGTAGTCTTTGATCTTTGTTGATGAAGGAACGAGCGAAAGAATACTGGACTTGAAAAGTACGTACTTGCCTCTATTCTTTTGCGAAGTTCCGAAGCTTTGCGAAAATAAGAAGTATTATCTCTTGAAGTATGCGAAGTATAAAGTATCTTTGAAGAGGTATATGAAGTATGAAGTATCCTTGAAGAAATATAAGAAGTATCCATCCTTGATTGCAAATAAGAAGTATTGCGAAATTATTACTCCATGCTCTCTCCTCATGCAATGCTCTCTATTCTTTTGCGAAGTTCAAAACTTTGCGAAGTGAATAAGAAGTATTAATCCTTTAAGTATAAGAAGTATTGCCTCTGTTCATGCGAAGTTATTATTCCATTTTTGGTGAGAATTCTTGTTGTTCATTGGTGAATATCTTCTTTGGAAGTGATTCTTTGGAAGTGATTCTTGCCGAGAAGATAAAGAACATAAAATGTTTTCTTGGTTATCCATAGTTGCCTCTGTTCTTTATCTATGAGGGTAGAATCACTTTGAGAAAGTGTTGATTGAGCGAATTGTTTTTGCATTCTTATTTTGCCTCAGTATCATATCTTGTGCTCATGCGATAGTATAATCTCTTCAGGCTTTTTATCTTATCTTGTGAAATAATCACATTCTCGAAATTCTTAATAATTCTCAAGTTAATATCTCTCGCGACGTTTTGAATAATTAAATGAAATTAATAATAATGCAAAGTTTTGTAAAATATTTGTGCGAATATAATACTTATGTAATGATTATGTTATGAAATGTGTATGCGATGTTTATGCCATGAAATGCTTATGCGATGCGTTCATGATGCGAGTATGATGCTTGTATGATGAGAATGCTTATCTACTGCAATGTATAGCCAATGTTTGTGTTACTTAGCTCATTTTGCCGCTCTAAAATTGATGTAGCTTTAAATCGCTTCCATTTTTCATTTCTCTGATTTTGTCTCTAGTATATGCATTCCTCTTTGTGTATTTATTTTTCCTCGCAAGTTCTTACTTGTGCTTCATCTTTTCTTATTCCTGCACTATTAGTAATTGCATAATAATATGATCATAATATCAAGTGTGTGGCATTTGCATTGCCTCAGTCTCATTATTATGTACATGTTCGCAAGTTTATCATTTAATCATTTTCGCAAGCTCGCAAGCTTATCATGTAATCTTTTTTGCGATAAAAGAACTGTATTACCTGTATCCAAACTGTTTATGTTGAATTTTGTCATTGCGACAAGATCGCAGGACGTCTTTACATTTTCATGTAATAACCCATTGATCTTGCCTTATCATTTATCTTGTGTGGTCTTATTTTTCCTTCCTAGTTAAAGGTCTTATTTTGCCACCCCTCATTATTGCGACAATATGACAGGCCTAAATATGCTTGCGAACATAAAGCCCCATGACATTGCCGTCTTGCGACAAAATCACAGGACGTCTTTACACTTTCATGTAAAGACCCATTGATCTCGTCTTATCTTTGTCTTTTGTATTATTGCCTCTTCAGGATCATTGCACAAATATGACAAGCCTAAATTTCCTTGCGAAAATAAAGTCTCATGACATTTGCGTCTTTGACACTTATCGGCTCCCCTAATGGAGGGTGCCGCCCTTATCATCTCCCCGGTTGCCCCTTCAAGGAGGCGTACATCGGCCATACAAGATTAGCTCCTCCCATCCGGTCTTAACAAAGAAGCGGTTGTTTTCGTAGCCTCTTATCCCTTATACCTATAGGGCTTATGGTTACGAGACCGCACCCTAAGTGGAGTTTTCTTGGGCCGAGTGCAGCATGTGCCAAGACTTGTCAAGAGTGGTAAGGAAGTTCCATGCTCCCGCACTCTTGACTCAACCGTGTACCTCGGCGCCTTGGTCATACGACTCCTTGGAAGAGACCCTCGGTCGCCCAACCAGGGTATAACCTTATATATATAGTTGGGAATCCAAGGTATCTCTCCCGGATAGGCTTTCATAAGCCCCAAATCTCCATGACTCAGGTTCCAGAAGCGGTGTAACCTTTCCCCTGAGCCATGTCAAGAGATACCCCCTTATATGACGCACTTTAGGTCTTATATTTGCCTCTTACGAAATATCATTCGCGAACTAGGGTGTACGCCATAAAGGTTCGTCCCATTCACTCACTCATTCATTTTTGTCAATTCATTCAATCATTCATTTTTGATTATCTCTTCTCATTATCTTTGCGAAATTATCGCATTTTCATTATCTCTCTCATGGAATTATCGCATGTCTTCATTCTTTCATTCATCCTTTCATTCATTCCTTCATTTCTCGTCATTTCCTTCACTTATTCTTTCATTTAATCATTTCTTTCATTCATTCTCACAATATCATATCATTTGAAGTAAAGTAAATATTCAAGAGAAATATATAAATTAATCTGCGAGATTTTTCTCGAATCTTTGAAATCTTTAAGATCTTTGTAATTTAGAAATCTTTGAAATCTCTGTAATTCTTTATAATTTTGAAATCTTTGAAATTTTTGAGATCTTGAAATCTTTGTAATAATAATTTTTTTTTTTTTATATCAAATCAAAAATCTTTTATTTTCTGTAAAAGTAAAATGTTCAAAGAAAGTGGTACTTAGCTTTTGTGGTTTGCTGTTATTGTTGTCTCTTGCGAAGTATATGATTTGCTTGCGAAGCTAGCATCCTTGAAATGTATAAATGTCACACAAAATATAATTATCTCGCAGCAAAAAGAAGTGTGAGAAATGAGATTTGAACCCTTGACCTGCCTCTTGCATATTCTCGCACCATACCAACTATTTTAACCCTCTCTTGCGAAATTAATTTGCGAGATAGTCATCAACTTTCTTCTTTGAGAAATAAGCAAAGTCCTTGCGAAATTTCGCATAACAAAAATAAATATGCGAGAAGCAAGAATTGATCCCGCGACCTTATGCTTGGATTCATGCCTCCTAACCAACTGTGCTAGCCTTGCCTCTGCGAAGTGTTCCTGCGAAATAATCACCTACTTTCTTCTTGCGAGATATCCTTGCGAGATTTTCAAAGACTGTGCGAAGTAAACATTTGCATGAAGTAAACGAACGTCTGCGAAGTGTTTATGCTGCGAACGTTCGCAAGGTAAACATTTGCTAAGTGCAAAAATTCTTTGCGAATGGGGAGATTCGAACTCTAGACATCAAACTCCTTCTCTTCACTGCTGACCATCTGGGCTATTTGCTGCTTGCGAAAAAAACATACAATACTATAACTTTACTCCATTTCTTCGCTCTTATAAGTTCAAAAATATGCAGAAGGTGGGATTCGAACCCGCGACCTTAAGCTACTCATGTTCGCTCGTGACCAATTGTGATATCCCTCTTGTGCGAAAGAATCGCAGAATGCTAATACATGACTTATATTCACCCTTTTATACTCAAGGAAAAAATTGACAAAAATTCTATGCGAAGGGAAGACTCGAACCCGCGACCTTATGTTTATACTCTTCGCCGGTGACCAATTGTGTTAGTCTTTGTTTGTGAAAGAAACACATAATGTTGTACTTGAGTTCATCCACCATTTACCGTTACGGAAAAAATATATGGAAAATATGAGTGATGTGAGGGTTGAACTCGCGACATCCACCTAGTATACCTCGCGCACAACCATCTGTGCTGGCTTGCTTTTTGCGATAGAAGACCATATTGCCACTCTATTATTCTTCCTTTCTTTTCAGCAGTTCCAAAAAGTGTGAAAAATATTGTACTTTGCGAGAATTGATCACGCGAGCTCTAACCCATACTCCTAATCCCTGACCATCTGTGCCAGTTTCTGTTTGCAAAGATTCGCATGTAAGCGCCTCTTATTCTTTTCTCCTCTCTAGGCTGTAAAAAAAATGTGAAAAAATATGACTGTGGCGAGATTTGATCTTGCGACATCAAGCTTCTTCGCTCCAACTCAAACCATCTCAGTGCGAGTTTCTCGTTTGTGATAAAAATCACGCGTTTTGTTCTTATCCTTTTCTTCATTCTTCCTTTATTTCCTTCAACAATTTGCCTTTTTCTTTTTCTCCTGAATATGAAATCTTCCATTAAAAAATTAGCTTTCTTCCTTGAATTTCAACACAGCAACCTATACATTTTTTTTTTCAAAGATTGCCACCAGGGGCTATTATTAAAGAAAATCAAACATCGTCGTTTTGTACATGAATGGATGGGAGCCGAGCAACAAACTGTGCTCCGACTCCTCTTTGGATAGCTAGACCTACTCTATGAAATAAAGAACCCCCTATTTTATTGTTAGCATCGAAATTAACTAGGCAGTTCCTTAACCTTTTCAAGAACGAGATCAGCTCATCTCCAAGTTCACCTAAGGTTGTGAAGGCCAGGACGCCAAAGTCGTATCCATGGGACTTGCATATATCCAAGTATTTGTTATGCTTGCGTCTTACGGCAGCTGAAATGGCTTGTCCTTGTGTGAAGCTGCGTAACTGATGAGTGCCAAATAGTGCATATTTATACACCTTTTTATTGGCATTTTACTCATCTTTTGCGCTTAGAAATCAGATATTATCCCAGATTCTGTGTTTTCTTTGTTTTCAAGAATAAATATTTGTATTAATTAATTTTGTGTTTTTAGGTAATAAATAAAGTCCTGAGAAACCGAGGAGCTAAAGAGCGAAGAATTGGAGTCAAACATCTATGGAGCGGATAGCCAAAGCCAGCAAGCGCAAATCGGTTGCAACCCAACAAGGAAGACTTGGGCTAGAGCTACCCATGACCCGGATCCGAGCCCGCTCACTCTCTTAGCAATTGAGATCTCCTCGCCTACATCCAACGGTCGCTCCTAGCACATCAACGATTGATGCTCCCGCTCAACACCAGTTTACTCTGAGCCTTCTCTCAGCCGTTCAGATCGTAGCCGCTTCATCCAACGCTCGCTGAGACCTCCTCATCGTCCGTCGCTGCACCCGCCTCACACCAAAATTGCATAACCCTATACCATCTCGAGCCATACCCATTTCCCTTCCATCTTTCTCTTTCTTCCTCTACCGCACCTGCAGAACCCATCCCTTCTCCTTCACCTTCCATACCTTTGCGAGAGATCGCCACCACCACCACTCCATCTCCTATCATCACCAACAACTCCACCCGGTAGCTCCTGCAGCCATCTACATGCCCTAGTTCGCACTTGTCTCCACCTTTAGCTTCTCCAACCCTAGAAGCTAGGGTTAAGGCGATTAGAATTAGGGTTTTTCCATAACAACCCAAGCATGGTCGAGTCTTAGATGATTTGAGAAGAGAAGAGGCGATTCAAAGACGTGGGTGAGAGAATTTCTATTTTAATTTTCTGTTTTTAAATAAATTAGGGTTTGGTATTTGGGGTTCCTTTGCATGTATAAATAGAAGGGATAAAAGATGTTTTTGGGCATGCCTGGGTTAGCCAGTGTATCCTTGTAGATTTAATTGCTGTTATTTGCAGTTTTAATGTTTTAATTTAGTTTGTTGGGGTTTCAATGAAACCCTAATTCCCAATTGTGTTTAACTGTGTTAAGTTGTTCTTGAGTGCTTAATTGACAAGATAGCTTCAATTTTAACACCTCAACCCTTTTCTCTCACAGTGCATGCCAATGCCATGGATGCACTTTAGTTAGGTTAATACTGAGTTGAGAGTGTTTCAGCTCTTGCTTCTATTTTTAATACTAATTCCCCTGACTAGTTGTGCTTAATTATACAACTAGTACTTAGGATTAGTGCCTTAGGCATTATTTGAGTTATCACTAGGAGAAACTCCTAAATAGGTGGTAAAAATTGACACTTTATACTTACCTGGCATAGGAACAAGACACTCAACTAGTTGCGCACATAGTAGGAATTCAAAGGTGGATTTGAAGACCTAGCAAACCCTTTTTGTCACTGTCTATACCTTAGTTTAGGTTCACTACATTTCACCTCAGCCGTTTCGGCACAAAACAACAATTGTGTTACATTATCACCTGAATTCAGTCTAGAGCAAGCCTTAGATCATACAAGAGCACCACAAGTCTCTGTGGTTCGACCCGTACTTGCCGCGTCTCCGATAGACGCCGTGCACTTGCGGTTTATTACACGTAGGCTAAATTTATACACATTCCGAGGCCTACCAAGTTTTTGGCGCCGCTGCCGGGGACTTGGCGTGTGCTACTACGATTTATTGGTCATTTCTTTCTTTGCTTTTCACCACTGTACATATTCATTTTGCACTTTTGCTTTTGGTCTCTTCTTAGTATAACTTAGCTTAACCACTTGTCTTTATTTTGCATTTACTGCACTTGTTATTCTATTTGTTATTACATCAATACATCTGTAGTTGTCATTCGTTCTTGTTGAACTTAGCGTAACTTGTAGTGTAGTTTGTAGCATCATAGCCCATGTAGTAGTGGAACTTAACATGTAGTGTAGTTTGTATTGCCTCTTATCCCCCGCATTGTAGTTAATCTTCACCGTATATTTACTCATCTGCATATTTACTTATTTGCATTCTTTCTCTCTTTGGGCTTGAGTACTTTCAATAGCTCACCAGCATCATTCTTGTCTTTGCATTATTGTCTTGCTTTGTACTTGCATATCTTGAGAACTAAAAATTTCTCTTGAGCTAGCAGGTGCTGCTGCGCTACTGAGCCAACCAAAGGAAGGCAAGGAAAAGCTCAAGTTTGAGCTTAGCCTGTGATTGAACTATAATTGACCCTTGCATTGCTTTGTGAGTGAGGTCTTTCTTTGAGCAATCGAGCCAACCCAAAGCGCACCACGATCTTGCATGAGACTTGAGGTTAGTATCCAGGCATTATACTTATACGAGAATAAGGTAAACCTAAACTTCCCCATGCCCTGAAAATTGTGCTTGTGTGCCTAGTGAGTCATCTGCCTTGTACATTGCTTTGTGCCTAGTGCATTGCTCAGTGAACTCTTGGCCAATACAAGGCCTGGACTGTAACCCTTAACTCCCACTGCCCTGTGCCATTCTCCAGCCCACAAGGCTGTTGAGCTTGTCTTTGTCACTTGAAAAAGACAGGCTAGCCGCAAACCTCAGTGAGAAGTCAACCGAGTGAGTTGACACAATTGTCCCTGCGACACAGTGCATGAGCTTGTGCTAGCTACTCTTTCTTTGCTTTAACCTCATGCATTATGAGCATAACCTTGCTTGAGCATAGCTTGTATCACTCTTGGCTTGATTGTATGAAAACAAGATGCCTTGAGCCAAGCTCCAGCCCCTGCAGCTGTTGAGCTTGAGCTATAAATTGGATAACCAGCTTAGCTACACAGCTGCCCTGAGCCATGTTACTATCTGCAATCTGTGCATAGACCACCAAGTTTTGAGCTGCCATTCTCCAGCCCCTGTAGCTGTGAGTGTGAATAGCAATCCTGTGACCCAAGCTGTGTTGCTATCAATTTGTGAATGCTGAGAAACCAAGATGTGCTGTGTACAACCTTTGCTTACACTGCCAGTTTTTGCACTCAGACCTGTGGGTGCTCATTTGCCAATTTGTGACTGAGCCTATGCATAAGCTGCTCATGGAGCATGACGCAGCTAACTTAGCTTCCACACCGTTCCAACTTACCCTTCTCCCGCAAAAGGGTTTACGGCCATAAGGCCAATGCATTTTTCATGCATCTCTGGCTTTGCCTTTACATAGGGAATTCATCACTGAATTCCCTAGCTAGCTGAGCATCCGTCATTGTCCAGGTATAAGCCTTGGACTTTGGCGTAGGCCGCACCATCAAGCCCTTGCCATTTCCTAAGTTAGCTTTCTTACCAACTCTTTATAGCTTGATAGGAAGTATGAGCATCCACTTACTGGCATGCAACTAATCCTTATCAAGTCTGGCCACAATCATCTCTTGCGTCGAGCTACCAAGCTTAGATGATATGAGGGCCAACATCTTTGACCGACAATCTTGCAACTCATTGCGGCTGCCTCGTACCCTTCCCTACTCTAAAGGGATCAAGCACAGACCGTAGTTCATCCGCGAAGGAGGACAAACTTAAACCAAATCGTTTGCAAGGTCGTGGCCTAGCAAAAACGGTAATGGCTTTGGTTCGTATAGGCCATTCCGCCAAGATGCATAATGATTATGCATCATCGGGTCCTTGTGGCATAATGATGCCAACGCATCAAATGCCCTCTCCGCAAGGCTACGCAACTATAAATGAGTCTTAGGCATCATTTATACTCTTCCCCGCTAAGCTATGAAGCTTACTGGGTACATAGTCCCCATATGCACCTTCAACCAACTACCCTCCCTATATATGTCTTAATGGAATTTCTACAAGTATGAAAAGGGGAGCATATTGACATGCTTCACTATTCATGGCCGTTACCATGAATTTCGAATGACCCAGGCAATGATTGCCGAGTCTCCGTTCTATTGCACAATGATTGTGCACCACTCGTTCAAATCTCGCCGCACAATGATTGTGCACCAATTGTTCTGCATTTGCACAATGATTACCCACAACGATTGCGGACAATGATTGCGCACCACCCGGTCCTCATTTGTTTCGTTTATTGCACAATGATTTTATTGTAAGATCGAGCCCACCTACCCAATCGGCCTAATGCATCATGATGATGCAACATTGGCCCTGGCCAAATGCCAAACATAATGCGCCATTTTTGGCGCGGTATTAACCTTAAGCCAATCCACCTTTTTCACGCTACGGAAGCTTTGGATGAAGCTTCATCACAAGCAAATGGCGCATCTTTTAGCATGCGCCATGCTAAAACACACGGGTGTTACATTATCACACCCTTCAAAGAATTTCGTCCCCGAAATTCAAAACCAAAGCTATTGTGGACAATCTCTTCGAGTTGGATTCCATGAGCAAAGTCCCATACCAGATGCTCGGGAAATCACGGGTTTCTTCAAGTTGTCATGAACAACAATTTAGACCTTCTCGAGCACATGTCCCATACCACCCGCCCAGAATCCAAAAGTGCCCACAACTAAACCAAGAATCGCAATTGGCCGGTGCCAAGAGGATATCTCGACCGGGTATCCCGAATGCGCATCCCATACTACGCACTCGAAGTCCCTAAAGTTCACAAGTTGAAAGGTGTCATCAAAATGACAAAATTTTAGCACAAGCTTTGTGTGGATCGAGATCCGATTGCCCACCGTCCCCGACGGTCATCCAGGTTGCCACTCGTAAGTGGGATGCTAGCCGGAGGCGACAACGCACACCCTTGGCCGGTGCTAACGTGTGGGGATGATCAGTCCCATTGTCTACCCACCGTCCCAGACGGTCTTCCGGATATCCACTCGTAAGTGGGGTGCCACTTAGGCCAGGCAATCTCACAGTACTTGAACAAGCTCAACCCGATTCGCATAGTAACTGGCAAAGCAGTTACAAACTCTTCCCGCGCAAAAGTTGGCCTACTCTCCAACTTTATGTTTCCATCAAGGAAAACACTCGCCAATGAGTCCACTCCGCACAAGTCCCTAGAGTTTTCTCGGAACTTGCTCTGATACCATCTGTGACGGACCGGAAAATTACGCCTTTGGCGCGTTGCCCCGCAGGCCGCAATCTCCCCGGTGCGCCATGATGAAGCTAAGATCCGGGCCTTTAAAGCTAGGCAAATGCACGTCCATTTGCCCTTGCAAGCATGCTCATGGAGCATGACGCAGCTAACTTAGCTTCCACACCGTTCCAACTTACCCTTCTCCCGCAAAAGGGTTTACGGCCATAAGGCCAATGCATTTTTCATGCATCTACGGCTTGCCTTTACATAGGGAATTCATCACCAATTCCCTAGCTAACGAGCATCCGTCATTGTCCAGGTATAAGCCTTGGACTTTGGCGTAGGCCGCACCATCAAGCCCTTGCCATTTCCTAAGTTAGCTTTCTTACCAACTCTTTATAGCTTGATAGGAAGTATGAGCATCCACTTACCGGCATGCAACTAATCCTTATCAAGTCCGGCCACAATCATCTCTTGCGTCGAGCTACCAAGCTTAGATGATATGAGGGGCCAACATCTTTGGACCGACAATGCCGCAACTCATTGCGGCTGCCTACGTACCCTTCCCTACTCTAAAGGGATCAAGCACAGACCGTAGTTCATCCGCGAAGGACGAAAACTTAAACCAAATCGTTTGCAAGGCTGTGGCCTAGCAAAAACGGTAATGGCCTGGTTCGTATAGGCCATTCCGCCAAGATGCATAATGATTATGCATCATCGGGTCCGCGCCGTGGCATAATGATGCCAACGCATCAAATGCCCTCTCCGCAAGGCTACGCAACTATAAATGAGTCTTAGGCATCATTTATACTCTTCCGGCTAAGCTATGAAGCTTACTGGGTACATAGTCCGCATATGCACCTTCAACCAACTACCCCTCCCTATATATGTCTTAATGGAATTTCTACAAGTATGAAAAGGGGAGCATATTGACATGCTTCACTATTCATGGACGTTATATGAATTTCTCGAATGACCGGCAATGATTGCCGAGTCTCCGTTCTATTGCACAATGATTGTGCACCACTCTGCCAATCTGTTTGCACAATGATTGTGCACCAATTGTTCTGTCTGTTGCACAATGATTACCCACAACGATTACGGACAATGATTGCGCACCACCCGGTCCTCTTTATCTGTTTCGTTTTATTGCACAATGATTTCGGGCCAGAAGATCGAGCCCACCTACCCAATCGGCCTAATGCATCATGATGATGCAACATTGGCCCTCGCCAAATGCCAAACATAATGCGCCATTTTTGGCGCGGTATTGGCCTTAAGCCAATCCACCTTTTCACGCTACGGAAGCTTTGGATGAAGCTTCATCACAAGCAAAATGGCGCATCTTTTAGCATGCGCCATGCTAAAAACACGGGTGTTACGGGTTTACGCCTAAGCTAAATCAGCTGGCCGGACTGGGCCCCGAAACCAAGCTCGTGCACTGGCCGCAACCAAACTAAGCCCACGAAACCAAAACAACTGGGTTTTGCAAGACTGAACCCATTTCAATAGAGCTGTGCATCTGGGGTGTGCGCGATTCATCATCTTTGCCGCTCTCGCCTAAGCTGGGCTCTATTGGCTGCTCACAATCAAACCTAATCTGGGCTATACATTTTTTAACCTAATCTGGGCTGTTAACCTATTACCCAATTCCACTGGGCTGTACAAACCAAAGCCAAAACAAACCAAATCCCAACAAACCAAATGAAACCCAACAAACCAAAAACCCATTTAAACCAAACAAAACCCACATAAACCAAACTAGACTTTGAGTTCAATTTGAGTTGATAAATCATGTTAGGATTTTGGTCTGCATCTGGGGATGGAAACAAATCCCTTAGAGAGCTTGCTTACGGGCACGCTTCATAGGATGAACCCCCCACATACCATAGTGATTTTAGGGAATTTTATGCGCCTTCTCAGGGCCCTGACCTCACATACCCTAATCACTATGAGCACATGCATCATCCACCACAAAGTTGAAAATGAACACTTTCCTCATACCCAGGTCATCACTTCTAGATCAATTAGAAGCTCAAGTTTCGGTTTAGAAAAGCAATTACATGAGCAATCTGTCAAATCTAATCCCCCTAGATACTATGCAATGTATACTTGTACCTTATGTGGTAGCTTAGACCACCTGCCGAGAATCGCTACATTTTACATGAGTTTAGGCAGTCTAGGGAAAGCCATGATAATCAAATGTACGAATTGTCTAGAAGTGACTATTGGGACCATAATCAACCTACACACATGCATCATTCACCACGGTGGGGAGATGAACAATTTTATACTCCCCAACTCCTAGTTTGCAATCAATAATGGAAACGCTCATGGAGCAAAATGCTAGGCTTGAAATGAATGAAATGTATGACCATCCACATAGCAACATGTCTGAATTTCCCTTCTCTAGTGAACCTCATGCACAACCATACAATGAATATCCATATGAGGAATGCATACCCACTAGTGAAGACTCTCCTTCAATAGAACAACTCACTATGATTCTTCAAAGGAACCTGATTGAGTTACAAAATGATAGGATTGAAAATAGTGTTTCTAGTCTTACTCATGCAACTAACATTGAATATGAACCTAATCCGTAGGTAGATGAGTACACTAAAAATACTACAATTTTGAATGGAGAGATGAATTCTTGCTATGATGATGATGATGAATATGAAGAGCATGTGTATTTTGAAAATGTAATAGAATCTTTAGGTTCAGAGACATTAAGTGTCTCTTCTGTGAACCCTATGAATAATGCTTCTTCTGATATTCATGCATGTGATGTTGATGTGGAACCTGTGCAATTATCCTGTGAAAATGAACATGATTTACCCTCTTCTGACTTTAGGAAAGTGTGTGATGGTACAAATGATTTTATACATGAAAACAACTTAGATGTACCTACTTTCTCTCCTAAGTCACAAATTGAAACTCCTCCACCAAACCTAGGTGTAGTTTGTAACAAAATTGCAAAACCAACTTTTCTGAAAATGCCTAACTTAGGCCTAGAGCTTTGTGCTTCCCAAGTCCTCTTGGACTATTTTGCATCAAAGTATAACACTTTTAGGGAACCACAGTTGGTATGTGTATGTCTGCCTGTTCTTAGCAATACTCATTTTGAGTTAGACCTTTTGCATGATGTACCTTTAAAATTGCAAGATTTTGTGCTCCCAACCACACCCGTTCACAAGTTTAGGTTTGGGGGAAACCCCTGCCCATTTGCAGTCTTACTTGCACTATCATATTATATTTGTGTAAGGCTGTTAATGTGTGTACATATTTTCTATTGGGTTGATCCTCAACTCTTTAGATTGTTAGTGTATGGTGAATTTTCATTGTATATATCCAGTAGGACTTGTTAAATTTTTCTTTTCTTGAATTGGTTGAGTCTTCATGCGCATATATTATGCTAATCCGATATGATCTCCGTTGAGAATGTTGGATTCTAGCCTTGACTAAAGAAGCTCAACCTTGCTCCTCGCCGACATCCCAGTAATCTCTTCCCTTTTCTCTTATCGCATAGTTCTCTCGGTATGTGACTCATTTAAATTTTTTCTATATGTCGACACATTGAGGACAATGTTTGATTTAGGTTTGGGGGTGCATTTGCATTTATAGTTTTTAGTCTTTTATTTTATCTTTTAATTTTACAAAAAAAAAAAAAAAAAAAAAAAAAAAAAAAAATCAAAACTTTTTGCAAATAAAAACCTCCAACTTTTAGAGATTTTAGAGTCACTAGCATGCTTCTAGCTATGTTTACATAGAGAGTTTTGACCGAAATAACAAAAGTTAGAAGTACCCTGAGAACACAATCGGGTTTCTTAGTTGATTAGAGCGTTAAAGTTGGATTTAACCATACTGGAGGGCGAATTAGGTGTTGTTTAGATATTCGGTAGTAGAATTGTGATCACCCATAGTGGAGACTACCCATTTTACATCAAGTGAGGCACCAACCTTCAATTTTTGCAACTTTCTAGAAAAGTCATTAGAGTGTGTCACCGTACATCAATTCCGGGTAGGAATGGTGAGCTACCCAACTTCGCACCATTTTCAAAGACTACTTTTGATCTCTTGAGTGCTAGTTTTTGTCAATCATGAGGGTGACGTCTAAAGATGAAAACTTCTTCTAAATATCGATTTGCGATTAGCATCACTCTCTCTCTCAATCGACAAGACCCATAGAAACACATCATCGTCAACAAACGGAGCATCATCGAATATTGAAAGAAAAATTGATATAGTCCAAGGTTTATGTGCAACAAAGAAAAGAAAATAGGATGAGAATTAATAAAATTTATAAAATCAAGACAATACAAGTGTGGAAAAATTGAGTGATAAAGTCCTTTGTCCATGGAGTTAGTTGTTTCATTATTTGTATTTTTATTTTCACTTATTGTTAAAAAAAAAAAAAAAAAAAAAAAAAAAAAAAAAAAATCAAAAATCAAAAATCAAAAATCAAAAAAATATTGTAGTTTATTTTTGCTACCACCATGGTAAAGAAGAATTTAAAAAGAAAAATCCAAACAACAAGGAATTTGAGTAGAAAAGTTAAAAATTGTCAAGTTTTGTGAAGTTTAGAAGTTCGTCATCAACATTTGAAGACCGAAGAGTGAAGACGTTTCTATGGTTCCTATGAGAGATTGATGTTAATTGCCGATCGGGTGAGAAGTGACTGAGTACTCCCACCCCTTACTAATGGTTGATTTCCTTTCTTAGAGATCATCGAAAAAGATTCTTTTTGTCCACACTTCGTGGAGTCTCCAGTTTTATTTCGGAAGGTTATCCTTCTTACCTACAACGTGTGCAGGATTTCTCTCTTTATTCCCCGCCCGCACACATGAGAGACTAAAAAGCGATCATTTTGAGTGCAATTATCATAAAACCCTAATGGTGAGGCGAAGTTGAGACTTATGATCACAATCGAATCCGAATTCTTTCATATGGTATGGTTACTTCTCGCTCAAAGACTTAAGGATGAGAATGCGTTCTTTGGTAGTTCTAACTTCATGTTACTAGCACGCGAAACTCTATGTCCTCATATCTTCTTGGATGCTTGAGACTCTTTTACACTCGAAGTTGGAGAAGGTTTTGTGGGTACACCTCTGGTAAACCCTCACGAGACTACAACTCGTCCACTAGGGACACCTAGGGGTTTAAAGGCTTAGTGCATACGCTAATGCATTTGAGAGACTCCGCGATGTGGTATAGTTAGGATTTCTTAATTTCTCGTTTCACTTGAGGACAAATAAAATTCAGGTTTGGGGGTATTTGATGAGTGCCAAATAGTGCATATTTATACACCTTTTTATTGGCATTTTACTCATCTTTTGCGCTTAGAAATCGAGATATTATCCCATTCTCGTGTTTTCTTTGTTTTGAAGAATAAATTTTTGTATTAATTAATTTTGTGTTTTTAGGTAATAAATAAAGTCCGGAGAAACTGAGGAGCTAAAGAGCGAAGAATTTGAGTCAAACATCTATGGAGCAGATAGCCAAAGCCCGCGCGCAAATTAGTTGCAACCCAACAAGGAAGACTTGGGCTAGAGCTACCCATGACCCGGATCCGAGCCCGCTCACTCTGAGCCATTGAGATCTCCCTCAGCTACATCCAACGGTCGCTCCGCCTAGCACATCAACGATTGATGCTCCCGCTCAACACCAGCTTACTCTGAGCCTTCTCTCAGCCGTTCAGATCGTAGCCGCTTCATCCAACGCTCGCTGAGACCTCCTCATCGTCCGTCGCTGCACCCGCCTCACACCAAAATTGCATAACCCTATACCCTCTCGAGCCATACCCATTTCCTTTCCATCTTTCTCTTTCTTCCTCTACCGCACCTGCAGAACCCATCCCTTCTCCTTCACCTTCCATACCTGTTGCAGAGATCGCCACCACTACCACTCCATCTCCTATCATCACCAACAACTCCACCAGTAGCTCCTACAGCCATCTACATGCCCTAGTTCGCACTGTCTCCACCTTTAGATTCTCCAACCCTAGAAGCTAGGGTTAAGGCAGTTAGAATTAGGGTTTTTCCATAACAACCCAAGCATGGTCGAGTCTGAGATGATTTGAGAAGAGAAGAGGCGATTCAAAGACGTGGGTGAGAGAATTTCTATTTTAATTTTCTGTTTTTAAATAAATTAGGGTTTGGTATTTGGGGTTCCTTTGCATGTATAAATAGAAGGGATAAAAGATGTTTTTTGGGCATGCCTGGGTTAGCCAGTGTATCCTTGTAGATTTAATTGCTGTTATTTGCAGTTTTAATGTTTTAATTTAGTTTGTTGGGGTTTCAATGAAACCCTAATTCCCAATTATGTTTAACTGTGTTAAGTTGTTCTTGAGTGCTTAATTGACAAGATAGCTTCAATTTTAACACCTCAACCCTTTTATCTCACAAAGGCATGCCAATGCCATGGATGCAATCGTAGTTAGGTTAATATTGAGTTGAGAGTGTTTCAGCTCTTGCTTCTATTTTTAATACTAATTCCCCTGACTAGTTGTGCTTAATTAGACAACTAGTACTTAGGATTAGTGCCTTAGCTGTTATTTGAGTTATCACTAGGAGAAACTCCCTAAATAGGTGGTAAAAATTGACACTTTATACTTACCTGGCATAGGAACAAGACACTCAACTAGTTGAGCACATAGTAGGAATTCAGAGGTGGATTTGAAGACCTAGCAAACCCTTTTTGTCACTGTCTATACCTTAGTTTAGGTTCACTACATTTCACCTCAGCCGTTTCGGCACAAAACAACAATTGTGTTACATTATCACCTGAATTCAGTCTAGAGCAAGCCTTAGATCATACAAGAGCACCACAAGTCTCTGTGGTTCGACCCGTACTTGCCGCGTCTCCGATAGACGCCGTGCACTTGCGGTTTATTACACGTAGGCTAAATTTATACACATTCCGAGGCCTACCAGTAACCCGGTTCCGGAAAAAGGCGAAACTCCCGTAACATCGAAACATGTATCAATCCCGTTCATCCAGTTATAAACAAGTATATCAGCTGGCTTTGGGGCATAATTATCGGCTAAGAAGCCTAAAGCTGCTTCCTTCCGCGCTGCGACTCCGGCTCTGTAGCAGATGTTCATAACAACGTCTCTCACAAGATCATGTCGAAATTTGAGGCCGACTTCGCTAGCGCAGTGGAGTGCATGATCGCCAAAGACGTCCATGTCGCGTTTACAACAAGAACAAACGCTATCTGCTGGGAAAAGCGGTATGCCGAGTCGGTATTGGATGACTGCCCTGAATTGACGGGGAGCGATAGTCCGGTTGAGTCCCGCTATAGGGATGGCCTTCAAGAAGTCCATCGCATGCGTGCATCCGATTACTCGCCATAGGATAGCATCTCTGGCCGATAAGGCAAACTTGTCAGGGAGTTCCCTCTTCACAACATCGAAATACAAAGCCGCCAGTTTTTTTTTTTTTTTTTTTTTTTTTTTTTTTTTGTCTTTGAATTGTTGGCGGTGTTTTCTCCTTAAAGTTTATAGATCCAATTGAATTCGTCACCAACGGTAGTCAATTTTTCTAAACTTTCTTGAACCAACAAGATTAGGTCCCTGTTTCTAGCGCATATGTAGTTGCAGGAAATCCTACACTACACCCCTCATAATATTTTGTAGATCTAAATCTTATTAATCACCTAAATTTCAAATATAAGTGCTAGAAATATAAATTGACACAAGGATTTTATACATGGTTCGATCAATATGATCTACATCCAGGTTCTTCACTATGAATTTTGAGGGTACATAAGAATTACATTTACAATCTCCATTAATGGATATTTTGTAGAGCTCTAGATCTAATTATTTGGGGAAGAAGATGATAAAGAAAATAAATCTCTCCCTAAAAATATCTCTCTCCAAAATATCTCTCTCTCTCCTCCCAAAATTATCCTCCTTTTCTCTCTCCTGCTCTCCTCTTTATATAGTATTTACATAGTGGATGACAGCTCATGTACAACTAATATTTTCCTTAATTTCGGATTTACCTTGCGACATTCTCGCGAGAGTATAAATGTTAAATCTCGCAGACATTATAGTTTTCGTAAGATCTTCGCACTTTCTTCATGTTTACGTTATCGTCATTTGTTATGTTATTTCTGAAATCACTTTGCGACGGTTTCGCGACGTTGTTAATGAAGACTCCGCAAGTGTGTTGTTGTTGCGATATTTGGATCCTACACATTTTAAGATGAACAATTATAGTCTTTATTGATTAAACTCACAAATGTTACAAGATGAAAAGGAAATAAGCTAAAGAATTAACAACCGCTCTAAAATTTCTCTCTCTTAATGACTTTCTCAGCACTCGAAAAAGATCTCCCCCTACTCTTAAGCTTGTCCGGCGCTTTATATAGGACATTGCATAGTGGATGACAGCTAAGCTGTCCCTTTATTTTCGGATCTGACTTGCGAATTCTCGCAAATGTACAAATGTGAAATCTCGCAACACTCCTAAATATCGCTAAGTCTTCACATCTTTCTCGTGTTTAGGCTTTCGTCATCCGTTGCGTCACTTTTATTACCCATCTGCGATATCTTCGCAATATGTTGTTTATGGATTTCGCAAGGGTGTTGGTGTTGCGATATTCTGATCCTACAAGTGTGATCAGTTGGGAAGAATCATTACTTGTGTACACTTAGGCACAAATGATTCATGCGAAGTTCAAGCACAATTCAGGGAATTGGCAAGAAGAATTTCCAAGTTGCATTTGGGTGTTGATATGCGATTGTAGTTGAAGTTGGAGCGTATGCCAACGTGACAACAACAGTGCAAGTCAGTAGGATGAATGGAAAAGCAGTAAGCTAAGTGATGGCATTTGGTACTAGGCATAAAAGTTTTGGCAAGATTAAAGGCCAAGAAAAGTTTGTTGAATTCTGGAGAAGGACTCGAGAGCGTACATGGCCGTGAGAACAAGTATAACGAGTATACTTTTAGGTGGGGAGGTCTATTACGGTGCGCAAGTGAAGCACAATGATTGTGCGTCACGGAAGTTGCAGGCCAAATCATTACTCCATCGTAATTGTGCAATGCGAAGCCATAATAGCGCACGTAAGCTATAATAGTGTAACGAAAGCCATAATAGCGGTATGCTGTATAGACCGTCAAGCACTAAGATAGCGGCACCCTGCAGGGCCAGTGAAGCACAAGAGTGGCGCTACACTGTAAAGACATTTGGCTAAGTAATGAAGCTTATTGGACGACACAATAAGGCTTCATTGAGGGATTGGCAAGACGTGGCCAAAGTGACAGATGCAACATGCGATGTTGGCATCGATGCATATCCATGGAATTGAGTTGGCCCAAGCTCAAGGAGGATGCAAGAATGAAGAGTAAACTAAGAGTTGGTCTATGGCATTAGTTCAAGTCTGGCCAAAGCTTGAATAATGCAAACAAGTTGGTAATGCCAGTTTGCATTGCTATTGTCAAGTTAATTGGCGAAGTGAAGCATATATGACGCATGAGTAACTAGACTGAGCTTAAGGACCTGGCCTCGATGTTTGAAGCATAAGGATTTTCCATGCATGAGTTTGGAATGATAAAAATGCAGGGCCAAGAGAGCTGAACATTGGTGAAAGACAGAATCCAGTATGGCACAGGAAGTGTGCGATACATCTCAAGTGACGGTTATAAGTTGGTTATTGGCTTCACAAGCGTGCCAAAGGTGCGAGAAAAGTTGGAAGGGTTATGAAATGAGTTCATAGCCTTAGTAGAGTGTCCCTAACCGTTCAAGAAAAGTGTGGCTTCAATCTGCATGACAACACAAAAGGTGGTAGTTGAAAAGCAGATTGGCGGTTATGGAAACTACCTGATGGGACACATGGCTGTTCCATGCGTGTGCAAGTGTTGTGCACGGTTTTTGCTAGTGAGTTTGCGGTATAAATAGTCCTAAGGAGTGGGAAAAATCAGTAGGCTTACATAGGAGAGTTACTCTCATGTTTGAGAGAGTTAGGCATTCACCAAGAGGGTGAATGGCCTGTTTTTGGTCCATGTGATGGACGAGTTTTGTAATCTTCCTTTAGTGCAATAAAACGGGTTTGTTGCAGTATATCTTTATGTTCATTATGTTGCTGATGTTGTGTGAGAATTGGTTAATGATAGACACATTTTTGTGTCTAACTTGATCTCAATACTATATATTGCTGGCAATCGATTTTGTACTAATTTAGGTGTTTTATGTGTTTGTAGGTATTTTTGGGCAATAAAAATTTTTGGAAAAAATCAGCTCGAAAAGTTGTCTAAAGCACCCGGAGGACACATGTTATTCGGACTTTTACTTTTGGATAAGGGGCACCCCAATTGATAAGGGGCACCGACCTGCTATTCGCACCCCCGGTTCGGTTAAGGGGCACCTTTCTTCTTCATTTCAAAAAATCAGTTTTGGAGGGAAAATGTAACAGACATAGGCAGATGTTGGAATCGTTATTTAGGGGTGATATAGAGAGATTCAATGGCTGATATTGATTGGGAAGTATTGATTTGGCGTAAGAGGCGTGGTATGAGTGTCTGTTTCGTTTGAAATTGGCTAGATAATTTAGGAGATGAAAACAGGGCAGTCCGTGCATGGGAGAGTTATTTCACAGGATTGCATGAGTTTGAACGATTTCTGAGCATGTTTGCTGACTCGAGCAACAGTTTGGAGCGTGTCAGAGATAAATAAGGAGAGTGTGCAGCTGTAAGGCGCGTGAAGAGGTGAAAAAGTAAAAAATATCTCGTATCTTGCATGGAGAATAATCAAAAATATGTTGCAATTACTCGAGTGTTTTGGAGTTGTTGTGACTTATAAATAGGTGCTGGGATATCAGTGAGGGTCATGGATTGTTAGGGGTGAGAATAGAGCAGAGAATCGGGAGTTGCAGAACTTGTCTCTGCTGCTGCCATTGAAGAAGAAGAAGAACACGAAGAACAAAAGACCATCAGAGGCAGTCGTTCATGCTACAGTGACAACGACAGTCAATCGAGGGTCGCAGAGCTACAGTAACAGCAGCAGTTCATCTTTATCGTTCTCTGTAACAGTGTTTGCATTAAGTATAAACGTTGCAAACACCCGATTTTCATCATTTTCTCCATTTCATCTTTGTAAACACCCTTTGAGCAATAATAATGATTTTTGAGCGTGTTTCCAACATGATGAGCTAAACTCCAACACTGGGACGACGGAGGAAGACAAATTTCATACATGGGTAAAATTATTTAATTCTTTTTAAGACTTTTGCATTAATTTTAATTGAAATATGATTTGAATTAATTGATTGTCATTTAATTTGATGAGGTACGCTTAGCTTAAATGTTTTGATACATCATGCTTAGGATTTACAACCAATCTTTTAAGAATATACCTTGGCAAAATCAGAGTCCATGTTAATTTTATTTATTGAGCTTTAATTGTTGAGGATAAATAAATTGAACCCCATGTTATGAATTCGACGAAATCCTAGTACCAAGAACTCTCTTCATCCTGTGACAATATTTTGTATATATATATATTTTCTTTATTTTTAGTATTTTCTTTTATTAAAACTTAAAATCAATCCAACAAGGTGCGAGTGAACGACAACCTTTACCACTATATAAAATTCGATCAATTTTTGGAGCCGCCGACGCGGACTTGTTTATAGATTTGTTTTTAGGTTTTTTTTAATTATTATTATTTTTGTTATTTTTTACGCGTTTTGGTATATCTGTTTGCTTTCAGATTTGGAGTGGAGCGAAAGAAAAAAGAGAAAGTGTTGAAAAGAAAAGCAAAGCCAAAATAGGAAAGAAAAGAGAGATCCGAACGGAGTAAAGAAGAAAATTTTGTATATAGTGTTATTATTATTTATTTATTTTTAGAAACTATAATTAGGTAATTATTTTTGTAATTTTTATTTTTATTTTTGGACATTCTTTTTGGACTTTATTTTCTTGGGAATTTCTTTGGACATTATTTTTAAAACCCTAAGGAAGGGTTATTTTGAATATAAACTGCACAGGGAAGGACGACAGTTATGATACTGTCTCGGCCCCTCGGGTTTTTTTACACTGGCATAGGAGTCAGTGGCCCGAGTTGACTTCAATGGTTCATCCCCCGTCTGGAACGGGAGGTAAGAATTCTAAACACCCGCGAATCCCCTGTCAGCGGGTTTACTGGATGATTTTGTATGCATATATGTTTAGGTATTGAAAACGGCTGCTTTAATATCCTAGTAAAGGGCAAGGCCTGGCCATACAAGATAAGGGTTCGGATTTCATCACCGTTCTCTTCTTGCCCGCCTTAGGAAAACAATACCAAACGCGTACCCAAGCTTAAAATACTGACTAGAACAAGACCGATAGGGTAACGAGCTTAATAGGAAAGTCATTCGAAAAATATTGGTTACTCTTTTAAGCATACTTCGAAGTTCATGACGGTTTCTGTGAGTTGAATGCGTGACTGCGCCACCTTGTAATCCGGTGAGGCCTTGGGTATCAAAGCTCCACGAAGCTTCCCTCGCCTCTATTCAACTTACTTCAAGTCGGATTGATTACAGAGAGGTTTGCTCAGATTGTAACGAGTTCCTTTTCGAAAGATTAGAAGCTGGTCTAGAAACAATCTAAGTGGAGCCATCATGCTTTTTGTTTGCTAGAAATCAGTAGGTTTGTTTTGGTCGAGTCAGCCTTGTTTGTGCTTGTGTAGAATTCCCTTGCAGTTAGGATGTCAAACTGGTATTATAACAGCCAATACAATGATTATCCGACTGATTTTCAAAATGGACATTACTTTGACCATAGTGTGAATAGTGGTTGGGAACATCAAACTTTTTAAGGTTATGGTCCATACCATGGTGAGCCTAATTACTATTCGCACACCCACCATTCCTATGAGCAAAACAATCCCTCTATTTCTCTAGAAAAGGCTCTCAAGAGTTATACCTTATTTGTGAAAGAAACATGTAACATTCTTCCAGACGAGCAGTCAACAAAGATGTCTCTAGAAGAGACTCTTAAGCAATTTACTGAGAGTACAAATAGGATTGTCGAAAAACTTGCTCAAAATAATCTTAAATATAGTGCTTCCGATAATACCCTTGTAAATGAGGATAGTTATTTACCTAATCAAGATGACGAGGATAAAATTGGTAACACTACTTGTTTAGATAAGGTTCAACCATTTTCATATTATTATAATTATGAGGGTAGTGTTAATGAAGAATATGAAATATGTAGGCATAGTAATCAGGAATTTGTTACTCCTATTGAGCTTTATAATGATAATATTATTTCTAGTTCAAATTCAAATAATTTTAATAATTATTCACCTATTCAAAAAGACGAGGATTTGACTAGAAATACTGTTTTAGACGATGTAGAATTTCCTTTTTACGAAGCCGATGATACTTTTGAGGAACGAGTTTATTCTGAGAATATTGTTTTAGAGTCTAACGATTTAGAAACATTAGTCTTAGACAAAGAAGATGAACTCGTAGAGCTTTTAAATTTGAGTGAGGATGTATCACCTGAGTACAACCTAGAAGAAGCAATTCACCATTTTCAGGATTCTGATGATCTAGAAATTAGGGAAATTGTAGCTAGTCTATCTAGAGACACCCAAAACTATAAGTTTGGGGGTGACTATCATTCTCCTTGTGCCTTACCTTTAGCTCTTACAGAGATCCCTCACTTGGGACTTGACATATGTGCCTCAACCATTTTTCAAGATTATCTTCATAAACGTTTTCCTGAACCTAATGATGTCCATAAAGAAGTTCAGTTGTTAGAAACCCATCCTATGGTTGATGTGGTTAACCCAGGATACGATACCACGATTGACTTTGTTTTCCCACCAAAAACCTTTCTTCCAATTGTGGGAACAAATGAATTCAGATGTGTCGGTTATTAAGTTTTGAGACTAAACCTAATTACTTTAGAAAATTAGGGTCGACACATTTGCTTAAGAATGACCACCACTGTGGTCAACCGTGTGAGTCAAATCTGATTGACTTAGAGGATTCCCAGTTATTCAGGTTATTTCTATGTGCTTCTAAGTTCTTAGTTGAGTATTTCCAGACTCTAGAACGTGATCTTCAGGATCCTTCCTTTGAGGGCCAATGAAAACTTTTTATCTAGACCCTTTTATAGAGCCTGAACCCGAACCGCAACTAGATGTAGTTGTCTTAAATAAAAAAATAGATAAGGGTATGTTGGATATCTTCTTGGTCTGTTGAAGTCTCCTCTTCTTGTGGTTAGCACTCTTTGATCCAGATGACCCGAAGTTATTCCAGCTGTTGCTATATGATTCTTCGAGGTGACTAATCCTTTCCAATGTCTGGCTGAAGACTTTAAACTTAGCACTTCTTGGGAGGTAACCAATGCTCTTGCAACACGGTAATATTTTTCCTTAACTCTTTTCTTCAAGTGGTAACAGTTTCTCATTGTTCATGCTTTTAATTTCATCTTTAGAACATTGAGGACAATGTTAGATTTAAGTTTGGGGGTATGGGAGAAACTTTTTAGTTGCAATAAATAAACTCCAGAGACTAGAAATTTATGCTTATTAAGGTTGGCACTAACTAATCTGAGTGGATGGGAACATCTTGGTTGTAGGAGTTGAGGAACCAATCTGATTAGATGGAAACATCTAGAAGAGTATATTCATAAAAGCACAGAGCTTAGGTGTTAGAAAAGAAAACATGGTAGTTTCGCCATATCCTCGTGATGGAAACATCGAAAGAATCCTGATCACTTTTTTTTTTTTTTTTTTTTTTTTTTTTACCATTGCTAGGGTGAAATAGAAAGGCTGAGATACAAAAAAAATAAAATTGAGACCATACCACCAGACCAACCTGAATAAATACAATAAAGTCGACCACTGGTACCCTTGTATATGCCAGCTGAGTTGACCTAGAGTTAGGATTATCGACCACTAGTTCCCTTATATATGCCAGTGTATTGATATTAGTCCAGAACAGTATCTCAGTCCATTAGGATAGGTTCACCTCAGTCCATTAGGATAGGTTCACCTTAGTCAACATCATCTACGTTTTTCTCTACATCCATCTTCTTAATCTATCCATGTGATTGGTTGACTCCGGTTTATGATGTCCAGAAACTATCTGAGTAGAGCTCTGTCACTTTATATGAATTTTAGTATGCTTGAGTGCAAACTCGTGTACAACAATTGGAATTTCGCATCAGGGTACTTCCTCCTGTAGTCAATAAGTGTGCCAACAAGGAGATTCTTTAGTGCCTTCCAAGGTTCTGCGTAGATAGCTAGGGTCTGGAGTAAAGGTTTTGTGGGTACACCTCTGGTAAACCCTCCGGAGAGACGACACTCCGCCGCTAGGGAAACCTGGCGGTTTAACGGCTTGCTACACGTGCTAAGTGTAGTTATTTTATTTTCTAGAATAAATTCGCTCGAGGACTAGCAAATAATAAGTTTGGGGGTATTTGATAGACACATTTTTGTGTCTAACTTGATCTCAATACTATATATTGTTGGCACTCGATTTTGTACTAATTTTGGTATTTTATGTGTTTGTATGTATTTTTGGGCAATAAACATTTTTGGAAAAATCGGCTCGAAAAGTTGTCTAAAGCACCCGGAGGACACATGTTATTCGGACTTTTACTTTTGGATAAGGGGCACCCACCTGCTATTCGCACCCCCGGTTCGGTTAAGGAGCACCTTTCTTCTTTATTTCAAAATATCAGTTTGGCGGGAAAATGTAACAGACACAGGAAGATGTTGGAATCGTTATTTAGGGGTGATATAGAGAGATTCAATGGCTGAGATTGATTGGGAAGTATTGATTTGGCGTAAGAGGCGTGGTACGAGTGTCTGTTTCGATTGAAATTGGCTAGATAATTCAAGAGATGAAAACAGGGCAGTCTGTGCATGGGAGAGTTATTTCACGGGATTGCATGAGTTTGAACGATTTCTGAGCATGTTTGCTGACTCGAGCAACAGTTTGGAGCGTGTCAGAGATAAATAAGGAGAGTGTGCAGCTGTAAGGCGCGTGAATAAGTGAAAAATAAAAAAATATCTCGTATCTTGCATGGATAATAATCAAAAATATGTTGCAATTACTCGAGAGTTTTGGAGTTGATGTGGCTTATAAATAGGTGCTAGGATATCAGTGACGGTCATGGAGTGTTAGGGGTGAGAATAGAGCAGAGAATCAGGAGTTGCAGAGCTTGTCTCTGCTGCTGCCATTGAAGAAGAGGAAGAACACGAATAACAAAATACCACCATAGGCAATCGTTCATGCTACAGTGACAACGACAGTCAATCGAGGGTCGCAGATCTACAGAATAACATCACCATCTTTATCGTTTTACGAATAATGTGTTTGCAACAATTATAAACGTTGCAAACACCCGATTTTCATCATTTTCTCCATTTCATCTTTGTAAACACCCTTTGAGCAATAATAATGATTTTTGAGCGTGTTTCCAACATGATGAGCTAAACCCCAACACTGGGACGACGGCGGAAGACGAATTTCATACATGGGTAAAATTATTTAATTCTTTTTAAGACTTTTGCATTAATTTTAATTGAAATATGATTTGAATTAATTGGTTGTCATTTAATTTGATGAGGTATGCTTAGCTTAAATGTTTGGATACATCATGCTTAGGATTTACAACCAATCTTTTGAGAATCTACCTTGGCAAAATCAGAGTCCATGTTAATTTTATTTATTGAGCTTTAATTGTTGAGAATAAATAAATTGAACCCCATGTTATGAATTCGACGAAATCCTAGTCCCAGTAACTCTCTTCATCCTGTGACAAAATTTTGTATATATATATATATATTCTTTATTTTTAGTATTTTCATTTATTAAAACTTAAAATCAATCCAACAAGGTCCGAGTGAACGACAACCTTTACCACTATATAAAATTCGATCAGTTAAGTACATGGCAGAACCTCTTATGCTTATGGGGGCATGAAGAGTTAGAGAGAAAGAAGAAAAGACTTCCGTTGAGCAATGCCTTATGAGTGAAGGCAGATGCGTACTTTGATGCAAGTATGCAAGGCTGAATGATTTTGGGTGAAGTTGATTCTCTGAACCACAATCATTGCCGGTCATGTCCCATGAAAATTTTAGGCGATTAAATGGGCGTGTGACAGTTACCATTTTGGGTTCTATAAAAGTACTGACGTATTGTTAGTGATGATCATGATGTGATCAATATTATTCAAAAATCATTCAGCTCTGACTTGATAAGGGACGTATTTGAGGCCCTTTCTTATGCGATTATTGTTAGTCAATCCATATCCGTTATTGAGTCTGTTTTGGTACGATTTGATTTATTTCTTTTAGTTCTGTGGTTTGCAAGTCTATAAGATAAGTCAAAAGGAGTTATGTTGATTATCTTAGGAGTAAGTTGTAAGGATAAACTTCATACGTATGTGAAGTTACGGTCAGTCAAGGGTTAGCTAGAATTATAAGTATCTAGTTCCTCTGTCATTGTATGCAGCTTGGATTAGCTCGCTTTATTGATTAATGAAACTATTGAGTTGTTTGGTTTAAACCATCGTTTGCTTTCTTAAACTCTTGGATTAGAGTATATTTGCTCCTGGATTGGAGTGTTTATCTGTTACTTGAAGGAGTGGATTCTCCTACGTTTCAAATCGCTTCTGTGTGCCATATCAGGTGGATTCAGAGCTACCATTCGTTCCTGCTGTTGTTATTCATATGCGATGTGTTATCTAGAAGAATCGGTTGAGGATTCCCGTGCAATCTAGATATTTTATCAGAAAAAAAAAAAACAAAACAATTTTTTTTTATTTGAGTTCATGTTCATCATCTCAGCTGCGTGCTTCACTTTTGGGTAAGCATCTCGTATTCTCTATTCATCAGTCACTGGATCACTACTGTTAGTTGGATGTGTTAAACGTTTTAAGGCAATAAAGAGTGAGACTTTAGGGTTTGGAAAGGGAGAACAGGGCGTTGGAGGAAAAAGATTCTTGTTATCAGCAGTCACCATATATACCGTAAGCTTTCAGTTCATCACTTCTTTTGTCAATTAGTTTTGCTTCTGTTACTCACAAAAAAACGCAAAGAGGTCTTGCAGTTGATTAAGGTCGGACAAAAATAAGTTATTTTGTTTGGTTACTACTTGAGATAACCATCCCGTTAGCTATTTTACTCAACAAATCTTTTTTTCAAGCAAGCATATGTCCCATCGCGAGCTAGTTTTCTATCGTCCCAGAAACTAGTCAGTACCTAGCCGAGGAAAGTTAATTTGTATGCAGGAATCAAGATACAAGGGGGAGATCAGATTTTCGTAGTAAATATATTATTGAAGGGAAATTTTGGGATTTTTTTATTGATGGTGGCAGTGAACAGATTTTGGTTTCGATTAAAATGGTTGAATCACTGGCTTTTGAGATGGATTGGTATCCTGTGCCAAACTAGATTAAATGGGTCAACAACAAAAACAAGACGAACTGATTACTTGTCTTGGTGTTTGCAAATTCCAGTATCAATTGGTAAGTGTTACTCCGACACGATCTTTTGTGAAGTGGTTAACATGGATGTTTGTGATGTCATATTGGGTAGACCCTGGTTACTTGATGTTTATGCTGTTCATAGCCATCCAGACAATGTTTACGAATTTATGTGGGGAAAAATCAAAGTCAGGCTAATGCCGGGTAAAAGACCATTGGGAGAATTCAAAGAAGTGGGTTTTAAAAGTTCACTTCATGTAACGAGAGAGGCTATGTTTCAATAAAGTCTTTCTGAAATTGAAGACCACATCAATACTGATAATGTTGTCCACGCAATTAGTCAAGTAACTGAAGACGATAGTAATTTCCTTGATAATAGTCTTAACCAGATGAGTTCAGTGGTGGCAGTTCCCAAAAACACACATGAAGATCCATTAGCTAAGTATTGTGAACAACAGCCGTGTTCTTTATGGAAGTTTATACATGCGAAGGAAGACACCAAGCATGAGAAAATATCAAATTTTTATGTTAATTCTAATTCTTTTTGCGAGCACTTGGTGATTCCGATGCATAACTTGAGGTCAAGTTGTTTCAAAGGGTGTGGGAATACCAAGATCATTTCTTCGACTTGTCATTTCAATTATAAACTCGAGACGAGTTTTATCGCAGTAGGGGAGCCTGATACAGGACGTATTTGAGGCCTTTTCTTATGCGAGTATAGTTAGTCAGTCCATATCCGTTATTGAGTCTGTTTTGGTATGATTTGATTTATTTCTTTTAGTTACGTAATTTTCAAGTCTATAAGATAAGTCAAAAGGAGTTATCCTGATTATCTTACAAGTAAGTTGTTAGGATAAACTTCACACGTATGTGAAGTTACGGTCAGTCAAGGGTTATCTAGAACTATAAGTATCTAGTTCCTCTGTCATTGTATGCAATTTTGATTAGCTCGCTTTATTGATTAATGAAACTATTGAGTTGTTTGGTTTAAACCATCGTTTGCTTTCTTAAACTCTTGGATTAGAGTATATTTGCTTATGGATTGGAGTGTTTATTTGTAGCTTGAAGGAGTGGATTTTCCTTCTTTTCAAATCGCTTCTGTGTGCCATATCACCATTGGATAAACATTTTCAAGAAAGTAAATTAAGATTTTTTCTCCACACACATTAAATTGAAAAAGTTCTAAGCCATTAGCTATGAATCAAACCTACTGTTCCCATTTGAATGGTTATCTTTGCCCAATTTTTGATGTGCATTTGGTCAGGACAAAACATTCAAAAGAGAACTATTTGACAATATCTCTAAATATTTATTTGGCATTGTTGGCAAACCGATCTTATCTAGTTTTTTTTCTTTCTCTTTTTGAAAGTGAGATATGTTAACTAAAGAAAACAAAGATTACATCGGATTTTCCAAAATGTTGGCTTATTTCAGGGTTACAACCAAAGTATTGGCATTTTCCAACAAATTTTTAACTCGTGAAACTGGAAAAACAATTACATTAGAGATTAAAGACTGGATATCTAGGAAAAGTGTAGAGGTAATGTGGCTTGGCATTCGATCCATTTTTGCTTATGGATTTTATTTTTCCTTGCTTCTTTTTCCAAGGTATCAAAGATCTTCATCACATCTATGTTCTTAATCAAAATCCAAAACCCTTCACGGATTTTAGAATATTCATTGTTTCGTAAACTATGAAATGATTTCTCCATTGTATGTTGTTTGCTTTTCCTTGAGCAAGAACTATTATTCCATGACAATCTATGTCTATACAAAAGTTCTTGATGTTCATATTTTTTTCCCCATTGTAGTTCCTCTAGCAAGCTCAAAGCTTCGACTTCTTCTAAACGGGTAACTTTGATAGTCCTATATCTAGCTTGGAAAGCTGCACCTGAATCATAAAAAAGGGATTATACCATAACTAGCAAGAGAATATATATCAACCCAGGAAGCATCAAAGTTAACTTTGAATTGGTTGGACAGAGGTTTTGTTCATCCCTAATTAGTACTATATGATTATAAGATTGAAGAACACTTACAATAATGTTTACCAGATTATTAATTGCCCTGAAGGAACACTAGATTAACTTATAATGTTTAACATATTTTTGCAGTTTGCAAGATTAGCTTTTGTGAAAAGCAGATAATCGTCTGCAAAAAGAAGATAAGATATAGGTTTCTTATGCCTATAAATTTTGGTCTAATGATATGTTTAAACCGTTCCCTAGCGATAAGTAGTTTCGGAAAAACTTTCATACAAAGTAGGAAGAGGTAAGAAGATAAACGATATTCTTGCCTCAAACCTCTTTTAGGAATAAAAAACTTATCTGGAGCGTTATTCCACAGAAACTGTAATACATGCGGTAGACACACATTGATAATTAAAATTATACCAATTTTTGCTAAACCAAAAGTTGTTAGAGTTTGAATTAAAATTATCAGTTGTCACCGTCAAAAGCTTTTGACATGTCAATCTTTACTCCAAAACCTCCATTTTTAGATTTTTTTTTTTAAGAGAACGGGTAAGTTCATGTGTTACTACAATATTGTTTGCTATTTGTCTAGAGGACGAGGAGTAAGGCTGGGAAGGTTAAATCATTATTTCTAAGTAAAGTCTGAGTCGAATTGCTAATAGTTTCGGAAAAATCTTATTTAGAGTATTGCTTAAACCTATTGGCATGAAGTCACCGGGAGTTTTAGGATGCGCCACTGCGAGTTTTAGGATGCTTAACTTTTGGAATTAAGAAAAAAAAAAAGTTTCATTTAGTTTTGGATTGAGAGTTTTAGGTTTGATAACAACTTGAATTATAGAAACACTTTGAGTTCCTACTAGTTCCTGAAAAATCTCATCAGAAACCCATTTGGTCCCGCTGATTGTTTGGATTCATTGTTTTAACTATATTCCATACTTCACTTTTCGAAGGAATTGCAAGCAAACTTGTATTTTCTTGATCAGTAATTAATTTAGGATCAAGCCCCATGAGTTCCTGATAAAAAAAACTGTCGGGGAGGCGGTGAAAAGAGTTTCGAAATGCTTTCCTAGTTCATTAACAATTAGAGTTTTCTTTGTTATAATCTCTCCATTATGATCCAATAAGCAATCAATCTTATTTCTTCCCCTTCTTTTTAAAGTTCTAATATGAAAGTAGTTTTCTGTTTCTTACTCTCGAATTGGCAAAATTATCTCTTGATAATTGTTTAGCTATTCTATCTGAGTATCATAATAAATTTCTAGATTTAGCATTTTATTGCTGATATGAATTTGTATATTATGGTATTGGTCTGTGACATTTAACTTCTCTAAAAAAAAAAAATCTGTTTTGAATTTTTTTAATTTGGGACTCCAAAACCATTTTCCCTACGGATTGTAAGATTTTGATTTAATTAAAAAAATATATATAGTATCTTGGTATTATTAATTCAGGTGGGTGCAAACTTTCGTTGGTAGGATTTGAAATTTAATTGGTAATAAATTGAATGTAAATTTCGTACGGAAAATTTGTTTGACCATATGGCGTATGAGTCTCGGCTCCGTCCCTAATAGTTTTAATAGTTTTATACATAATGATGACTTGAAGTCAGTGATGGAAATAATATTTTCTTGGAGCAACATTGTGACGGTTGAACGGAAGTTATTAGCAGAATTTTTGCAGCTATAGGTGGGTGTATGCATGGTGTTAGGCGAAAATTGATTGATAGAAACATATTCAAGCTAAATGTTAGTTTCATGGCCGTTGACGGATGTTACAACATACTTTTTTTTTTTCATATACGATGATTTATAAATTCTGAATCTAGCACCAACAACCAAGTGGAATTTTTCTATTCTTTATTCCAAACAACTCATTGAAACAATCCATTGTATACTTTCTCATCACGATTTCATCAGCCAATTCTTTTTGCTCCTATATGAGTTGGGGAGCTTCAATATTGATTGAACATTATAATCAGACAAAAACAAGTTACCCATTCTAATTTAACTGACATCGATAAAAATGCACCTGAGACGCTACTGGTTTTTGGGTTTTACCGGGTGTGGGGTAGAGATTCCGATCACTTTATACTTTTTTTAGTTGATATAAAGCAAATTTAGTTTCCTCCAAAAGCTCGCAACAGTTAGTTTTGCCTTTGACGGTGCTAGTCTTGTCATGTATAATGTAGGATGTGCGAGTGACCGGTCGTGTTTTTATAGCCAAATATCATGAAAACGAAATGAGCAATCGTCACTGAAATCCTAAGGTTTCAGTTTTCCCACCGATTTGTCCAATGTTGGATTCAACCAAAATAGAAGGACAAGTGAGTGTGTCCGTATCGGTTTCTTAAATTTGAATTTTTTTTCTCCAAGTTTACCCCTCCAGCAAAGTTAGTAACTAACCATAGTTAAGCTTTATATTTGGGTTAACAAAATCAGGTGGGTTTGAGAAATCGAAGTACTTTACCCTAGGTTAAACACCAGACGGAGCAGCAATTGATGGAGAAGCCGTAATCAGTTATTTGTTAACATTATTGCGACCTAGTAATACGGAGGCCGGAAATGAGTTCTTATTCCATTCATTCCAAACCTTAATCATACGGTACAAGTATCGGTAAGCTAGCTTTTTTTTTTTGAAACCTTAATTCATCTGCAGTGTATGATTTGGTTATGTTTGCTTATTCTTAATTAAGTTATAAGGGACCCAAACACTTAATGAGTCATGCATTAAACCCAATTAGATTATAAAATCTTATAGTATTTTTGTTTTTAGAACTAGATGATTACATATATACAAATAATTAGAATGATCGATCTGGTGATAATGATTTGTATGGTATGTAACGATGTTTGTTATGCTCATTTTTAATGGGTGTCACTTTTATTGGAAAAATTTGGTAATATCCAATGGATATAAATTGTTCCATTCTATCGAATGATTTTGCAACGTGATTATAGCAATGAACCCGTCTTGGAATAGGTTGGTTATGCAAAGCTGAAGCGATAGCTAATGGTTTCTATCCAGGCAGTTATTCTCTATTCAACCAATCTTGTGCAGAATTTCTTTTGCAATAGATATTAATGATTGGAAAGCACATCCCATGGTATTTCTTATGCTTGGTACAGATCGGTGAAACTATATTATTTATCTTCTTTATGAGAAGCATGTTTAGTGGACATAACTGATGTATGATATATCTTAAACTGCATCATACGAGCGTATGCTAAAATCATTGGTGGCAGACGAACTGGCCTTTTGCTTTTCTGTAGTATAAATAGTGTAATGACTACATATCTTAAGCCGATCAAAAAAAAATATTAATGATACAACACACACGAACATAATTTCTTTGGCAGTTTGATGATACAACACACACGATCCAACTTGTTGCTGCGATTTTTGGAAAGACCTAGACTTGGCTAATTCATTACAATGAGTGCGAGTTCCAATGACTAGAGAGATGCATATGCGTCAATTTAGGATGAAGCAGACTAAACCAGAAACGATTATTCTTGCAGGTGCTACACCAAACAAAGACTTCACCGAATTGCTGGGGGTGTATGTGAAGCACTGGAAAAGGTTCTGTAAAGAGCATTGTTGATACTTGTTGATTTTCTTGAAAAACAACGTGTTCTCGTTGCACATGTTTAAACTTTAATCTTTACTAAGAAATTTTTCATGTGTATTTGAATATTAGTGAGACTACAAGGAGTATCTTTTTCAACGAAGTAGTGCATTACGCAATGTAAGCATCTTGGTCTTCTCATAGCAACATTAGGAATAAAGGCCCATATGTATGATTTAGGCAAGGGTAATGCAAGCACAATCCTAGCTTCCATCACCTACTACATCTATTAAGTTGGAGTACATATGTAATCAAACAATAATATCAATTGAAACTTATAAAACAATCTACCCAAAATTTTTTATACTACACACTGGTTATGTTACCTAGTTAAATTTATACCCCTGAAAACTCAGATACCCATCATAATTGATAGTACCTTTAAAAAAGAAGATACTTAATGAAATTAATACGACCGTATTAGCTAGATGCCTAGTTTATTTTATAGGACCGTTTGAAAGAAAAGAATATGCAGTACTTTGCTCACGAAAGTGAACTTCATGGCGGAAAATATGCCCAAGCGAGGCTGTATTTTTTTGATTTGTTACGATGTTCATCATAGCTAATTATTCAGGTTTAACTCGATCGTTTCCGTGGTTCCGGTAAGGGCTGCTTAGGGTCTATTAGATTTCTTTAGGGGGCTAAAATAGGCCATAGTGCTAATTTCCTGTAAAAAAGTGTGTTTGGAGTCTTTGGACGACCTAACCCTCATCATACACTTCAGTTACATCTGAGATATACTTATATTGATGCTTTGTAATGAATATGTTACATTTTGCCGCACACCCCAAAATATTATCATAAAAGAGGAAAGATACATGGTAACAGATATACTAATCATTTACTTGAATGGAACTGTTACAAGTATGGTTGAATCATTACCATCATGTTACAACAATCCATTCAGAAAGTATCAATGACTTGTGATTAAATGATAAACCGTATAATACAGATAAAAGGGAAAATGTCCCACTTGAATGAAGACTGGATTTGTCCAGAGATAAAATGTACCAAATAGTAAGTGAAAAAAACTTCGGGTCCAAACCAGAACTCGCAAACGCCTTTAGAAAGCTGGATTATGACTACAACAACTGCAGTTTCGTCGATCATTCTAGGAATACCATCTACACAAACGCTTAAAATTAGAAGATGCATTACTGGAATACAAAATATAGTAATTTAGTTACAACTTACAATCCATGACTGTAAAGTATATATATTACGTATAACTCGGTTATAAACAGAGGATAAGTGATGGCCATCGCTGATGCGTGGCCCCGGATACATCCAACAACAACAAAAAAAAAACATTCATACAAGAATCGCCAGTGCTATGTAACTAGGCACGAAAAATTAGAAAACAAAAAGCAAACTAAACTACAAGCAATCACAAATATAATGTGCGGGTAGCACGGGGGACAAGAGGCGTAATATATGACCTTACGGTATGACCAATCTCGTGGCATTTACTGCTCCTAACTGTAAGCCTCCCAAGACTTTGAGAATCAATCATCTTCCTCTTCTTACTCTGACCACTATTGCACTCCCAAACAGGAGGGATAATGTATTCAGAAGTAGGGTCATAAAGCCATCTGGAGTAGCCTTTATATGGAAAAAAAAGTGACAACATCGGATCTTCGATAGTTGTCCATGGAATACCAGTCATGGCAGTAGTGTGACGGATTAAGACCCATATGCATTATAGACGAACATGTATGTATACATGGAATACCAACACTTTGCAATTTAATATTAACTGACCATCAGAAAAATATCAACAAACTAAATGATCTTAAAACAACAATGTTGCATACAAGAGCTGCAAGCCAGCAATTTCAAACAGATACGATATACAAAAGGGGAAGTGGAGATTACTAAGATATTTGAGTGAAACTCTATAGTTTCAACATAAAACATTATATTTCATGGGAACCACGAGTCCTTCAATTTAACAATTTATTGCAATAACATTTAAAAATTAGAGAGCATATAAAGAAGGGACTTAAAGAAGCACATACAATAAGATGAATTCGTAAGAAATTGATAAAATTCAGGAATTGTTATACATTACCAATAAGCCATGAAAAAAGTACTAGAAAGAGTTTATGGATACAAGAACATTGTCATCCTAGTTTTAGAGTATGGATACCGAAAAATACGGGGGACCTCAGTGCCATCTTCTAAGCAAAATCACCCATGTAAGGCATATTTCAAGGTGGTGTTACTGGTATCATTTACCAAAATATCATTAAAAACCCAAATTAGGGTTCAATTAGTTTGTAGCTTTACGAACAACAAACCATATACACACTTAATAGCAACATAATCACATGTGGAAGTATAAAAGTGATTTAAATTACCTGGATTCGAATTTCTGTCCATCAGTGACACATAGTTCTGCGCCTTATTCACCTATCGGAGGAAGGGAAGAATAAGTGAGGGGGAGAGGAAGAAAACAGTTGTGATTGGGTTCTGATTCACGGATATAGATTATTTACTCAACCCGTATCAGCTTTGGTTAGGTTAACCACTTAAGGATTTTTCAGTTATTTCACACTGGATCGCTTCCAACAAGGATTGAACGATTTCACTCAGTCCGTCAATATGGGTTGACTGATGCCTTGTCCTTTTATAAGGTTTGACTGAAACCTACGGATTTCTATGACGATTGCTCAAACGAAATGGTCATGCAACTCTTGGGGACAATAATTGTCTGTAAATTGTTTTGGCAATTTTGCGCATGTTAGGTGTGCAAGATTTTAGTGCAAATATTTGGTTAAAAGGTGGGGCCCTGTTTGGATCCGTTTTTGTGCACATGGTAGCCTGGCCTGTGTCGGTTGTGCAGGTTCCTAAAATAGCTAGTAAAATAATATGGAAAGAAATGTATTCTGCCAAGGTCACTGAACGGTTTTTTTACTACACACAAGGTCGCAAAACCACCAGCTTCGACCATAACTATGATCGCAAGCTCAACTTCTCGATAGAGAGTAGTACTTTTTTTTTTTTTTTTTTTAATCGGCAAAGGTAAAAATTATCATTAAAAAAGGCTTACTTGAAAGCTAAAAAAAAGAAACAAGAGAAACAACCAAGTGCTTACAACAAGCCAAGCACTCAATGAGCAAAAACTCCCCAAGACAAACTTTAAAAGGCAAACCCAAAAGAATCCCAGTATGCTTTAAGGCACACCCAAAGACTCTTCTAAAACAAGAGAAAACGAAATTAAACAGTAAAGAAAGAGTCCCAATTTGTTTTAATTTGATCTAAATGCAACTGCCGCAAAGGATCAATGTTCTTCCCCCAAAAGAAAACCTGATTTTTGATTTGATCAATTATATGCTCAAAATCTTCCTTCCATCATTAACAACTATGTCGTTTCTACAATTCCAAATTTCCCAACATATTGCTGCTGGCAAAAGATTCCATAAAGCTTGACCCGTTGAAGAGAAGTTCTTCATACGCCATCCTTTGATGATTAAGTCGATACAATTCGGCATAACCCAATCTCTTTTTGTGAAGGATAAGAAGTACTGCCATATTCTCGAAGCAAAAGGGCAGTGGAAGAGGAGATGTGAAGTCGATTCTCCATGTTTACGACAAAACAAACAACCATTCACTAGAAGTTTTCCTTTCTTATATAAGATATCCATTGTGGGTAGTTTCTTATGGAAAGCCTTCCAAAGGAAAAAACCAATCTTGTGAGGCCATAATCTTGACCACACACTAAGGTTTTTAGCTTCAAGTTGATGCTCCTTTTCCACCCAAGAATAAGTCGATTCAACCGAGAAAGTCCCATTTCTGTCGATTGCCCAAGAGACAACATCATGACTGCCATCCATTTTGCATTGCTCTATGATTACTGAGAGGTCTATGGCTTCATCTATCTGAGCTTGATTGAGCCTTCTGTCCAAGCCGAGGTTCCATGAGCCACCATTAACCAGTGTTTCAGCGCATTTACGGATTGTCCAATTTTTCGCTAAAGATATACGGTAAATGTTTGGAAAGGTGACATTAAGAGGATGCTCCCCCACCCAATGGCTAAATGGAAGTTGATGTGTTCGCAGAATTATGGTGGACATAGGTGGTGCATTTATATGGTGTTCGGCGAAAATTGCTTGACGCAAATATATTCAAGCTAAATGTTAACTTTATGGTTATTGATGGATATTACGACTCATCTTTCACATTCTGAGAGATGGATATTACGATACTCAATATTTCAATCGGCCTTGACTCTGGCCGCGGTGTTTTGACTCTGGCAAAACATCTTGTTCTCACCATTGTTGGTGATTCTCAACCTCAACCATTTTTTTCTTCAGTTGATCTCTTTTTATCCCCTGGTGTTTATTCTCATTTATTCATCCGTAGTGATGATTCTTTATAGGTACTAGTCGAAGTATCAGTATTCGTCATCTATTTACTCTCCCTCCCCAGCCTTTACATCTTCTAGTACTGTTTCACCTCCCTGACATGGCTTCTACCTCAGCAAATCCGCAGGACTTCGAAGATATAATAAACAGAATGTCAAATCTATTAGATGGTAACAAAGAGCTAGAGTACGAAGAAGAAGAACTCAAGAGGATTGTCTACCGGAATGGAAAAGGTGCCTTGTATTTAAACTAGTCACAGGTAGAGGCTATGCCTTCTTCATACTTAAAGAGATGCTAACCAAAGCTTGGAAATCTTCTGGTGAGTTCTCGATATCAGATCTAGGAAATAATATCTATAAAGTCAGATTTGAAAATCTATGCGACATGGAAGCTGTGTTGAGAAGTTCTCCATGGGCCTTGAATAATGAATTAATAGCTATAGAAAGATGTGATGGTGATTTACTTCCAGAGGAATATGAATTCAAATATGTATGGTTCTGGATTCAAATCCATGGGTTACCAATCAGTATGTTAAACAGTAAGAAAATCTATAGTATGGCACAAAGAATTGGAAACCCTCAAACCATTACTGATGAAGACGCTGCTAAATGGGGCAAGTATGCAAGAATCAGGGTTAAAATCGATATCACAAAACCCTTACCCAAGGAGATGAAAGTCACTCTTTCATCAAAGAAAGTGCGTATGGCTCAATTACGAGTATGAAAACTTCCTAGATTATGCTACCACCGTGGTCCTTTGGACATGTCATGAAGCAATGTCCTGTTCTATCATCAAATCTAGAAAAATTGAAGCTTGCACCGGAAGACTTTAATGCTAAAATGGAAGACCCAAGGTTTGCCAACTATACGGAAGAAATTAGAGTCGACTTCAAACGCAGAGATAAAGATTCAGCTACTCCGATTGTTATTCCGGCAAAAATGTGCAGTCCGGCCATTGCAAACATCCCGTTAGGTATGGAGAACAGAGAGATTGTCGATAATGGAAACACGGTGGAGATCAGAAGTAATGGCCGACAACAATCAGAGATGCAGAATGTCAGTTCTGGACAGCAACAACCCTCTGTTATTGCAGAAATCACGAGTAAAATACAGGGAGCTCATCCAAGGGTGGAGTTTGAGTCTCACACTGAGTCATCTAATAGGAACATAGTTGGCGTATCGGTGAGGAGTACGTGGACTAAGCCACCTCATACAGCTGGAAACAATCGTTTGGGAGGTGATGATAACCTACATCACAATGTAACAAAGGAGATAGCATTGAAGAGTAATATCACCCCCAAAGAAACTCTGACCCAAAATCGAGAAATGGTTAATAAAGAAAACCCAGCTCAGATGCAATTGCCTCCAACAACCGAGAATAGAGAAGAACCTCAGACATTATCCGAGCTGCAAGTGAAAACCCATAATTTGGTATCCATCAATCTAAATTCACCGTCTAGCACCAATAATTATGAAAGTGATGATAGTCAAAATATGCCCGTCTCCGAGGAAAACAAGAAGGTAAGGAAGAAGAATCAGGGGCAGTGGAAACGAGACGCGAGAAAGAGGCAGGAAATCAATACGCAGGAGAAGATGGGTGATGAGGAAATCTTAAGTGGAAGAAAGCGAAACCCACAACCGATGGATATCGATCAGGTGAACCCAAAATCAAGAACCAAATTTAATTCATCTAATTATGAAAAAATGGGTGTGGTGGCTGCCCTAATTCAGCCACAAGCCCAATGTTAATCTACTCCTGGAATTGTCAAGGGTTAGGGAATCCCTCGACAATTCGTCACCTAAATTCCTTCCCGAAGGCTTCCAATCCTAGTATAGTGTTTTTGTCCGAAACTAAATTAGATAGCAGTAAATCTAGTAGAACTATCATGCAATTCAATTTTAACAACCAGTTCATTGTCCCTTCAATGGGAAGTAAAGGGGGCTTAATTCTATTGTGGCATGACAATGTAAAGATCAACATCATTAAGAGCAGTATAAATCTTATTCACTGTGAAGTTAGCCAGATTCTAAACCCTCATTGGGATTTATTGTGTGTGTATGGACCCCCTGCTAGAGGTGACAGGAATGCTTTTTGGTCTTCATTTTCCTCCTACATTGATTCTCTGAGCAATAACTATAGCATCATCGGTGATCTCAATTCTATAAGAACTTTTAAGGAGAAAAATTGTGGTAGAACTGACAACAACAACCACAACAGAGAATTTAACAGAATGATCCAAGACAGAGGTTTAATAGATATGGGTTATTGTGGTCCAGCCTTCACGTGGACTAATAATGTTGTTGCTTCTACTCCTATATATGCAAGATTGGATAGAGTTCTTTGCTCTCCCAATTGGTGGATGATGTTCCCTGAAGCTGCAGTTTTTCATCTTCCTAGACTGGGAAGTGATCACTCCCCAATTTACTTAAAAACTCACAGAGTGTGTAAAAGACGAAGACCAGGGTATAGATTCGAATATCATTGGACCGCTCATCCAGATTTTCAAGATGAAATACAAAAGGCTTGGGATAATGCGACCGGAAGTACAACCGAAAAGCCGAGGAGGTTGGCAGCGATCTTACTAACTGGGGAAGAAAACTTTTGGGAATATAACAAGAGCGGTCGAAGAAGCAAAGACAGACCTTCTGGAGTTGCAGAAATCAGCCCATCTTAGAGACATAAGACGTTAGGAGGAGGCTCTGAAAACAAAAATTGAGGAACTAATGGAGGTGGAGAGAAGATTTTGGCAACAAAGAAACAAAAGTAGCTGGATTCCAAATGTTGATAGAAACACCCAGATCTTTCACATGTCAGTCAAGCAGAGAAGAAAGAAAAACGCCATTGAAGCTTTAAGAGATAACCAAAACAATTGGGTCTCTCCGCCAGGACAACATCGCTAAGATGCTTATTCAACACTTCTCAAGCAACTTCAAAAAGGATCCTCAAGACCATAATTTTGCAGTTAACTTCAGGTCTGATACCCAACTCACCGAAGAGGAGAATAAAGCTATCAGCGACATCCCTACTCAAGAGGAGATATGGAAAACTCTCAAAAGCATGGGCTCTCTCAAGTCTCCGGGACCAGATGGTATGCCTCCCATATTCTTCAAAAAATGTTGGGACAAAATTGGCGCGGAGGTAACATCTCTTATCAAACACTCCTTTGCTTTTTCTAGTATCCCCGAGGGGCTAAACCACACTAATCTAGTATTGATCCCTAAAGTCAAATATCCTTCAAAACCTGTAGAATACAGACCTATAGCCCTGTGTAACATTCTATACAAGATCGTGGTCAAAATAATAGCACAAAGACTAAAACCCATGCTTGACACGCTTGTTGACAAGGCACAATCTGCTTTTGTACCGGGAAGATTAATCCTAGACAACGTCTTAACTTCCAAAGAACTAGTTCACTCTATGAACCTATCTAATTCAGTCCTAGGAGCTTTTGCTCTCAAAATAGACATCAGTAAGGCCTACGATAGAGTTTCTTGGAGTTTTCTCGGTCAATGTCTTAAAGCTTATGGTATAAAAGGCAACACTTATAAACTCATTATGAACTGTGTAACCACGACATCTTTCTCTATCATTGTTAATGGGACCCCTGAAGGGCATTTTAACAGTGGGAGAGGGCTAAGACAGGGATGCCCCCTCTCACCCTATCTCTTCATTCTATGTGCTCAAGGGTTATCCTGGATGATTCGGAAGATGGAATCCAATTGTTTATACAACGGCTACAGGGTCAACAGATGGGCTCCCCCTATCTCTCATCTCATGTTCGCGGACGACCTATTCTTCTTCTAACACGCTAGATGACGTAACCTGTTCAAAGCCTTCAAGATATACTTGTCAATTTACGCTAAATGGTCTGGTCAACATGCAAATCTAGAGAAGTCAGCCATTCTATTCAGTAAAGGGGTTAGATGTGAGAGAAGAAATCAGGTACCTGACATCCTAGTAGTTAAGCAAATGGAGAGCAATGACAAATACCTCGGTTTTCAACTTCTCAAGTCTTCTTACAGAATTGAATCGTTCGAGTTCTTAATTGAGAAGATTGAAAACAAACTTGCTGGATGGAAGAGAATTTACCTAACTCATGCGGGGAAGATTGTGCTCATCAAACATGTTCTTGGGATGATACCTCCGTACTTTATGGATACTTCTCTGCTCCCCAAGACTGTTCTAGTTAAGATAGAAAGGATCATCAGAAATTTCTGGTGGGGCCACAATTATACCACCAGAAAAACTCATTTCATCAACTGGAACATTTTCCTAGAGGAAAAAGCGACAGGTGGGCTAGGCATCAGATCTCTGACTCACCTAAATAAAGCTCAAATAGCCAAATTGGGTTGGAAATTACTTGAAGATAGGAAATGTGTATGGGGAACAATTATGCATGCTAAGTACCTCAGAGACAAATCTTTTTGGGAAGCTACTGCAAACTCCAGAAGCTCCTCAACCTGGAAGGCCATCATTGAATGCAGAGATGAGCTAAAGGAAGGATGTGTCTAGAGAGTCGGCAACGGAGAAAGCATCTACATTACCAAAGACCCATGGCTTATAAATCTTCCCAATTGCAGGCCTGAGTTGAAAGACAACACCTCTGTGGAGAACATCAACAAAGTTGCTGATCTAATATTGCATGAACCTACTAGATGGAATTCAAACCTCATCGAGACAATTGTTCCGACCTCGGTCAAAGAGCTCAAATCCTGAACATGTACCTGCCAAATGGTGAAGAAACTATTGAAGATAAACTGGTTTGGAAACCGCACCCGAACGGTAAGTTCTCCTGCAAATCTTTCATAAAAGCTCTTAAAGATAAACAACCTAGTTCTTCTGCTAGTGACACTTTTCCATGGAAAATCTTCTGGAAAATTAATGATCTTGCCCCTAAAATCCTCATATTTATCTGGAGAATTCTTCACAATGGGCTGGCCATTTTTAAGAATCTGGGGAAACACATTACTGGCATCAACCAAGAATGCAGAATCTGCAAAGCAGCCATCGAAGACCTGGAGCACCTCTTTTTTCACTGCCCTGTGGCAGCTGCTTCTTTCTTCGGCTCACCTATGGGGTGTAGAACTGAACATTATGTAGGCATGAGTAGTAAGCAAATTATTGCAAAAAGGCTCATTTGAAAAGGGAACTTTGATGTTTTCAGGATGGGCAGTTGTATTATGTGGGCTCTATGGAAAAACAGAAATTCCAAGGTGTTCAACAACAAAGAGCAACCAATACTGAGTATCATCAAAGAAGCAGTCTATTGGTTCAACTACTCAATGCCTTTGCTACCTGAAGAAGAACACGAAATTCAAATCTGCCAGCCGAAGAAGAGTGTTGCTAAGTGGATTCCTCCAGAAACCCACTGGACAAAACTTAACATGGATGCTGCTTTCGACAACTATAAAGGAGCTTGGGCAGTTGTGGCAAGGGACCATGATACTCAATTCAAAGGATGTGGCACTATGTCACATCAAGTGCTGAACCCAATAGAGGCTGAAACAAGAGCTCTTCTGCTAGCAACTGAATTTGCTGTGATGACAAGGCTGCAAAAAGTTATCTTTGAAAGTGATGCTGAGATGGTGGTTAAGTTACTGACGGACGATAAAATCCTCACCCCTTGGAGACTGCATCACCTTGTCCTTCAAATAAGAGTTCATCTAAAGAATATTACAGAGTACAAGATTGTCTACAACAAAAGAGATGGGAACACTGTTGCCCACACTCTAGCGAAGTACGCTCTAAACCATCATTCTAATATGTGGTGGCTCTCTTCCAACCCCCTCCATGTATCGCGTCTTGTATCCAAGACGATTTTTCTTTTCTTTAGTTTTCTTTTTCCTTTGTGTTGTCTAGCAAAAAAAAAAAAAAAAAAAAAAAAAAAAAAAAAAATGGTTTACAGATTCCGAATTTAGTATCTACAATCAAAAAATCATTCGATCGGTCCCAATGTTGAAACGAGCTATTCATTGAGAAACCTTTGTTGTTTAATAAAATAAATTTGGGATCTTCTCCAGTGCCACTTTTTGTTTTTGACTTAAAAGGGCAAATTTGGGATCTTCTCCGGTGCCACTTCATCAACCAATGTTTTGCTCGCAGTAGTAAATGATTGGCGAAACTTCAACAAGGGTACATTAAACATTGTAATTAATCAAACAAAGGTATCTAATTACATATTTTAGATGAAACTAGAGGTGTAAATTGGGCTGTGCCAGCATGAGCACAAAATTGACCCGGCCTGACGCTAAAAATTTGAGCACAACCCGGCCCGGACGTGACTTAGCCCGGCCGACGGCCAAAGACGTTAGTTAAATGGGACGTCTTTGGGTTTAACTAATTGGCACAAGAGCACAAACACAAGACGCGCGGCACGGATAAGCACGTGGCCCGACCAAAGACAACACGTTAAGAGAGCACGTCATAACATGTACAAATACACCATATAACAAGGCATAATACATCACATTTTTTGTATATTTCACAAAAGAGTCACTATTCTAGCTAGTTTTTAACATTTTATATTGGCTTATTTTTAACAACACATATAATACCTTAATATTTGGAAAATATATTTCAATATCGTTGTTATAATGTCGTCACCTATATTTAACTAGAACATTAATTTACATGACAATAATCCAATTTTATATTTGATGGGCTATTTCTTTTTATTGAATAAACTTGTTAATTTTACTTGAAATAATATCAAATGATATGTAGTCTAATTAAATTCTTGTGATAATGTCCGACTTAATGTATACATTAAGTGATTTCAAATTGTTTATAGCACGTGTGCCGAAGACGCACAAAGACGACACGTTTATTAGGTGTCTTTGTGCCCGTGGCTGTGTCTTTGTGCCTAGCTTTTGACTACTAAAGCACAGCACGGCACAACACGTTTAAATCGTTAGCACGGCACAACACGGCACATGACACGTGAAGCACGCGACTTCGTATACCGGGCTGTGCCGGGCGGCACGTTTTACACATCTAGATGAAACCCCCTCTTTGTTTAGCGGACATTAACAAAACTGTACCTGATACTAGTGAGCTCGTACAGTCTTTACCCAATATTTACAGAAATCCAATCACTTTTCGGCTCTTTTTCATAACACAGAATAAATCCAGTCTCCTCCAAAATCCCATCAAGGAAGTTTGACTTTGACAGTGCTAGACTACAAGTCATGTATATCCAAGGAAGTGCGTGGAAAGACAATCATCTTTTTATAGCCACATTTCATGAAATGTAGATGGCCGCTAACCATCTTATGGGGGTGCATTGTTTGTGATTTGTCATACGGCACGTCAGGTGTGAGATTCGGACGCAAAACATTTTGGTAACAGGAAACACACTCATGGTTGAAGACATTAATTTGGTGCAGTAATTTTATCCGTTCTGTATTCAGGAACGGTGGGAAGTGGATGGTTAATTTTGTGGCTGTGCTGGGTCCTGTTTGGATCCGTTATTGGTCGTGAACTTCAAGGAGCTTTGTGCATGTAGCAGGCAGGACAGTCGGTGGACTATTAAAACACTTACAGTAAAATAAATGTTTCTACCAAATATTGATGAACTATGATATTAGGCATACATAAAACTTTCCGGGCATACAAAATGATAGTCCCATCTTGGGTGACCTTATAAGGGGTAACCTATGGGTAGCTCAATTACCCATATACCCTTAATACAAAAATCTAAAATCAGTTTTCTAAAAATCAAAATCGCCTTCCCTTAACATCTCTTCTTCTTCCTCCTCTAGCCGAACTCTTCCCCTCCCGCGAAAAAAAAAATTCATCACCGTGATTAATTGTTGATTCATAAAAATTTGATTGTCGATTAAACTGAACTACATAATGACTCGTACAAAGAAAAGCAGGGACTAGGCAAACCAAATCGTCTTCTAATCCATCAATTGAAGAAGAAGAACCAATTGAAGATGAAGGTGTATAAACTGAAAATCAACCACCAATTGAACCAGAATTGAACCAACTGCATCTCCAACTCCTAAACGAGGATAAGAAAGTAAGTTTTACAAACCCAATCTCCTATTTGTTGTTTTTCATCGATTAAATGACGATTACATGTTGGGTTCGGCTCAAAATTAAGTTGCATTTTTAGCCGAACTGTTCTTCACAAAAGCTTCCCCGTAAGTGTATATGAGCAGTTCGGCTTGAAATTTCATGAAATTTCAAGCCAACCTAGTCACGAAAGAGATGCACAGGGGTTCTACGTATTCGATAATCATAATATGTGCCGAACCTAGCACATTTACGAGGTTCGGCTATTACGATATTCACAATATGTGCCGAACCAATACAAAATTATTAACCCGTAAATGTACATGATCACCAACAATGTGTTTCCAACAGGTTCTAGCGCTTACAATTTTCTAAATATAAGCGAACCCGAAACATTTTTTCTTCCGCATAGTTCAAAGTGTAGGGTTCGGCTTGTTAGACAATTCTTACCAAGCCGAACTCACGGTCTACAAGGTAGGTTCGGCTCTTAATCAACACTTTCGATTAGCCGAACTGTTCATCCGTACTCGCTTACCTTAGTGAAAAAACACAAACTTTTGATGATTTTAACCTACAAAAGTGAGATTAAACATAAGATATGTTGGAAAAATTTTCGCTAAAACCCCGCGAACAGCCTAAATGACTACAATTCAAGGGTAACTAAATAATCTACACAAAATTTTTTCTCACTTTCCCCTTCTCCTTCTAAAAAAACCTATTTTTTTTTTCTTACTCAATTTTTTTATTTAATCCTAAAACTAATCACTAATCATTAATCACTAATCAGAATTATTTTAACTAATCATTAGTATTAACACTAATCGTAAAAGGGCAGATTTGCCATTACCAAAAATATTTGGTTAAGGGGCTTCTGATTTTGCTATTTACACTCCTTTTTTGTCTTTACTTGGTATGCCCAAAAAGATTTCAGTATGCCTAAAATCATAGTTCATATTGGTAACATCATTGGGCTCAAAGAATAAGAAGCATGAGTGGTGTTGCTTTACTGCACACAAAGTCGCAAAACAGCATGGCCTCGATAAACCACGTTTTCAATTTTCTAAACACAAAATTGGTTAAAAAGACCAAAATCAAAATTTCCTGGATAAAAAGGACAGTCAGATTTAGATACTGTTTAAATGGACAAAAATTTAAAAATAGGCAGGATGTAACCAGTTTCATCCTGTCCATTTTCAAATATTTTTTCCTATTTTTATTTTACACAGGATGCATCCAGTTTCATCCTTACTATTTTTTAAGTTTAAGCCACGATGAATCCAGTTTCATCCTTGCTATTTTTTTTTTTTCCATTCCACCCATAAAATTTTTTACTCGTCCATTTGAACCGTGTTTTAAATTTTTTTGGACAAATGACCCATTTTCCGTTTTCTAAATGGTGTCTCTTGTGGATTTTAATTTTATATAAGAAAAAATGGGCTATACGCCCAGAAACTCCCAAAATTTAGTTGTGGAGATTAGTAAAACATTTACTCGTATTTATTTAGTTTTTTGAAATTTTTTTGGCAAAAGTTTCCCGACGAAAACATAATCAAGCTAAATGTCAATCTCATGGCGATTGATAGATATTACAACCTATTTTCATATCTTCAAATATACTAGTTAGTGTACATAATTCGAATTTAATACTTACAACCAGAATCATTCAATTCTTTCGATTCGACATTGTGATGTTATTTTGTCACTTAAAATTAAATAAACTTTTCTTTTGTGCTATCAACCAAAATCTTTGGTCAACAGATCCATGCAAATTTAACTGATATCAATGAGAATGAACCTGAAACAGTTATCCGAACTCAATCTTTTCCCAGTGTTGATAGAGATTCGACTCATGCAGTAGCTCATTTTGATAATATAGAAGAAGTTCAGTTTCCTCCAAAATCCCACTATAAAAAATTCTGACTTTGATCGTACTAGACATGTATATCTAAGAAAGTTCAAGGAGAGAAGGCAATCTTTTATATCATGAAAAGGAAATGGTTGGTTGCTTAGCATCTTAGGGATGCATTGTTTGTGAATTGCTACAAGGACTCGGGTGTGATTGTTAGATTATTCCGAAAACATAAAGGTGTCAGGTGTGATTGTGAGATTTCAATGCAAATATTATGGTAACAGAAAATATACAAGGTTAAAAAAACGGAAAATGGGTCATATGACCACGACCCAAAAATCGTGGGAATAGTGGGCAAGTAAACTATGGGTCTGGGTGAAAAAGACACTAAAATTATTAGTCATATATACCCTTTCCTTTAGACTTTATTCTTTGTCCAATTATTTTCTCTCTCATATTCTTTCTTATTTATTTTCTCTCTCCAATTTAAAATTAATCGCGAAAAATGTCTTAACTTTCAAAATATAAGTTAGATTTCGACAAAATTTATATTTTTGGAAACGACTCGAAAATCTCTACAAAACAAGATCCATTGTTGATAGGATATTCCAAAAAAAAAGAAATTTAACCCAGGCCGAGTATACATTATGCACCCAGGTGCAACCTGGACAAAATTTATTTCCTACAAATATATGCATTATGCACCCATGCGCACCCTGGCCAAAATTTATTTCCTATAAATATAAACATGATGCACCCAGGTGCAACTTGGCCAAAATTTATCTTTTATAGGAATATGCATTATGCACCTAGGCCAAAAAAAAAAAATACTGTAAGAATGTGCATTATGAACCCAGGTGCACCTGGCCAAAACCTATTTCATACAAGAATCAAAAGAAAATACAGTACGCACTCGGGTACAACCAAGCCAAAACCTATTTCCCTTCAGAATATACATTATGCACTCAGGTGCATCTTGTGTATTTCGTGGATAAGTCTAGGTTTATCCTAGTAGTCACCTACAATATATGATACACAAGCAAAATCACTAATTCATGATTTTAAGCAACAAATCCACTACCATTACCATTACCATTACATTCACTATTAATGCATCATCCAAACACAAGTATTAAAGAAAAAAAAAAAAGAGGAATAACAAAAAATTCAAAAAAAATACTCCCTCCGTCCCCCTATTAAGTGACCTACCTTATAACTAATTTAGTTATAAGGTAGGTCACTTAATAGGGGGACGGAGGGAGTATACATTATGCACTCGGATGCATCAAGGTCAAAACCTATTTTGAATATACATTATGCACTCAAATGCATCTTGTGTATTTTATAGATAAATCTAGATTTAACATAGTAATCACCTGTAATTTATTATACCCAACTAAAATCACTAATCCAAGTTCTCAAGCGATAAACGCATTACCCTTATCATCAAATTCCTATACATGTACCTAATGGAAACAATGATAATGATGTGCGTGTTGAACTAGTGTCATGCACCGAGCACCAAAACATAACTAGTTCACAACACTACGTAGAATCACTCAACACACAAATGATCAGTTGGAATTCCGACCTTTATAAATCCAATTTCTTCTCCACTAGTGATGCATAACTATTCAATTTATAAGCTTCTGATCTTATCATTTGTACTATAAATTCATTTGTCTTCTTGAAGTATAAAATAACTCTTTACCCCTTTTTTCCTAATCACTCGCAGACCCCGAATATGATTAACCAAGATAAATGACCAAACGTTGTTCTACTACTGAAATTGTGAACAGTTTAATTCTTTCTGGACTTTCCACAAACACGCTATGTGGTCTCTCTTGTTCTGTTTTCGGAGCTCGATTTCCAGATGCAAATTCAAGTTTTCTGCGAATCCAAGATCATCATACGACTAGGGCTGCACAAAGGGTAGGGTGGGTAGGATATGGCCCATTTCGCCACCCTACCGGCTTACTGGCGGGTAAGAACATTTTTACCCGCCACCCTACCCGCCATTAAACGGGTAAGATCCTGCCCGACCCATTAACTGGAGGGTCGGGTAGGATAGGGTGGCCGGTATAACCGTTTTTTTTCTTTCCTTTTTTCTACCAAAGCCAAAGCAGTAAGCACTCATTCCACACGACAATATATATGATGCATATATGAAACCAACAACATAAAACAAGTAGAAAATAATGTTTGCAACTTCCTCTGTAAAACCCAATTGGCAAAAGAGTTTGCAACTCTTTTGCCGATCACTTGATTATCATAACCTGTGCAAACAAAATACATGAGATTTAGAGCAGCTAGCCCCAAGAAATTTCCTGCTGCCAGTGCGATGACACATAACGAGATGACCAAAACCCTAACTATGATGTTCATATCACATAGCAATCCCAGTAACTCAGTGGATGGACCAGATCACCAAACAACTAGGCCTTCATGTAACCTTATTCTTCAATCGTCGTCTACGATGATGAAATAAGCACTAAGATCCCCAAACATCTCTGCAGCACACCAAAATTCAGTTAAATCTCAATAAGTAATAAGGATATGCCCAACAACTGCTTCTGGTAAACCAGCGAAACACTAAGCAAATAGTCTCAAAAGGGCATGTCCATTTCAAAGCAGATAAGCTGGTTATTTCCAGTTAGCTCCAACTGTTAAATCTAGACAGATACAACAATTAAAACACTGGGGATTGAACTTAAAACAGTTTTTATTCTGCGATGAGCAAATCCCATCTAATTTTACCCATAGAAACCATAAAAATCCCATCTAATCCCAAGTTATGAGCACTTTAGAATATTTTGATATAGTGCAAGTCTCAACCAAGGAATTGACTAATTTTTAAACCTAAACATTCAGTGTCAACTAGGCACCTCAGAGTCAACTTGTCACAACCCCCATGCGCAACTCAATTATAACAACTGCAATGTACATTATCTCAGCAAAATAACAGTCTGAACAAGCAACTCAGAGTGAAGTTGTCACAACCCACAGGCACAACTCTGTGGGTGTTTTCTGAGCAAACAACAGTTACAACCAGCACCGTAGAGTCAACTTGTCACACAACACACGGGTGTAACTCGGATGTAACAACTGCAATGAGCATTTCCTGAGCAAACAACAGTCTCTACCAGCAATTCGGGTCAACTTGCCACAACCCACAGGCCACAGGCGCAACTCTGTTTACAACTGCAATGTGAGGTTTCTAAGCAGGCAACAACAGTGTCAACTAGGACCTCAGAGTCAACTTGTCACACAACCCACAGACCATTTAACTACAATTTTATTTACACATAAGCTTAACTTGTTTACGGAAACGCATTGTAATTAAAGAAAGGAATATAAGTGAAGATGAGGTATATAGTACTATTAAGGAATATAAGTGAAGATGAGGTATATAGTGCTATTAAGGAGCTTGCAGGTGTGAACAAAATGTCGTATTTAAAAGAACTCTTTCTTACCACAAGGTGAAGTATTGCATATTAATCAGGGAAAGATTTTTCATACCTGACTCTAAGACGTCGTCCTCGCTCTCCTCAGCTTCAAATGTAGAAGGATCCATGTCAATTGGTGTCCGCAACCAGTTTTGAAGTAAAATTAATGCTTCCACAGTTCTGGGCCTTAAAGAGCTTCGGAATTGACCCAGTATTCTCTTCCCAGTACTGAAAGCAGATTCACTTGCAACTGACGAGACGGGAATCGCAAGTATGTCTCTTGCTATGAGTGACAGAATATCAAACCTTGCAGCATTGATTTTCCACCAAGTCAATATATCAAATTTTGAACCTTGTTTCTTGTCTTTTGTTGGTGAGTAAATCTGCTCAGATAAATATTCCACCTCTGATTTGTCAAAATCCTCCATTATAGACAGCTGGGTTTTACGTTCTTCTCTATGTGCCTTATGTTTTTTCTTTCTATGTATCGCTGAACTAGAACTCTCTTGACTAGGACTACCACCAGTTTCACCTACATATTCTGACGAGGCTAACACACTTCCAACACCTGTATATTCTGTCTTATAAGATGTATATAATTCATTGAAATCCTCTTTCACTTTATCTAAACATTTTTTTACCAATTTTTGTTTCATCCAAGGAATATCATGCACAATCAAGTCTTCTAATATTACTTGCAATCGACGTTCTTTTTCTCTGGGATCAAGAAGCACATCAATAAACAGTAAAGGATTCATGTTTTCATACTCGCCCCAATACTTGTTGTACTTTAGTAACATCTTCTCACCCATATGGCTTAAGTAAGGATCATGAGCTTTTTGCCAATCCTTTAAATCTCCACGGACATCACTAATTTCCTCCAAAAATGTATGCGAAGTGACATAGGTAGAACCTGAGAACTCAACAAAGGGCTTCATAAAATACCTGTAGAAACATTACTAATTGTTATCTAAGTAAGCATCAAAGGTTTACTGAATTCCATAACAGGTACCAAGTTTACTGGTCTAAGAAGCTGGGTACCCAGTTAAGTAATATAAAGAGTTGTTCTTGATATTAATGCTTCCCTAATAGTTAAGAAACAATAGCTGATAATTACCAGGAGAGCTAAAAAAATAATCACTCAAGAGCAAGTACATGTGAAATGTCTAGCTCATACCATTTATAACCAACAGAGGAAACATCAGAGTTAGTATTGTCTTCAGTGTTCAACTTGGAAATCTGTTTTACCTTCCAAATGAACGTAGAAGAACGAGATGAAGAAATCTACTCTAACTTAGTTGCCATATTTAGTTTGTGAATAAGGTAGATCTTAGGAGTATCCTTTCACACAGCTTAGTAACAATAACACAACCCTTCATCCTTTCTAACACCAAGAGGGAATTATTATCGAGACAGTATATGGTCACATTTCATTAACTAAGAAAGTAGGCTAATGTGTAGATGCATCCTAAGCCTACAGACACAAGAGTTATTTTTTATGTTGCCAGACAGGAGCATCTTAAATACAGTGAAATATCATAAACTGGAAAAGCATGGCCATATGGGTAAAAATTGAACTGAAATAGATAAAGACATTTCAGTTCAAGAAAAAAGAAACCATAAACAACAACCATTAACTTGTTTATGGTTTATAGATGGATTATAGATTATAGAGAGGGATACAGACATGATCAGTTCAAGCATTCTGCAACTTGGCAGCAAACATTATGACCCAGTTCAGTTGTATGGATTATAAGTTTCAGACCTTGTTCTGTTTCATGCAATCAGTTCTAAATTGGTTGATAAAGAAAGATAAAATACCTGTAAAAACTGAACCAGGACTCGAGCATTAGCCCAATTATACTTTTCAGGAGCATGCACGCGACGCTTTTTCTTCTTGGCTTTTCTCCGACCAGCTACGGGTTCTTCAGGAGCATCAGAATCAGATGAACTAGATTCTAATTCATCAGGAACATCTGTGTTGTCAATTTCATCAATATTAACACCCATTTCTGGTTCATTGGGAATATCAAAGATAAACCTCTCACGAAATGCTTTATCTGACCATACTAGCCTTATAAAGGCCTTCTCATATTTTTACGTTGCATCCAACATAAAATAAATTGAGTTCCATCTTGTCTTCACATCTAACATTAATCCCTTTCTACACTCAATTTTTTCATTAAATACAGCTTCTAAGAACTTCTTCATCCTAGCAGGAGAGGCTGTGACGTATTTAACCACTGACCTGATTCTGGCCACTGAAGTATTATACTTCTTCAACCCATCCTTAACAACTAAAGCTAATACGTGGGCAAAGACATCCGACATGCAAATGCTTACCTCCAACAAATGATGATCCCCAACTTACAACTCTCTCCTTTACATATTCTATTGCTTTTTTATTTGCAGATGCATTATCGAGAGTGATGGTGAACATTCTCTCAAGCCCCCACTCGATCAAACACTTCTCCAATGTTCTTCCAATATGTTCACCTCCATGACTAGTGATTAAACAAAATCATATGATTATCTTATGTAGCTTCCATTGGTCATCGATAAAGTGGGCAGTAACTACCATGTAGTTGTAGTTCTGAATGGACGTCCAAGTATCTGTTGTGAGACACACTCTAACCTTGTTCACCTCGAAATAGTTCACCAACTTGGCCTTTTCAGTCACAAATAGCCTGCAGATATCACGATAGATGGTCATCCGAGATAGAAGTTTGAACCTAGGCTCAAGATACCTACAAAATGCTATGAACCCTTCACATTCAACCATTCGGAAAGATTGTTCATCTGTGATAATGAAATTTATCAAGGCTCTCCTACATGCTTCTTGACAAAACGTAGCCCCATCCATACGTTGTTGATCTCCCAGAGTGCTAGGCTGACCGAGAGACTGTTGTCCCAACTGTGTATCCAAATACTTTTGACACTTAGTCAAATGCCAGTTCAAATTAGATGTTCCATACTCCTTACCACCAGCCTTATATTTACCACCTTTAAAGTAGTTACACTTCCCCCATGTAATACCATCTTCATCAACACTCCTTTCGAAATGATTCCATACCCAAGATGTTCTCTTCCGCTTCATACTTTCTCTGACATCAGTTTGAGAATATGGTGGAGGTGGAGGCGGCGGAGATACAACAACTCTGGCCCTTTGTTACACAGATTGAGATGTAGCTTGAGAGGGAATATGAGCTCTCGTTGACATCACTTCTGTAATCTCAACCATGTTTCCTCACACTAAGCCTGCACAAACTAAACCATGTTTAGTGACTTTTCCTGATGTGAAGATCAATCTCAATAAGGACTTTTGATTGACTGCAATACGACAAGACGAAATACAAAATTACGAATGATAACAGTGAAAGAAAATAGTATAAAGGCCAATACATCGATCGATGTTCCATATATTTGTGTCTACTGAAAGGAAGTATGCATCAATGTCAGTCAGCAAAAACTCAAATTGTCAACAAAAGTTTGGAATCCTTCCACCTGTGACTGCTTTAATATATTGTGCATTGCTTCTATTTGTATTCATGTATGTCTATATCTACCATACATTCTATATATGTCAACAAAATCAGGAACTAAATTACATGAATGAGTCACGAGAACCAAAATCCTTTCCAATCAAACCACATCCACACAAGTCCCTTCTATTTTCATTTTTCATCACCTCTATGATATCCTCCTAAACAACATAATGCAGCATCTTTAACTTAAAACTCATAAAAACAATAACAACACTGTTTATATTGCAAAGTGTTCTCTTTCACGGACGTTGAAGTACTTGTTTGTATGTATCGACATACATACGTATATTAAACTATATAAATGTGCATGATTATACAAGATGTTGCAATCACAATACCAACAAAATACTTCCATACATCAATATCACTTGAGCTCAACAAAAATCTAATAATTACTTAAAAGATCTTAGAGATAGTATCAACACTTCGCCTGACCGACCCTTTGCCACCTGTAAAAATGCTCAAGAAAATTTGACAATCCTTCTTGGGATCACACAATTTCTTAGTAACAAGTAAAGTTTCATTAAAATGAACACAAGTTGTTCACTTCACTTTCGAACAAAAAAGAGTAAATGCACGAGAGAATGTCTCTCTGGAGTTTGAACCACAAATCCAAGCAAACAAACATTAAATGCACAATAAAGGAACACTGAAACATTTGAAGCACACTGCTAACCCTGCAGCATCACATAGGAAATGCAGCACATTGCAAGCCCTGCATCCTTACAAGTTACAACTTACAACCAGTATTAAGGAATGCTACTACTACACTGCTAACCCTGCAACATCACATAGGAAATGCAAAGACATTGCAAGCCCCTATGACCTTACAAGTTACAACTTACAACCAGTATTAAGGAATGCTACTACAAGTTACAACTTTTCATTGTGTTTCAGCACAAAGAGGATCTTCAATAACACCAATCAATTCATCAAAATTTGATTTTACATAACAGTTCAATTCTATTTAAACTAAGCATAAACTATCAACATAAAGTGATTTCAGAACATTGTTGAGATATAAGGATGTTCAGTGATTCATAACTATACAGGAGGCCGTAATCCAGAACGGGTGGCTTGCTATGATATATGGTTCAGTGATAAAATTTACACCAAAAGACGATTGGGAAAACATGAGCTCCTAGACTAGTTTTCGGTAATACAAAGTGATAAAATCTAATTAAACAATAAGTTGTACTAACCCAATGTCTAAAGAAGCTACCAATTTTTATGTATACACCAGTTCAAATTCCATCTAATTGATGAGAACCCAAATTGGATACTAACCCAATGTCTAAAGAAGCTACCAATTTTTATGCAATTACACAAATACACCTACAACAAATCTATGAAAAAAAACAGATTAATCAAATTGAACATCATTCACTAATTTCAGAGACAGCTATAAATATCATGTTAGCACTGATTCACAGTAAATCGAATCTACTCCCAAAAAATTCAACAAGCATACATGGGTCAAACCTGAAACCACTCACAACCATGAAAAACATACATAAATCGTAGATGAGAACTCGATGTGACCCATTCAGATTATTGAATTTTTTTTTATGAATTATGGGATTACCTAAGATTGGACGTCAATTCAAAACTTCTCCATCAAATTTGCTGGAATTAGATTATTAGGGTGTAAACGAACCAACTGAGTAAAGGGTTTTCACCGAGACCTTGAAAGATGAACGTGAATTCGAGAGGAGTAAGGTCTAGGGTTTGAACTGGGAAAGGCGCTGATGGGTTTATCTTCTGTTCGATTTGAGGGGAATAACAAAGAACAGAAAAGAGTATCCAGATTAGATAGGTATGAAAAATCAAGTTTCATCTTTGCCCTTGGTAAGTTTTGAAATAACGAAAACATGGGCAGGAGAAAAAAACAATGGAAGGGTTATTTTGTCTTTTCAATATTATGCGGGTAGGCGGGTAGGGTAGGATAATTTCGTGCTTTACCCGTCATCCTACCCATTTAACAGCGGGTAAGAAATCTCTAACCGTCACCCTACCCGCCAAATAATGGGTAGGATAGGATACGGTTAAAACGTTGGCGGGTAGGGTAGGATTGGCGGGTATGGGTAGGGTATGTGCACCCCTAAATCCCTCCTCGTCTCACTCTTCTTTAGTTTTCATCTTCTTCTTTGCTCTTCGACTTCTTCTCCTCAAACTTAATCACATTCTAAATCCAAAAAATTTACTCACGTTAACCATCTATCTATATTTCTTAAAAAATATACAAAAACCTATTTGTTATTGTTTTATTCCGTCGTTATCTCATTCCTCTTCTTTTTGATATTGTTGTACAAGATTAGGTTTTTCTTTTTCCCTTTTTTTTGATCTGTATATGTATATAATTATGAATAATATGAGAGAATTAAATTACAGAGGCAAAGGGATGATGATTGTAATGGGTTTGAGTTGGTTTGATTCCATTGATCATATGTGTTGGACTTGATTAAGTTGGTTTTGGAAAATAACATGATTGCTTCGTAAATCCAAATCGCTTAGGAATTTTTAAGCAAGAGAAATCATAGCAACCGGCAGTGATTCCCTGGTTGAAAAGATTTCTTTTTTTGATCGGTAAATAAGTTGATTTAAAAGAAAATTAATACCCGCGATTCATGAACAGAAGAAAATTTTAAAGTTTCCTTTTTTCTTTTTTTGATTATCAGTCACCTGATAAATTTTAAAGTTTCCTTTTTGATCATCAAAGAAATTTTAGAACGCGAAATTGGGGGATATAAAAAGGAATTGGGGGATATAAGAAAAGGACAAAAACTGGATCCAGATATCAATTCGGGGTCACCCCTTATCTAAGTATTTTTTAAAATCCTAATCTACCCCTCACTAATCAGGATTAGTGATTAATAATAATTAGTAAAATCATAAGATTTTTTATAAATGATTAGTGTGTGTTTTATTTGATTTTGGGTGAGTGAGTTAGAGAGTAGAAGGAGAGAAAAAGTATTTGAGAGGGAACTTTTTTGGGGGAAAATGGAGGATGATTGTGAAGAAGGAATTGCTGCTACTGAATCTTTAGCTCAACTACAACAAGGATCATATCTTGAATCTTCAGCTAACGACAATAACTCACAATTGCAACTCTTTGTTGAGCCAACACCCTTAAATGATGATTTTGACGAGTATGGAGAGTTTCTTGAAGAACCAACACAAGAAAGTAAACTTGCACAACATACTAGCATCCCTAACACACAGGTAAAGCTGCTAAGATGAGGAAAAATCGAATTTTTTCTTTAAACCCGCCATTTTTTCAACTGAAAAACCTCGATGCCGGCATGGTAGTTGTATGAATACCATGCCGGTAGTCACGGTACCAGCATTGTATTCATACTATGACCATGCCGGTAAACTGATATCCCCCATTTTGAATAATAAACCGGCATAGAATTCTACCAAAAAACTATGCCGGTACATAGTTAACCTTTTTACCTAACAAGGAATATACTACGAAATATTCAACCGGCATGGTTTCATTGATCGGTTACCATGACGGTACTGAATGAAAAACATACAGGAAACAATTCCATCTCAAACCAAAAACCGGCATTGAAACTTTAAAAACATCAACGCCGGAACTGGGTACCGGCGTGGTATCATCAATATCGATAATGCCGGCAACAAAACCGGCGTTGTTCAGTTACAACTTTACAATGCCGGCACCTACAAAAACAACATGCAGGAATAAATGTTTTCCAAAGCTAAATTCCGGCATTCAATATCAATTATTTTCAATGCCGGAATTGTGTACCGGCTTGGAACAATAGGTTACGATAATGCCGGCATCCTTGCTTCCGGCGTTGTTTTCTTATGAAACACATATGCCGGAATAGGTTTCAAATTTGGTCTTCCGTTTTGGTTAACTTAGACTATGCCGGAACAATGGTCGAGCATGCCGGTAGGGTTTCCGGCATAGTGTTGTAATTGTGTTTGGAACTAATTTTCATTCGATCTTTAGGTGGTGCCATATATTAATCCAAAAAATGCATAGCCGCTTTATCGGGATACGTCGTAATACTATAAAATCCCTCCGATATGTAACCAAAGAATACTTTTCACCTAGTATCTTGAACATTACTAATGGATTGCTAGTAATGAACCTTCTAATGAATGCGAAATTGTTCTTATGTAGGGAATAACATATCGAAAGGAAGCAATCGCTTGGGCTAAAGAGACGGCCCTTAAGAACATGTGTGTGTTGGTGAGGAATACCAAAGGTTCGAAGAGGCGTTTTGAGATGGCTTGCGAGAGAAGTGGGAAATACAAGGAGAAGAATAGCCACAAGAGAAAGGATTATGTATACCCAAAGAAGACTAATAGGGTATACAAGACTCGTACGAGGAAGAATAATTGCCCATTTAAGCTTGTATTCCGTTTAAATGACATGAAAAAATGGGATTGTGAGGTTTTGTGTGGCTGTCATAACCACCGGGATCCGAAAGATTTTGTTGGTCACTCCTTAGTTTTGAAGCTAAAACCTGACGAGTTCGAGGATGTAAAGAGATTGATCAAAGCACTTATCAAACCGAGACAAATTCTCAGAGGCTTCAAGGAAAAGGACGAGACTAACGTGTTTTCTCTACGTACAATTTATGCCGTACAAGCAACTATTAGAAGGGTGGAATGGGAAGGGAGGAGCGTTATGCAAGAATTTGAGAAGATAGTTTAGGATCACAACTACACGCGTATCATTAAAAGAGGACCGGACGAGAAGCCCCTTCAAATATTCATTTCGCATCCTCTGCTTTCACAGTTGGCAAATACATGTTGTGGTGTTCTTTTGATGGATTGCACCTACAAGACAAACAAATACAATATGACGTTGTTCAACATCGTGGGGCAAACCTCGGACAAGGTAACATACACATTGGCTTGGTGTTTAATGGAAAACGATAGGGACTATAATTATCATTGGGCATTACGACAATTGAAATTTTTCTTCCGGGAAAATCAACTTCGGAGGGTCATCGTAACTGATAACGATGACGCATTAATGAAAGCAATATCCGACGTCTTCCCGAACGCACAAAATTTCCTATGTACATATCATATACGTAATAATGTACATATCAGGCTTCACATAATTTCAACCAAAGCATATAGACCAGTATCCTTTACTATTGTTTGGACCTCTTCACATTCCTCGGACAAATCCCAACCATCCGCGGCTTGGTTTCGGCAAACACGCCCAGCCTTCTTATGATCCTACAATTAGGAGAGACAATACAATTAAGAGATTTTATATAAATACACAACAATACATATGTACAAGATAGAAAATGCTTACATAGGTTTGATAGATGGTACGAGCCCACGAGTGCTTGTATCCAAATAGTGTTTTTGGTTCCGAGGCTTCGCCCCAAATTCTACCACGTTCAAGATTAGGTATCATGTCATTAATATGAGGAAGGTGGGAACCTTTAACTTTCACTTTGACGTTGCCCTTCTTGCCATTGCCTTGTGTTGGTTATTGACTTGGGCCACCAACTTCTCTTTGGTTTGCTAATTGACTTTCCTCTTCATGTTGTTCATCTTGATCATCGTGCTCACGGTTCGCAAATCCACTACGGTCACTACCACTCTCCCAAATTATCCCTCTTTTACCAGCCCCCAAACGTATCTTACGGCCTTCATCTTTCCCTCGAGGAGGTAGAGACCGAGGAGTATCAAGACCGTCCTTCCTTCTTCTCTTAGTGACATCATCTTTATTTTTTCTTTTGTTGGCTTCCTTTGCTTTTGACCTATATCGTAAGCACACGGAAAGCAATGAATATAAGACAACTTACCTTCAGTTTTAGTACCGGCATTGACTACCTTTAACTAAACCACGCCGGGGACTAATGTTCCTAAAGATACACTTTGACTATCGACGTGCTGGGGTACCAACTACCTGGCATACAAAGGCAACCTAAAATCTATGCCGGTATTTTTGACAGTTTTCCTGTATGTTTTAAGTCCACTACCGGCATTCTCGAATTATTACAAAAGAATGCCGGTACCAAAAACCGGCATGTAATGAAACCAAAAATCAATGCCGGTACTGGTGACAAATTCATAAACTCTCCTGTATGTTTTAAGTCCACTACCGGCATGCTCGAATTATTATCAAACACTGCCGGTACTAAAAACCGGCACTGTATTCATCCTAGATTGAATGCTGGTAGGGAAAATTCTGTTTCTGGTTAATCTGGGGTTGGAAACCGGTATTGTATTCATCCTAGATTGAATGCCGGAACACAAAACCGGCATTGTATTCATACAAATATCAGTGCCGGTACTCTCTGAAACTAAACTGTTTGAGTTAGGGTTCGCGATTCTAACCTAAACTCATTTCTATAGATCGATTGAAACACCTACAAAGTAGTTTAAAATCACTTACTTCTCACAGAAGCCATATTTCTGAGTAGTTGATTGTCCGAGAACGTTGCTTCGTCGTCCTCTTGCTCTTGAGCAATCTTAGAAATTCTTTCTGCCTGTTTTTGTTGAGCAATCGATGATGTTGAGTTCGATTGGACATTTGGTTTCTTTCGTGGAGGCATTTTTTATGATGCGGGTTGGTTAATCGACGAAGAAATTTTTGAATCGACGATTAATCGACGAAGAACAGATGAAGAACGATGAAAAAAAAATTCAGAACACCCTAGGACAGTGCCGGTACTGAATTGAGAATGGAGGATATATGAATTTGGTTTTTGATTTTAAGTTTTAGGGAAAAGGGTAGTATAGTCTTTTTATAATATTTTTTAATTAACCAAAGGGTATTTTAGTATTTTCATACCCAAAAATCACCCCTTAACACACACCATGGGTTGGGAGAAGTAATCAATATCCCCCAATTCCGTTTTATATCCCCCAATTTCGCATTCAAATTTTAGTCTAGTCACCTGATTTCCGGTTTATTTCCGGAGAAAGGGAAATATACCAAAACAGATAGATACGATTTCATGGAGAGAGAAATATATTTTTCATTAATTGAAAAAGTAAAATGAGAGTAAGTCCACTCAAGGGTATCATATGGAATTTTAGCTTTTATTAATAATGAAAACTTGTATTTTCAAGATATTTAAAATTCCAAGAAAATTATCTTAACTCAATATAAAAAAGAGGGCGGATCGGGGGACAGCCTTGCGTGGACAACTATGAACAATGTGTCATAGACGTGGATTTTAGCCTCCACGAACGGTTGAGATGATTATTAAAAAACACCACAACCACTAACTAACTAATAATCCTCCACCATTGTAGTAAATCCAAAACCACTAGCATTAACCAAAACCTATGTAACCCATTTCATTATCGTCCCCAATTTCATAAACAAGAGATACCAGTTAAACAAACTTCAAACTTCAATCTATCCCCGATAAGTCTTTCATTTTCTTAGCAAAAAGAATAATTAAATCATGATCATCATCATTCAATAAAAGCAATAACAATGTTTATCAACATAGCAAGACAAGATTTACCATCCAAATCAACCCCAAGAACAATACCCATGATCCAATTTTTCCATTTTCAGCATGTTATTTTGAGATTTAGAGAGAGAAACCAAACTGGTTAAAATATCTTCAAGTTGCAGTCAGAAAACTTATTATAAATTTAAAATTCAGGAAAACCATGATTATCAAAAGGTATTTCTTAAAATTGGGTTTTCCTATAGCTGATCAACAAAAATTTGGAATCAATTTGATATTTTTGATCGAAAATTGGAATTAATTCTCAGAGTTCATGTTGGTTGAATTAGAGGAAACTGTTTGATTCTAATCGGTGTGATTGACGCCTGTTGGATTTAACGAAAAAGAAGGATTCGAAGATATTGGGGTTAGATTTCGGGAAAAAAAGGGTGTTAGACGATGATGATTGCTGGTCTTGGAGTTGTATTTGTTCAACCATCTTTGAATACCCTAACAAATCTAACTGCCATTTGATCTTTAAGCTTTTATAATCACATAATTATAGGGTCTAAGTTTTTCTTCATATTCCCAGGGAGAATGAGAACATAAGAGGTTTGTATCAACCAGAATAGACTTTGAGAGAAACATTAGTGGCTTTGATAAACATTAGTGGTTTTGGTGTTTTTCTGGTAATCATCTTAATCGTTTGTGGAGGCTAAAATCTACGTCTATGACACATTGTTCATAGTTGTCCACGCAAGCCTGTCCCCCGATCCACCCTCTATAAAAAATCAATTATTTAATCATCCTTAACCTGTATATAGGTATACATGTTAATAAAAGCCATTAAAGATAACCGAATCATTCGGGTGTAAATCCCAAAGGCTTAATTAACCTCATTAATTAAAGTGTTTAAACTTTAAATCAGTACTTCCAAGTTTTGGTATTACTTTATGGTTTATTTCTTTTCAAAGGATCCAACAGATTTTGATTCCAAAATTATTAACTTGAACTTGCTCTTGAAAGGAAGAAAGAGAATACACTACACTCCATTTTAACCATTGATAAAGTAGTCACACACTTGGTTGGTAGCAGTACAATGAAGTAGATTATGATCAATTCATATTTAATATTAGTAGTTGCAGAAATAAATACTTGTATTTGTCAGACCACCCCCAAATGAATAAAAACTTGTACTTGAATGTGGAACATGTTTTTTTTTTTTTTTTTACAAATGCTGAAATTGAGATGTCTCTGCACTAGTCCCGATAGTAATCAAAACTTGTTCAACCGAATATCAACAAGAACCTAAGGCTTACTCTTCCGGGGTGTGGGGGGCGGTAGTTCGTTACTTCTCTTAACGAATTACTCTTTGTTAGTATCTTTTAATTGTATTTCAATATTTGATCTTGATGTTCTTGAAGTCCATGTAATCTCTACTTTAACATGAATAAAATTCTATGACATTTGTCACACGGAAAAAAAAAAAACCCTTTAAGAGACACCATTATTAGTACGTGTAAAGAGATCGGTTCTAAAATACTTTAAGAAAAATGTAAGCGTAAAGAGAGAAAAGAGCTATGCCCGCTAGGCATACATGGTGACGGATGGTATAACCATATAAGTGTATCCCTGAGAGCAACTGCAGTCATACGACTATAACTAAAGACTAAAAACTAAAAAAAACTAAAAAAAATGGGTTTAGTCAGGGGTGAGACGTTACGGTGGTGGAATAAATTTGGTGGAGCGGATGTATAAGAGTTCGTCTCACATGGGGCGTAGGTATAAAATGCGTTTGGGTGGGACGTAACTTTAATTTACGCCTGATATCGGGCGTAGTCTAAAATTGCGTTTGGTGTGGAGCGTAATATATAAAACCGCCCGATAGAGAGACGTAACTTGAAACTACGCCTGACGGGACGCAAATAGAAAATACGCCTGGTGGGACGCAAACTAGACACTACGCCCGATGGGGCGTAACTTGGGGGTTCGCCTGATGGGGTATTGTTTTTTCATTCTAATATCCACTTGTTCATATCTTCTGCCAACAAATTTTTTTTACAAATTACGCCCTCGGTCCAACACTCCAATGACGTAGCTTCGATCCACTGCCAAGTAAAAGACCGATGCTTACAGTTTTAAGTCTTAAGCCAATGACGAAGATGCAAGTAGCACGATCATGAGCCAAAGCCTTGCTATGATCCGGAGGAGGTGAACCGAAGCCATACACACGTTGACATACAAAGCCTCGGGACAGGCGTAATTTGTTACTTGGGAATCTGATGGAGGGATCTACGCCCCATATACTTACAGGTGGAAATAGTACTTGCGCCCGTTCGGGCGGACTTTAAAGTTACGTCTGGTCAGACGTAACTTGTAACTACGCCTGGTTGAGGCGCAATTGAAAAATACCGTCTGGTATCAGGCGCAATCGTAAACTACGTCCCATCGGGCGTAGATTAAAGTTACGTTTCAAACAGGCGTAGATTAAAGTTACGCCTCACTACCAAACGTAACTCATAGTTGCGCCTCAATCCGGCGTAGCGTTAAATTACGCCCGACCAAAACCAAACCAAAGACCAAATATAGTTTGGTTTTGGTTTTAGTATAGTATTTGCTCTTTACTCCTCTCCGTAGCGTCTATATTTTCGACCAAATATTTGGTTTTAGTCGATGATTGTGGATGCTCTGAACTACATTAGCAGTTTTGCAAGTCATAGGAGAGTTGTACTTTTTTCTTTTAAAATAAGAAACTCATTATTTTCGGTGTACTTATAAACTTTATACTACCTACATTTCAGGAGAGAATGTAACTTCATTTCCATTTTTCTTTGGTATCTTTTGGCATAAATGCAACATGTGATTGGGTACTTGGGTTAAATACAACCATAATGATAGATAATTTTTTTGTTAACCATTATAATATAGGTAAGTAAATTCTACTCTGCTAATAATCATTCAATATTTATTTTATGATAAATCTAAATTGATTTCTTTTCTCCGGTAACTATAAAGATACAAGAGTTTGGGCACGCGATAATGCGCATGCAGAGACTAATCAAATTAAGCGCTGCTAGAACTTATGTGTCCACATTCTTATTTTAAGAAACATGCTATAATGAAACAGAATTGCAACACCAATTTTAGGAGTACCCCAACTGTAACCTTCTTTCATCAGATTTTTCTTTAAGCCTTGATTTCATTTCATCTTCTTCACCTACATTGAGTACTGGATTTGAATGGGACTCAGTTTAGGTTTAGAGAAAACTAAAAGAGTGAATAGGTTTATGTAAGAAGAAAAAATTTCTAGAGAGTTCTTATATTTTTGAAAAAGATTAAGATATAGTGGGAGATGATTCTAGTCTTTCTAGAAAATTTTCTTTTTATCAAAAGACCGAGGACCCCATCGTTCTCGTCTAGAAAAGACAAATCTTTCAGTGGACAAATATACCCTTGGTTAATACTAACAATATATATGCTGAATAAATTAAGCGGGGGCAAATTTGGGGAACCCAAATGTGCAGCTTCATTTACTGTAGCAAAGGTGAGTTGGCTTTATAAGTAGTACTAGATCGTTGGCACGTGCATACGCACGTGCAAGTGGGGGACTGGGACCTAATTAATTTTAGATACTTAAATTACCATTATGCCCTCAAATAATTTTTTTGTGGAAAATATATATGATATTAAAACAGGGGCAAATTTGGAACACCAAATTTTACAGCTTCAGCCACTGTTCATGAAAAGTGGCTAAGGGGAATTCCCTTTATATATATAGGTATAGATAGATATGTAATCTCAATTTCATCTGTAGCATCGTTGATGAGACAAATAATTTTGTACTAGTTACAATTTAAATTTTATTATTTACTTGGATAAAAATTTCAACAATTTATTGAATCTTGATTATACCATGTATTTATATGTTCTTAATTTTATAAGTAGGTACTGCAGAGTACAAACTATTGATTTCAATATCCACGTGGCTTGTTTCAGATATGGAGATCTTGTCTTTTCAGAGTTTTATCGCCTTAATTTCTTGTTTTCCGTCTCCATTTCTTTTTCCCTCTTTCTTTACAATTTTCTTTTAAGTTCGGAAAATATCTCGTTCACAGTTTTTGCTCTCCTTTTCTCTCTAATAAAAATGGGTCATTTGTCCAAAAAAATTTAAAACACGGTTCAAATGGACAAGTAAAAAAAAGTACGGGTGAAATTGCCAAAAAAAAAAATAGCAAGGATGAAACTGGATTCATCCTGGCTTATACTTAAAAAATAGCAAGGATGAAACTGGATGCATCCTGTGTAAAATAAAAATAAGAAAAAAATATTTGAAAATGGACGGGATGAAACTGGTTACATCCTCGCCTATTTTTAAACTTTTGTCCATTTAAACAAGATCTTTTTAATTTTTAGCTATTTAAACAAAAGATCAAAACCTAAGTGTCTTTTTCACCTGTAGAATTGTTGATTTTGGTCTTTTGACCAATTTTGTGTTATTTTTTCCACCAAAAAAATTGGAAAAGTCCTTAGGTATTTCCTACTAATGAGTGGATACTGCTAATATATGCATCAACTCAGCTTTCTCCAGCATCTCAGCGCCCAAATATATTACTTGTGATATTTCAATCCTTGTTCTGCTTAAAAATCTAAAATATCAAACGTTATATTGTAAAACAATTTATATGCATAGAGGAGAGTCATGAAAATGGAAATTTGACCCGCTTTTTGTTCAATTGTGAATTTTATACTTACTTTTGCGAATGCAAGACAGAATAAACTACCACATCACTTTTGAGTGTATGGTCATGGCACCAGACGGTTAATGCGTGAGTACAAACATTTGTAATATGAAAAATGGGGGAAAATATGTGTAGCCCAAATTTCTTATTTTCTTTATAGCAAACCCGCCATTAAGTTACTATATATATGAAACCCATAATTAACTTTAATACTACTAGTTTTACTAGACTAATCAGGGGCGGAGCCAGCCCATTGCAAGGGGGTGCATTTGCACCCCCTGCCCAGCTGGCTCCAAAGCCCAATTTAAGCCTTATAAGAATTTTTTTTTAATAAACAAGCCCATTTTTACACTTTTGCACCCCTAAAATTTTTGGTTGTACCCGTAGTAAATTTTTGTACCCCCTTCTCATGATTCCTGGCTCCGCCCCTGAGACTAACCTTTGATTTTATTAACTAGTAAGGACACATGTGCGATGCACATGTTTGAATTTTTACCTATCCAACAATACTAAATTTGAAAGGCATGATTTTTTTTTCCTAAAACAAAAATTTACTATTCTTATTTGTACTCGTTACATAAATAATTGAAAGAGCTTTTCAAATATATAAATTTTAAAAAAATTCGGTGTATATTTTAAAAAATATTAAGTTTTTAAATTTTTTGATCTATTTTTAAAACAATGACATTTATATAAATATGTAAAAATGGGGACAACTAAGTAATTTAAGGGGTCTCCTACCAAAAAGAGCTCATTTCTTTATATTAGTAAGATTATCTTATTAATTACCTTATTTTCTATAGTCAAAACCAAAAATTCGGTAAATAGTAAAAACGGTCAAAACGAACCAAAAAATAGGAAAATCCCAACAATACAAGCTGGTTCATCACGCCACGTCATCTTCCTTTTATCACGCCTTGTTATCTTTTCTTCCATTTGTTTTTCTTTCTTCAAGCTAAAATAATCCCAGATTTATTGTGGTTTCACCACTTAACATTAGTAAAACAAGAGGAACCCTATTATCACCTTCTTCATAGCTGTCAGTGAGTTATCTTCATTCTTTTACATTAATTTATGCTTCCAATTCATTCATTTATTTATCACCATATTTTACCGATTGCTTCATAATGATGGATGCATCTGATTCGTTGCTACTACTATATGTTTTATCTCCAATATTGTTGTACCAAACCTTTGACAGGCAAATCACTCCATGCATTGGTGATAATTTGTTTTTTACTTTGGTAAAATATGTGATATTTTGATTTATCACTAGTCTTCATGTGATAAATATAATTTTCAGCAATTGTACTCATTGTACTAAACCTTTTAGTGATAGAGAAATCACCCATGCATGTTTTGTTTGTTAACGGGTTATGTATGATTTTGGTTAGTTAATTACACACATATGGATAGATTGTACTGTGTTTGTCTGTCATCAATTTTTGGGTGTCGATCATATTTGGTGATGATTTGTTTTTTGATTTGATGAATTGTGATAGTTTAATTTATCACATAATTTAGTTTTTGTGTGCAAAATTTTCATTTTTTTACTCGTATCATGGTTGTGACTACGGATTTTCTTGGCAAAAGGGATAATTAGCACGATGGCAACACTGCGTGATAAAGAGGCCGATCCTAATGAATCCAGCTCCGACGATGATCATCAGAACGCGAAGAAGATAGAAAACCGAAATTATCACGGTTCAAGGGTGATATCTAAAATTGTCACAATTAGTGAAATATGGAATTATCATACGTAGTAGGCATGATAACTAAAATTATCACCGGTTATAGTTAGTGAAATCTGCAAAAATCACATGTTTAAGTTTAAGTTGTGATTAATGTAATTATCAAAAATTAATAAATAATTATGATTTATAATAGTTGCAAGTTTCTCTAAATAACCATTTGTGTCCTTCCATATTTGTGATAATTAAAGTTATTCCATGATAATTATGATTTTGACAAACAGAAATAGTTGTTTTTGTGAATATGGTAATTATCGTCAATTTACTACACTTGATTTCTCGCAATTTAAGTGATAACTGCAAATTTTAAAATTGGTACATTTTCCTTGTTGGAAGATAAACCACGTCCGAATTCTGTTAACATATATAGTATCCCACTTAATTAGGATCCTAAAATTACGGAATCTTAAATATGCATGCGATAATAAAAAGTTGAAATCTTTCGTTACAAACAGGGGCGGTATTGGAGGTGGCTTACCCAGGCTACAGCCCCCCAAAAACTTTGTAAGAACTGATTCGGCCTTTGTAATTTTCGGATTTTGAAAAAATAGCCCATGTGAGAATTAAAATTAGCCCAAGTATTGACTTAGCCAAACTACAATTTTGAATCGTTTTGGTGTTTCTAGTCATAGAATCTTACGTTGTTAATTGTTATACCATACGGTAGCCGTTCAAAGAATTAGTAACACGGTCCCACAAAAATAAATCATCAATTAGGTGATCTTAGCCCTTCAAAGACTAAGAAGAGGAATAAAACATAGTTGTTTTCATTTTATTGGTTAAAATACATATTCTTTTTTATTTCTTTATCAAATTTGATTATTTGTTAATTATTTGATATGATTAAAAGAAAAAAATGATTGTATTTTTTAATTTTCTTGTGTAAGAAAGACCGAAAGTTAGGAAAGATCTTAAAATCTATAATTTTAATAACAAGTACTACCATTTTCCTACCTCCACCTCCATTTCTTACGGTGACGGAATTGCGGGTGGCTTACCTATGCTGAAGTTAGGGGTGTGCAACGGACGGACGGTTGCGGATTAGGGATCACCCGCAACCAAACCGTCAAAGTTGCGGATTTGAGAAATTCAACCGTGACTAGCCCAATCACCCGCGGGTTTGACCTCTGCGGATCAGCGGATCGTACGGGCCGGATGCGGATTAACCGCAGATTTAGTCAAAATAAAAAGTCAAAAAAGAGGTAAAACAAACAAAAATTTTAATACAGGACAGTTCACATAAAAGAGTGTTAATTCAAATGCAACAAGTCTGGTTCTAAACCAATGGACAGAAGATAGTTAACAGTTGACACAAAAGAAGTTAGGACACCTTTGCTTTATATGGTTGTTCATGTTTGTTGTTCCATGATCTTTACCCCATGAAAACTTCGTTTTACAATGCTTGCACTCAACTTTAGGTGGCATAAGATCAAGACGCTTGGTAAAATGTTGCCAGCAATCTGATTGCTTCTTACCAGAAGCTTTAGGAGGCTTTGAAACTTCAACCTGAGATGGTGTAGCTGTCATTGTAGATGTAGCTATGCTCTCGACGGTTGCCAGGGTAGCTGTACCAATACTCTCATCAGGAATGTTAACAGGAATAGAAGAGCTTGAAGCCATCTACAAAAAAATATTGAACACATTAGGTAAATGAACACATCAAGGACAATAATGGTGTAAATGGTTTTCACATAAACTGAAATTTTCAGCTTTTAATATGTTTGGAGCTTAATTCACATACTCAGAATTGCCAATCATAGAAAAACACACCAAACTCAATTTCAAATCCACTTTAATCAATCAGCTAAATGTCTCAAAAACCCAATTTGAGTGAAGTTATCCAAACTACCAAAATTTAAGGCATAAAAAACAGAACCCATGTCATGGATTACTCACATAACATACAATCAAATCATGGAAGCAGCAATCCAATAACTCAAGAACATGAAAATCAAAAAGAACAACAACTGAAAGATATAAGAGTTGGAGAATCACTAGGAGGATAATGGATATACCTGATTCAGTACTCTAGGGTTATGATGAATCACAAACCTCTAATCAAAACACCAAATTTAACTTACTAAGATCACAGTATACTAACCTAAAACCTATTATTTAGCACAAATTTCTTATAAAACCTAAAACCTATTATTCAGCACAATTTCTTATAAAATTGTAGTCTCCTTTCACAAATCAAACTAAACCCATTTTAATTTCATGTGTTTCAGACTTAAAGATGAAAAAATCGAAATTTTTTTCTACAATTGAATCCAAAATTAAACAGATAAATAAACTTACTTGGTTGCGGGTGCGAATCGGGTAGTGCGTTAACTTCTTCTTCAACACGATCAAATACTTTTTAGTGATAAATCTAATAGGCAGAGAACTACTCAGAGTAGAGAAATGAAAAACCCATCATAGGCAGAGAAGAGGGTTGAGCGTGAAGTGAAATTGTTTTAGGTTTCACAAAGATAAGATGTTTATCAAACTCATACTTCCTATATCATCCCTAGTATTTTTATCAAATTCCTTTCATGTCCTGCGGTGCGGGTGAATCCGCGGATTCACAAAACTAACCGCAACCAAACCGCTAAACCTTGCGGATTTGAAAACTCAACCGTGTCCGGACCATTGACTCTTGCGGATTGGTTTTCACCCGCAATTTTGTGGACGGTTGCGGGTGAAATCCGCGGTTTCGGTTTTTCTGCACACCCCTAGCTGAAGTCCAAAACTTGATTTTCATTGTTCCTAAAATTTATCCCAGGTGTAAATTTGAGTTAGCCAATTATCAAGACAGGAAATTCGCGCAACTATAATTTGAAACTCTTATTTTTATTTCTGTGATACTATGATGCTACGTTGAAAGTCTGCAAGAAGATTGAAACTCGGTCCATATAGATAATCCTTGATAATATGATCTCAGCCATTAAAGGATTCCAAAGAAAAAAAGTAAAGAACTAATACATCAAATTCTCTCTCACACACTGTGTTCGTCTGATACGGTCAAATCTTATTAGGATAGCACCACGTGTGTTAGTTATTGTTCTACTTCTTCTTTTTCTTTTAACTCCTCATGTTTCACCATGCTACGAAAATAAAAAAGCAAAGGCTGTGAAGAATAACATAACGTCCTCGTGTCTACTTAAGAATAACATAACTTCCTAGATGTATCATTGTTGCATCGGTTCATTTTTGCTTTTCTTCCTCGGCAAATGTAAGTATATTGACGAAGATTACATAGTGTAAGCCTAAAGCAACATTCTAGAAAGACAAAAAGAGCCGCGTGATAGCAAAAACCGCAACCACTTCCGAGCATTTTGCTCCGGAAACAACTCTCAATGTTGAAAAGAAAAAATAGCATGTCGCATCAGGTATTATAACCGCAGCTATCAATATTGCAATCGAAAAAGTAAAATAGAGTATTGGATAAGAAATTTTTTTTAGCCCACCCATACATAAAATCCTGGATCCGTCGCTCTTACAAAGTCAATTAACTAAATCGACTTAATTAACTGCCCACAAAAAACGCCTCCTAATTGATCATTCAAATCAGCGTTTTTCTTATAAAGATATTTCTGTTAATAATTTGTTAATAATAACTAATGAGGGTTAATTAAGTCCATCTAAAAATATGGAATTATAGATCTAATCTAAAACCACTAATCTTAACCATAGATTGTGAATTTTGGGCTACACATATATATACCATCTTAATGATGGGTTTATGGAAGAGAGAGGAACTATATTTGGGTTCCTCAGAAATTTCCACATTTTTTATACTCCCTACTTTCCATTTTAGATGATGTTTTAGGGTTATTTTTTTGTTTCACAATACTTGAAAGTTTTCATATTTTTTTTCACAAACTACCAATACCACCCTTACATTTTGTCTTGGAACTATAAGTTTATTTTTAAATGCACTAATAGCAATTAATGTTTGAAGACTTTTCTCAAGGGTATAGATGGAAAATCTTCATATCTCTTTATTTTCTTAATCTACGTGAAAACTCCAAAAACATCATCTAAAGTGGAACGGAGAGAGTAATACCAAAAATTTATAGTGATCCCACTAAATACACATATATAGATTTTTTTTTTATTGATAAAGGTCCCACAGTCGGTGGGCCCCGCCGGTTTGAGTTTAATAAGGGTGGGGGTTTTGGGTCCCACTGCAGTGAGTGAGCGTTTTTTTTTTTTTGTTTTTGCAAGGTTTATCTAGTTTTTTTTGTTTATTCAAATTTAAATTTGTGCACGGCAAATTAAAATTTATGGCATTATAGGTTTTCGTTGAGTCATATCCCAACTATATTGTTTTCTAGAACACACCAGCTTTGCAACTTGTGTATCATCAAAATTTACACCACACTGTTGCATTAATGATGCCAATAGCCCAGAATTAATTATATAATATAAGCTTTGTGTAACATCCCAGCCATAGTACTGACACTGTGAGTTATTGTGTGCTAGCTACCAGTGTCTATTACTTTGCAGTTTGTAGCATTAATGATGCCAATATCGATTGTTACCTACACTCTGTTGCCTATTAATGCATATATCATGCATGAGTTAAGATTCGGGCTGTCAATGGCTCCGGTTCCTCCCGGGCATCGTGCTACCCGGAACCGGACCCTATTATTTTCTAACAGTTTCGGATCCTAACGGTTCCGGGTCCAGTTTCTATATTAGTTGGCCCAGAACCGGACCCTATTAAATAGCCAGGTAACCACTGGTTTCGGGCATTAAACGGGTAATTCACGAGTGTTTTATTTTGAAATAGGTTATTCATTTTTGGTTTTACACTAATACTGTTGATGAATACACGTGATGGTGTTATCAGTTTCTTCTTGTGATGCAGGTTCAAGTTGATCTTCCCTCTCTAGAAATGCCATTTGAATGGCTTGTTTAATTGGTCCCTCCACTAAAAAAAAGGCATTCTTCATTAGTTTATCTCTTTGTGCTCGTGCTGAACAAATGTTAATCTATACTGTTTTGTCTCATGGAAGATTTCCGTATAAAAAGAATGCTCAACACGGTTGGGTGAGATTGATCCAAAAGAAGTCATAAACAATATAATTAAATGGACGTATAAGATCATAAAACATGATTAATATCTTTTAGTACACATGATTTTTTTAATCTTTTCGTGAGTGAGTAGATGTTAACCTAGAACGGCCAAGAAATTAAGCTAGAAGAGGTTATAGAGTGGGATATCCGCGGAATTATCACGGCTCATGATTTTTTATTAGGTTCTATACAAAATTGAAACGGGTACCCGAGAACCACAGGTACCCGACGGGTATTATCCGTTGGACTCGTTAAGATTCGGGTCCAATCGGATAATTACCCGTCGGTTCCCATGCGGTTAATGGGTCCAGAAATAAAAACGTGTAAATTATTGTACTTCCGGGTTCGAGCTAAAGATGTTGTTTGGTAGGAAATAGAAACAAGTGAATTATTGTACTGCTCTCCTCAAAAAAAATTTTATTGTACTGCATTTATTTTTTAAGGGTCCAAAAGAAAATACTTCGTTCTTGATCTGGTTTTTAACCGTGTTACCATTCATGCTCACTTGTTTATTAGGGTTAGTCTCCCTAAATTTGTTCCATATAACCTTGCCCATGTAATTGTTGTATATGAACATTCTATATATACATGGACTTGTGAACTACTTCTCATAATCCAAAGTGTTAGCTAGCTCTCCTTTAATGGCCACAATACCAATTCTAATTGTCATTTTTCTTCTCATCATGATTCTTTATCTAACCCTTCTTCTCAGACCTAAACCCATCAAGATCCCAATAAAAAATAGACATGTTTTCATCACAGGTGGATCAAGTGGTATTGGTTTATCTCTAGCTCATCAGGCTGCCTCTGAGGGTGCCCGTGTAACCATACTCGCTCGAGATCCTGACAAGCTCGAACAAGCTCGGGATTCGATACGTTTGTCTGCTGGTGTCACTGTGAATATCGCCATTGCTGATGTTAGAGATTTTGAAACATTAAAAGCAGTTATGGATGAAGCGGATCCTATTGATGTACTTGTTTGTAATCATGGTGTGTACATCGCTGGAGAATTAGAATTCCAGAAAATGGAAAATGTTAAAATGATGGTTGATGTGAATTTGATGGGAACTTTGAACTTGATAAAGGCAGCTTTGCCAAGGATGAAGAATAACCGAAAAAATCGAGGCCCTGCTTCTATTGCTCTCATGTCCTCACAGGCGGGTCAGGTATAAAAACTCGGATTTTATATTTTGGACATGTAAATCTGGACTATTGCCATACTTTAGTTAACCAGTTTATGGATTTGGCTACATAATATGCTTTCTGTAATTTAATTGGTTCCAGCAATTGAAATCGAGAACATAATAGCTGGCTTTTTTTTTCTTCTACAAAGCAGTGTGGATTGTATGGGTACACAACATACTCGGCTACAAAATTTGGCCTCCGAGGACTGGGAGAGGCATTACAGATGGAGCTAATTTCAGACGACATTCATGTCTCTCTTATTTTCCCTCCGGACACTGCAACCCCAGGCCTGATTAAAGGTATATGTTCCACCATGCTATTCAGTTCGTCCAATTTTCCAACATAGAAATTCAAGCCTGCTTGCAAGTTTGCCAGTACAAGTATGGCCTTGCCAAGGCTGGTATTTGACAGAAGTCAAAAACATAGTGCACGTTTTTGTAGGATTCATTGATGCTTACTCTTCTGTGTTGTTTGACACTATTGATGCACTGCTTACGCATCCACTTATAGTCGGAAACATGATTTCATGTGAGGGTTGTCTGAAATTCTTATTACACCCACTCTGAATGTATGGGATCACCTGGAAAATTCGGTTCTGACCTCACATTTTTGTAGTGCGTCTAGCTATGAATTTCATATGCTTCAGGCACTTTTGCCATTATTTTCTCATGGGTTTTGTTTTCTTTAATTTACTTGATATTGCAGAGAAAAAAAGAAGACCAAGAGTTACGAGAAAAATTGCAGCATGTTCAAGTCCAATGACAGCTGATGAAGTTGCCAAGAAAACTCTAAATGGAATAAAATCTGGAACTTTTCTTGTCTCATGCAATTTTCTAGGATTCTTGATGTGTTTAGGAGCTGCTGATTTTGCACCACAGAGGTCAATCCTCACTGCATCTGCTGAAATCTTCGCTGCCGGCTTTATTAGATTCTATGCAGTTGCTCTCTTATGGAGGTTTTATGAAATGTCATCAAGGTGTAATACTAATTCTTCACACAAAAGAGCAGACGGAGTTACCGAAAACAGTTCAAAACTGATGTAGGACTTCGAATTAAGGTTCTTCCATGCGGTGATAAGATTCTATTATTCTGAAGTTTAATTTCAAATGATATGTTGTGACCAAGTGTAATATGAATTCAGAAAAAGCCATGAAAAAAATAAACAACCGAGCATTGGCATTCGGGTTACTAGAATTATAGTCAAATATCCTAAACCTTGGGACCAATTTTGATTCTTCAAAATTGTTGGTAAACATAAGACCATTTTGTGTTACCTTCCCTGGTTAATTAGCTAATGATTTGCTTACAAAGAAGACATATATGTCTTCTCGTGTTATTTTTGATGGAGATTGTTTCCCTTTTGCAAAACCTACTGAAATCACTACTTCTAAATCTTCTATTTCTGATGAAGATATTCTTTCACTCCTGATATGGAAGTGCATGCTCCTTTTACTGTTCCTGCTGTTCCTTCTACTTCTACTACTAACAGGTTAACCGCTGGTATTTCTTTCTAAACCCAAACAACTACCATCAGACTTTGTTGATCATTTGACCACCTGCACCCAGTAATCCATTACATTCTGTTTTTACTTCTACTACTGCCAGCCACTAGCTTTGCATTTTTGGTTATTTAAAAAAATAAATAAAAGGGTTAATTGGTGTTTGATATTTACATTTTGTCAATAGTTAGTATTTGGTCTAACATTTGTCCAATTTAGGGGTTGGTACTTGGAAATGATGTTGACTTCTGTTGACTGTGTTTAATCAAATTTTAAATAATTTAAAATCAAATATAATTATCCATTTATCATTCTACCCTTCATTAGTTAAACATTTACATCACCACTACCACGGCAATCGTCAACCCCATGTCACCACCACTACCATGAACCATCGTCACTTAGGCTGGCTCTAATCGTCACCCAAGATTCAAGCTGAATGTTGGATCCACATCACCAAAATGCATCAACCGGGCGCAGTGGGGATCTAAGATTCTATCTCGATACGCAGTTTGAAGATTCGTAGCACGCAGATTGGAACTGCGTAATAGGGGAAAACTCAAAAGCGCAGTTGCTAACTGCGTATTGACCGTGTTGACTGCTCCACGCGCAGATTGAATAAAGAATATGCAGTTTGAAACTGCGTATTGACCGTGTTGACCGGTCAAAGCGCAGTTTCAAATTGCGTGTGGAAGAATATTCTCGTAAATTATTCTCTGATACGCATTTAGGAACTGCGTGTGATGTTTTTTCAGTATGCAGTTTCAAACTGCGTACCTTGGGTACTTCCAACTTGGATCCAAGCTGAACGCAACACTCATTCTGGATCCAAGCTACTGTTCACCCATTAACGACATTTCTACAGTTGCAAATCTTGGATCTTGGAGGCCGTAAGAGCTAGCCTTAGAACATAAAGTCCTCCCATCAGTTACCCAGTACCAACACTGCCACACATAATTTATCAACTGATGAACTTTAAAAGATAAAATCTTGAACTATAATTTTGAACCATTTACAAAGCTTGGGCCGAATTCGTTGAGAATTTTTGTCGAGCACTTGATATGTATCTCCATTGTTGGTCTTGTTCTGTCCATTTGGTCGGATGGCTTGCTCCAAATTGTGAGTTCCCTGAGAATCTAAAACAAACCCATGTTTCCTCAATCCTAAAAACAACGAGACAGTTCTCAATCCAGACCATTCATGACCGTAAACCAACGGCAGTAAAGACTTTTCTCAACAAATTTCTCGGCCATAGATGAAAACCCAATCCTAATCCTTATATCAACTCGAACATACCCCTATCCTGTTCCTTTTTTCTTTATAAGTTTTCATTTCCCTTGATAATTAAACCCTTTCTCTCTGATTTCTATGGATCATATCATATAGAAGTTTTGGGTGGAAAAATTTGATTGATTTTGAGATCTAAAAGAAAATGTAGAGAAGGGGATTATAATTGTGATGCTGAAGAACAATATGAAAGATTAGAGATATTTATGGATCTGAGGATATGAGGTGCATCCGTCACCAGCTTTCAACGGCAGTAGCAATTTTCATAAATTGTTTTTCAACTCAATAGTCTACCTAAAACTCTAACACTTCTCTTAATCACACAACAAGTATCCATTTCTTCCCTGTATTTTCGGCTTCATACTCGAGTTTGAGAAAACCTTACAACTCTCATTCTCTGTCCGCATCATCGGAGGGGGAGAAGAAGCAAGAGAATTAGAGATAAACGTCTAGACTTTGCTATGGTATTATGTATGAAAATATTAAACCACTCTGAACATTGCACCAAGTAGGTGCAACACTGCAAACAATGAGAATATAGGTGATCTATTTCCAATAAGTTCATAAAGAGTAATAAAACCATATATAAAGAAATAGTTTAACATAATAAAACCATATATAAGAAAGGAGTCTTTAAAAAGGTGTCTTAACAAAAACTAAGAAAGTACCAAAACCATAAAAGGACCATTCTGGGCTGGTTTTTCCGCGACTTCTAGTTCTGCCAATGCTTCCTCATGCTCCAAGTTTTCATTATCACCATGCTGGCCAGTTTCTGGTAAGTTCTCCAATGGTCTTTCATTATCACAATTTTGTCCTGGTTTTTCCGCAGCTTTAATTCTGCCAATGCTTCCTCATCCTCCAAGTTTTCATTATCACCATTATTTCCCATCTCTGCCGCACCGTTATTTTGTAATCCCTTTGCTGCTAAGTCCGCCAATGCTATTATTTCTTCCATATTTTCATCTCCATCCATATCATCACTTTCATTGGTTGGTAATACCTGCAGCCCAATTTAATATGTTATTTTTTTTCTTCCTTATATCTAATTAGAACTAAAATTTGTGTTTGAATTTTGTCACCTGTTGGATATTGCGGAGTTGGTATTTAGCTTCCAGATCAAAATTTATCGGATATAGTTTCCTGACTGCAAAATTCTTGTATCCAAAAGATTTGTCATTGAGGTGCACTTCAAATATAAATGACCTTCCCAGTGTATCCAATATTTCCGGAACATTCTCTGCCATATTTTCCTGTTTTTGCAATGTAACTGTTAGATTTATCTAGTATTTGCGATCTACTTAGAACCTAAGAAATAACGTATTCCATACCTTTATGTCAATGCTGCTGATCTCCATGAGTTTTGCTACTCTTACATTATCAAGTAGTGGTTCTGCAGCTAGGCCCGAAACTATCATTAGAGCTGGGGTGTTATTGTCTGTCACTATGAGCTGCAATTTGTACCGTGCAACGGGATTTCTCACTCTTTTCTCGCAACTTTGGCACCATGGAATTCCATCTTGGACATGACATGTAGAACCAAGTCGATCGTTCTACAATACCGATCACTGTTGCCTTGATCGTGAAAGTTGTACCCTGTCATGATTATATATTAATGGTTAGGATATTTTTTTTTTAATAGATAAACACTTTCTCTTGAAATTATGTATATTTTTTACATTGTTTGTTGTATCCTGTAGCAGTTCAAGTCCTTCCATCACAATGATTCTGTTTCCGAATAGTAATTCTTCTATCAGTTGCAGTCTCCATTTCCTTTTCTTTGTTATCAATAACAACCACTTGAGTTGAATATGCAAATCTGTTTTATCACTAGGTTAGTAATGATATTAGGTTTAACACTTTTTGTAATTGTATCTATATTCACATATACTTACTTTGATTTCATTTCTTGAACTTGTTGTATGTCCAGATCCACATATACGGTGGTCGCCTTTGATATTTTGAAGTAATAGTTATCTAAGGAAATTTGTACGTTAGCATAGGAAATTTGTACGTTAGCATAATTTGTTTACATGTTATGGTTTTGATTACCTGAAAACTTGTTCACTGTTAGACCGGTTACTATCACTATCACATTCTGACCTTCAGTTATTGCCTTTGCATTATGTATTGGGTTTGTCGTGTCTCCCCACAAAGCTATTGTCATACGTGCTCCCCTTTCATTTTCTATTGTGATGTCAGTTTTCAGGGCATCTACATCTGACCTTTTTCGAATTATCTCTGGTCCTTTTACCTTCCTCAGTTTTCCTATGACATCTGCCACAAAAACATAACAGACCTAATTAATTTAATATACAGGTTATGATCTCATAAAAATGGGTTGTGTATAATAATGTTACTTGTAGTGTAGGTTGTATCCCCACATCTTTTCTGTAACTGATCCATGTCATCTAGGTCCATGAAGCTGAATCTGTAGGTTGGGATGCCTTCGGTCTGCTCAGTCTCCACTTTCACATTTGTGAAAGCGTTGAAATTTAGCCTCATATTTGAAGGCAGTGGTCTATAACCTTTTGCTGATGCAATGAGTTCGAAAAAATTTAGCGATATCACGTTCTACTCTATGAGTTTGTCACTGTGCATGTAAAACTGGGCTGGTGTAAGCTCGCATAGGATTTGCTCTCCCTGATAAATATTGAAATGTTAATATGATATTCTCATCTAACATAGAAGTACTTAAATAGTAAATATAATCGGGCCAAACATGATTTCAAGGATTTGCTCCATACTAATAAAGTTAATAAAGTGTATGCTTTGCTTGTTGTAATTGATATCAAATAAATCAGATTTCTAATTTGGATAGGCAATCAAATAAATCCGATTTCTAAATGGGATAGGCAGATTATGACTATGAAAATACATTCTAAAAAACTTACAGTTCGATCCATTAAAATCATGTAATAATGGTAAAGCTTTCCTGTATGTATATCCTTTTCTTCCCATGCACGCATGATCCTCAGTTTTCCGGAGATTTTAATATGTCCTGGAGCCATGTGACATAAATCCGGAAGGTGCTGGATAGTTGGCAATATTCCTGTATAATTACATGATATTTAATCTCAACGTTGTTTTAAAGTATATATGATATTATAGGGAATGAAAGTTTATTAATATGAATAGATATTACTCTTTTTTGGATTCTTTGTGTCTTTTGATTGTGTATCCTCATTTGAACTATATCTCCTTCATAAAACAAAAACAACAGTGTCAAGTATAGCAATATATGGAACATTAACAGATAAATGTATATGAACTTACTTTTTTTGTTGTTGTCCTGTTTTGACGGTGTGATTGGAATTAGCTTTGATGATTCACTTTCATTAACCATTTGAAATCCTGTATGTAATAAGTATAATACAGAAGTTAATTAGCTTTGATAAAGAAAAGTAATAAGTACCATAGTAACATGCATAATTCAGTTTTTTTGGAACAAAGTACTAAACATATATAGGAACATGGTATTTTTGGAGTTTTGATATGTATTTGAACTCACTTGAGATATCTTTGTTTTTTCCCTTGTTTGTTTCAGTTGGTTCATCAGGTAGCTCTGTAATTTTTTGTTTTGTTAATTTGTTTTCTTATATAAGAAATTAAATGAGATAGTGATAGGGTTAAGTCAAAGATTTCATACCTTTTGTTTTCTTCTTTGAACCATTCCTTTGTCTCTTGCCATTGCTGCTGTATCAAGAGTTCTATGAAGCTTTACGGATGTATATATACGTATGTGGAATTAGGGTTTTATCTCTTTTAGTTTTCTTGGTCATTAATCTAATTAAAATAGGTATATTTTTATTTTACCACCTATATTTGTATTCATCTAAGATTAGTTAGGAAAATCTATGTTTATCAAGAACATTTATAATACGTATATAGTATTTCTTAAAAGTCACGGGATTGTTTAACTAATTTATCCAAATTCGTATCTATGTTAAATTGTATGTGAATCAAAATGATTTGCTTAGATTTCTTGGAATTTAATCTAAGTGATTTGTTTACGATTAATGTAAATCTATTTTTGTTAAACAAAATCTATTTTGACTTGCTTAGGATGAATTTAACTAAAATAGTTATATTCGTATATTATCAGTTAGATTTGTTTTTCCAGTAGGTTTGCATCAGATGTACAATGATGTACCAGGTGTACAATAGGTTTGGTATGTCAGGCAAGTCACCAGAATCATCTGTAATTGTGCTAGGTTTGGCAGTCCTCTTTTCCTCGGTTTGCCAAGGAAGTGCTAAACAAAAATTTTAATTTTCAAAATTGTTGCCCAGTGTATTTGATTGCAAAAAGAGAATTAAGACTTGATGTTTTACGTCATTTCAAGTTCTTTGATTTTAATGCCTTCCTCTCTTATTTATAGAACTATTTAAACCCGGTGGTGTATTCGATATAGCTTCAGTTTAATACTTTTTGATTTACATGAATAATATCTGTCTATCTTCAAATTAAGCACAGGCTATGTTAGTTTGTCTGCGTAGGTAGGGCCAGGGTTAAGGTTTTCTTGTCTGCGCAAGCTGATATCAGGGTTTGCATGTATATACTTTTAATGTAGACAAATCAATGTAGCAGAACTCAGAATTAATGAACCTAATTAAACTTCTTTAAAGAACATACTTAAAAAATAATGTAGCACAACTCAGAATGCTAAACAAAGAAAACAATCAAGGTCCTTGAGAGAAAATACTAAAGAAAATACTAAGAATGATAAAAAAAATCCTAATTATCATCGTATGATATGATCACCACTTCAGGATGCTTGGTTTCTTCCGATTCACTGTCAGATATCATGATTAGCTTCCTGCGACATTTTTTCTTGGAAGGTGTCTGCGGAGAAATTACATCGGAGTCGGTAGAGCTTTCATCCGAGTCACTATCGGTATCAGATAAGACTTGTCTTCGCTTTGATATCTTAGGAAGAGTTACCTGTAAATACAACTTGTTAGAAGCATTTCCTTTTTAAGGAACTGTTTGTATTCGCATTAGTATCTGATGTGATGTAAGGTTTTAGGGTATTCACCTTGAAAATTTCTTCCACACCAAAACATTTATCCCCCCATGTTAGCTTAGTCACATCAAGATTAAAGATACATTCGTATCCTCTAATCTTCTTAGCTATTCTGAGTCTTCAGTCGCGTTATTTTTCTTTGTTTTTTTCGTCTATGCATTCTCTGATCTCATTCAGCTGGATAGCAGTTAGTTGTTCAGCTGTTTTTCCATGCAAAACAAATATTGCTTCATCATTTTCATCTTTCACCTTAAGCTTTAATAACAACCTGCAAGTATATTTTATTTTATTTTATTTTTTCAAACCGTACAAAGTTTTTTTCAGTTTTTTCAAGCCATATTGTATTAAGCAGTTCTATGTGCTTTAATATTTACTTACCTGGTCTCTGGGTACTTGACTTCCTCTTCGCAGTTGTAGCACCACCGTGTGTTGTCCAGTATTGCATGTCTTCCTTTGCATTTCTAGCAAGCCGAATAGTACCACTCTGATGATTTCTTGATGCCTTTGATCGTAGCTTTGCAACTGATCGAGTAACGCTGTTTAGAAAACAAAAAATAAAAAACATCAGTTTATGACATATTTACTTATACATATGCAATAAATAAATATCCAATGAACTTACGTTTTTTTTGTTGTCGAGATTTTTCTTCTCTAGAAGCCTAGTGGCTTCAAGTATGTTTTTTTTTCCAAGATTGATTAGCTTTGACATCTTTCCTTCTCTTCACGGAATTTGTATTTCGTGCTTTTTTAATCTCATAGTTTCCAGTTTATATAGCTTTCAGTTTTTCCTTGTTAATTTAGGTCTTTTCTTTTTAGCCACGGCAAAATCTTTTAGATTTCGATTTAGATTTCTTTAGATTGGATACCATTGGATAATTATGGTCACCAAATCTGTTAAATATAGTATAACTATATTTAGATTTTCTTAGATTCAATTAACTAATTTAGTAAGATTCGTACGTCCATGAAAGTGCCTGATTTGATGTAGTTGCAAAGTCTTTAAGACGGGCATTATATAACATTGGCTGTAACAATGGTGGTAATAAATAACATTCTTTGGTGATGAACTGTACTTATTTAGTATTTGTAAACCTTGGTTTTATTTGTATGTTGTAAAGTATTTGAACGATCATTCATAAAGGTTTATATGTTTTGAGTTCAAATTATCTTTTCCAGTTTCATAGTTGCTTCTATGTATTGGGAGGTTTTTTAAAATTCGAAAGAGATCAAATTTCTTATTAGAAATTGTTGAAATAAGAGACCAACAAAACTAATGAGCAAATACCTTAACAACTAAGTAAACAAAAACCAAACCAACCGAATCTATTTCTAAGAAAAAAATTGTAACCATAGACACTTCATATAACCATCTGGTGAGTCATTAGATTTGGAGAATAATACGGGCAATAGATCTGGAATTAATTGTCAGGAATGTGTTGATGCACAATAGTCTTGGTATAACCATATGGTAAGTCATTCTTCTTAATGATGGTAATCTTTATTTTTGATGCTCCCTTGCCTGTATTTGAAATGCCAATGTATGTGAGATTGTTATTATCATCAAACGCTCCTGACTTGAAGTAGAATACGGCATTGTGTAAGCTTTGTCCCTTGCTTCTGTCCATGTGCATTGCAATCGATATTTTTACTGGAAATTGACATCTAGTAAGTGGTATTGCATCCGTTGATTTCATCACATGCTTACCTATTGCTACTTCCTTCCCGACTGCAGCTCCTGTTAGCACTTCAGCAACAATTTCATGTTCTAGTAGTTGTGTTATAATTAACCTTGTGCCAGTAATGATGCCTTTTCTCTCGTCCAGGCATTTCAAGAGAGTAATTGGTAATCCGATTTTTAGTCGCAGCTCATGTTTCGGAATGTATGCAATTTTAACCTTGTTCAGAAATTCTGTAGGATACAACTGCTTAGCCTCGGTGTAATTCTCAGTAGCAAAAGATATATAATCCTTACTTAGATACTCACGTTCTTCTCCTAGAAAAAGGGATGTCATGCGTCTATTTATTTCATTGATATGATCATCTTGAACATCCATAATAGTTGTATGGGCGACTTACTTTTTGCTGAACTTATTTCTTAGGTAATCTGAATATGAAGCTGCGATTACTGCATTGAGAAACTCATTTTCAGTTAAGAAAAAATAATAGAACTTTGTTCGATTAGTAACCACTGGTTGGTTTTCTCCATTAATGGTATGTAAAACATCCCTGACAAATAAGTTTTCCGCAATACCTGTGGTCAAACAAACAACAAGCAACATTAAATACATATCATGTGAGACGTTATTATATGCCATTAACACGATTCAATGAAAGATAACTACTCACCGTATGCTACACAATATGAGAAGGAACTTTTGCATATGATTCCTAAGCTTATATTTCATATTTATATAGTCTTATCAAGCTAGATAGGTTAAGCTAACCCTAACGTGTAGTCCAAGTTTTCTAAGTATGATAATTTTGTTACCAAAATTGGATAACCATAAAAGACCAAAGAATAAGCATATTTAGATTATCACAAATTTATTTTGATTAATAAAATCTGTAGTTATCATATTTTTTTATTTTTTTTTGACAAAAATTTTATATTTGGTATTAATATTTTGGGTGTATCCTTGTGGTTTGAGTACTAATAATGCAGTTTTCAGATTGTTAAATGGCTTAGATAGCTAAAAAGTAAATAGAATCATAAACACAGTAAATATGATAATGGAATGCTAGAGTATTATTATCAAAGAACAATCTAATAAGCAAAGTAATATGAAATAAACACATCTAAGAACTATTTAACCTAATAATATAAAAAAAATAAAAGAATCATCATATGTCTATGTTATTATCATCCGCCCCGAAACAAAATTTGTATATTTTTGAATTGTGCTCGAATTGCCAGCTTCTTTCTTCAGTTCTAAACACCATAAGATTTTGTTTGCATGCTCGGATTCTTTCTTCATCCCAGATTTTATCCACGTTTACATGATATTCTTTACTGAGGAGTTCTTTGTACTTTAACATTTTCTGTTTCTGATTTTTTATTACCTCTCGTTCATCCTGATAGAAATATTCCTGATATTCTTTTATGTAATCTTCAGGTCCAAACCTTGGACATCGACTCATTAATTCATGTTGTCTATATATTTGATCTGTTACTTGTCTTGCTATGAATGAGATAATTTCTATGTCTATTTGTTTGAGTATTTTCTTCTGTAGAACAATATTTGGAAAACAATAATGGTTCACCCATTTAATGTTTCGAAGATGCTTCTTAAGTTCTTCTTCTTGATACTCTATTTTGTCTTCAAACTCCTCGTACATCAAATAAGCTTCAACCATTTTAGAGTCATAATTCAGTTTTGAGTTTGCTGAATTCTCTTCTACTGTATCTCCTTGTAGTTGCAGGAAATCCTACACTACACCCCTCACTCGGATTTGCTTAATCAATCCATTTGAAGATGAATAATAATGTGTTTTATTAATTATTTTCTTGAAAGGTTTACAAAGAAATGTAGAACAGGGCTAAAGAAATTACAATCACTCTTAATTTTCTCTCTCATTATCAGAGTATGGGAATGAAGGGAGAGGTGAAGAATCAAAAAGGAAGCAGTAGCAGAAGCGCAAGTTACGGAGAAAGGAAGTTGAAAGAAAATTGCAGAGAGAAATAAAAGAGGAGAAGGGAAAGATGAGAAAACTATATATAGAGAGAAAGATTTTTGGGAAAGTAAGTGCATTTAATGCGAGATGGGACGTGAATGGTCAGAAATAAGCGGTTGGATGAAACGTTTCAAGAAAGGAATGGAAGAAAAGACATCTGTAATAAATTCTATGTAAAAATTACGGAGTTAAAACAGATAAGGATGAGCTATTGCGGCATTTCAAGATATCGATTCTCATGATACTCTCTTCTTCGCAGAGAATACATGAGAAGAGGCAAGATGTAGGAACAGAATATCGCGACAGCAATACTTCGCGAGATTAATAAACGACTGCGTCGCGAAGGAGTCGCATGGAGGTAAATAAATGACGTAATAGATGACGACAATTAGAACATGAGGAAAGTGTGAAGGCTTGGAGATATTTAGGAGTGTCGCGAGGACAAGCAGTTACACATTCGCGAGGATTCGCGAGTCGTTTTCGAAAATAAAGGACAGCTTAGCTGTCATCCACTATGTAGTACCCTATATAAAGGGTCGAGTAAGTCTTTTGTAGAGAGGTCTTTTTGAATCGTTAAGCAAGTCATTAGGAGAGAGAAAATTAAGAGTGATTATAATTTCTTTAGCCCTGTTCTACATTTCTTTGTAAACCTTTCAAAAAAACAATTAATAAAACACATTATTATTCATCTTCAAATGGATTGATTAAGCAAATTCGAGTGAGGGGTGTAGTGTAGGATTTCCTGCAACTACACTCCTGTGTCTTCCAACGCCATGAATTCATTAAACATTATTCCATTCCATTCTTTGGGTAATTTTTGATACTTTATAAACTTCTTCAGTTCGTGTTGCTGTGTTTTCTTGTATCTTTCCATGAACTTGCAATGATCTTTGATCCATTCTTGCTTATCTAATCTGTATATTTGAATAGGATTCTGCATGAACATATACTCATAACTGTAATCCGTCTGTTGGTTCATTATAAAATGTCTCATTTTCTTATGGTCATCGGAATATTTAGGGTCTCTATAGGCTCGCCAAGGAATCCTTGTGTATGTTTTTTTTGTTCTTCCATTTTCTGAAGATGGGTTTTCTATCGAAATCTTTCTGATAGTGCATGGAATTTATACCCTAGCTGCCCGACAATTAATGGTAACTTTATCAGCAAGAAATATTATTAGGGTTTATGGTTTGGTGTTTATGTCGGCATATTGCGGTAACCCTAACGTGTTAATATTGATCTGGTTTTTTGCCGCAATTGGATAACTATGGTAAAAAAATTTAATATAGATTGCCCATGGAAGATATGTTTTAGCTAATCCTAGATTGCATTGTAATCAAATCTAGTACTCTCACACACAAAATATTGAACAATTTGAATATTATACGAACAATGTAAAAATGGAATTGAAATAATAACTAATGAATTGATGATCTCAAATTTCAATAAAAATTTCAACTAAGTGATTGATGATCTTAGGCTAAAAGTATTGAAGACTGCATTCGATAAATAATATTCACTACACCCATTACACAATAGTATATCTTGAATATACTTTCACAAGCATCTTCTCCGGTTAGTATCCTAGCTTCAATAACTTTCGAAGACAATTGAGTCACCAGAAGTATGCTTCTGTTGCGGACTTTGTTCAACAATCTTCGAATAGTAACTATTATCATGCCTGTTTGGAGTCTAATAAGATGTTGTGGGAAATTTTATAACTCCAAAGTGTTCAAAAATTCCGTAGCATACCAGTTTTACATGTGCCCTCAGTTAACTCCAAAGATGTCTACCATGTTAGTACTAATGTGCATTATCGCATCTGAACTAAAGCATGGTAGTTGAACCAAAGATGGTAGACAATTTCTAATCATAAACCAAAGATGTTATTTTGTTAACTTCGATTATGCACCTGAAGAAGCTACATCGACTATGTTTATGCTCGCATATTCTTGTTCTTCAGCCATATTTTATGATTCTTTAAACCGATTGGAAATGGGTATATGGAATAAGCGTTTACGGGTAGGGAATGGATACGGGTTTGGTAAATAGAATAGGATTTTGCTGGTACTGGTTCCTACTTCGATAGAATAAGACCCTTCTCAAGTTCCTATTTCAATTAGAAAATAAGCCCTCTTTCATCTTTTAAAATGAAAATTGAGTGAACAACTGAACCTGTCGACAGGACGGGATCTGAATGAAGAATTATATGCACTCTTTTGTATAATCAGGTAGCCATTACAATATTCTAATTGACCTTATAAATGTTTTAGATTTTTTTTAAATTTGTAGCATTTGTATAAATTTAAAACCTAATTTCGTTATAATCTATAACTGTTATTTTCTTTAGAATCTTATTGTAAATTCCCTACTTCGATGGAATAAGCCCTTTCGATTGAATGTTATTGTTATTTCCTTATTTGATTGAAACTGTCGACAGGATTTGAGTTGGGGGTTTTAGATTAATCGATTAATGGAATCGTTGCTGGAAATGAGGAATTTGGGGGTTTTAGATTAATCGATTATTGGAATCGTTGCTGGAAATGAGGAATGTTGGAATTAAGAATTGGATCCATTCTTTAATTGATAATCAGGTATCCATTACAATTTTCTAATCGATTTTAGTAATGTATAATCGTTTTAGATTTTATTATAAACCTGTAGAATTGATTAAATTTTAATCTTATAATCTAGATTTTTATCTGGAATAATCAACATAGATTTGTCTATCATGGTTACAAATCTTTATCATATTAGATTGGCATTATTTGTGGATAATAGATATGAAATTCTAGAAAAAGTTTTAACATATGGTTGAATAATTCAAAGGAATGATAAAAGAACATAGCTAAGTCTGAAACAAATTTAAATCTATAATATCAAGACATATTCAGGCTAGTATAATTCCTCCATTGATTCCATCACACTGGAGCTTGCTTTCGGATAGGCATGTTCATCTCCATCTGCATCTTGCTGTGATTTGTAAGCTTGCCTGATTTCAACCATCCAAGGCATCATCTCTTTATCCAAGGCTCCATAATGCTGTATTGTTTCAATGATTACCTTGGTTTTCTCTTAAGTGCTGGTGGCTTTAGACCATTCTTGATAGAGTTTGCTTCATTGTCTTCATCATCTATTTTCCTTTTTTTACAGGTCTTCCAATCTGGAAACTGTCTCAGTAACATATTCTGGTAGGCCTCATCCTTAGCAATGATTTTTTGTCGATGCCATTCATGCCATGTAGTGTTGTTCTCATGCTTCAGTCCCTCTGCTGTCATATTCGACGATTTGTTTTTCTTTTCATCAGGAGTAGCCTCCTTAAATTGCACTGCTGGTATGTTTTTTTTCCCTGTTGTTCTCCATCAGGATCTGTATTATCTTTGTTCTATTGTACCTGCATGAACAATTGAAAAATTGAACTGTTATAGAGGAAAAAAGAATAACACAAATCGCAGAGACAAAAAATGGTACCTTGTAGAAGAGGTTTTGTAAAATCTTTATACCTAACATATGGTTTAATTGCAGCTGAATGAGATGTTTATATAGGTTTTTTTTAGGGTTTATATTATTAAAAATATACCTATTATATTTGTAGCTATCTTAAATATATACTTATCATATTAAAATCCATATATGTTTGGCAGTCTAAATTTGAACAACCATACTTGTCTTTCCTAAGAAAAGCAATATCTCAGATTGACCTTGTTAAGCAGTTTTCTGGTATTATATTATGAGTTTGTGATTGCCAATAGTATTTTATAAAATATAAATCTCCGAAAGCCTTAATTAAACTGAGCTAATGTGTTATTTATACCCAAAATATTAAACAAAATCAAAAATTAAAATCCATTGACAAACCATAAACAATGTTCAGGAAGTAAATTAGATGAAGTAACTAATTCAAGAGATTTTGAAATACCTCTTCAAACACAATATTTTTGTGTATACCAGTCTGGTTCGTTCCCATTCTTCTTGATCAATATTTTTAAGCCTTGTCTTCTAGTGGTTCTTGAAATGGCTACATAAAGTTGTCCATGGGAGAAAACAGGTTCTTCCAAGTAAACTCCCACATTTGGTAGGCTTTGCCACTGACTTTTATTTATTGTCATGGCATAGAAAATTCTTACTGGAAATTTCCTTATATGTAAAATAAATTGTAAACTTGTATCAGGTGTAGTCATAAGTATTCGTGTTATGAAAACTATATTTCCACTACCTGGACCTGTGAGTATTTCAGCTTCAATCATTGTATCTCCTAACTGGGTCACAATTAACCTTGTTCCATTGCATAGTCCATCCGCGTTGCTAAGATTCCGAAGAAGCATAATTGGTACACCAACCTTTAGAGTTAACCTGTGGCTTGCCATTCCAGATTCCTAATGCTTGTTGAGGAATTCTTTGTCATATAAAACAACACTTGAGTGATATTCTGATGATTCTATCATACATGATACAATATGTGAATAATGATATATATCAAGTGCAGATAGAACAGTAGATTGATCTGATGAGTTAAATAGGAACATTTTTTACCCGAATGATGATAAGACATGCGAATTTATCTTGTGAACACATTCATTCGTGGGCGCCAAGATACTCCGTTCAAAGAAGGTACTCCTTATCCAAAGATTTTTTTTTAAAAATATGGATATATGGTGTCTACTATTGTCTGAATGTGATTCTCTTTACAGTCAATGAGTAAATCTGATGGTATCTGTATCCAATCTTTGTCTTCGGATTCATCCAAGATGATTGCCCGTGCTTTACCATTTCCAACATCAAGAATCCATTTTGCGAAGTCCTCTAATTCATCCTTTTTTTCCTGGGATGTATCTCCGGTGGATAGTCTCATATTCTCTGTAAGTTCGAAAACAGTGAAGTATTTCCAAAATCTTGATTTGCTTATAGAAGCATTTACTATGTCTTCTCTTGTTCCTTCCTCAATAACTGGTAGAATTTGTCGGAAATCACCCCCTAACACCAGTGTTTTTTTTCCCGAATAATAACTTATTACCGTTATTCGCTTCCATCATTAAATCAGCAAGAGCTCTTTGAACTTCTTCAAGTGCATTCCTGTGCATCATTGGTGCTTCATCCCATATAATCAAATCTACTTTGCACAATAACTCGGCTAGCTCCGTTTTTTTAAATAGATTGCAGCAGGATGTTTCATTCAGCTTCAATGGAATCTTGAACCTTGAATGAGCTGTACGACCACCTGGTAATAGCAGTGATGCTATTCCAGAAGAAGCAACTGCTAGAACAATTTTACTCTGTGACCGAAGGGAAGAAATAAGGGTTCTCCAAAGGTATGTCTTACCTGTTCCACCACTTCCATAGACAAAAAATAGACGACCATCATTCTGTTCAACTGATTTTGAAATCTCGTTGAACGCTAATGTTTGTTTTGTATTTAATCCCTTATTCAAATCCTCTGCCTCTGTCAGTAGAATATCTTTGTCATAGTTCAGCTCTTCATGAATAAGGGTGTTTTTGGGAATGCCTAATTCAGACATGTCCGGGTATGGTATATCCGAAAACTCATCCTCCCTTAAACTTCGATTATGTTTCTAGAAAATCATCTCAATTTCCTTTATTGTATAGTTTTGCAAGACTCCATCGCTTAGGGTTCGCGCTGAATCTCCGTAAATCTTAATTTGTTTGTACTTGATGTCTTCTGCTAAAATATCCCAATTATCATGCCATAGTTTTTTGGATTCTGTTACTTTGCAGTTCAGCAAGATTATAACAAACAATTCACGTAACCTCTTGCCTGTATGTGTTTCTGCTGCTTCTCGAATGGCTCGGTGCCATTCACCGTCATCTTCTAGCAATCCTAGTGCCAAACAGGCGGCTTTGAATGTAAGATGAAGTGTCCCACCCACTGTTTTAATATCATTATAGTTTTGGCAACCTTTTTGCACATTCAATAAAATACACAGGTAGTATTTCTCACCTGCAGTTGGATGCACATAGTAGATACGCCCAATCTTGAATCCCATTTGCCTTACTATTCATGTTTTTTTCACTTTGTCCCATCTCCAATTCTTAGGAAACTCTACGTATGTCCATTTTCTTGCATCTTCATGATCTCTATTAGCTTGCATCCATTAAATGAATTTTGTTGCATCCGGATCTGCCTTGTCTAGAACATCTCTCAAATCATCGGTATCGTTGTGGTACACTAACTGTTCCCCTTCGATATGTAATGGCAACCTCTCCACGCATGGATTTCGATAATGAATTTCAAAACCAAGCGTCCTCCATATACATTCGCAACCTGATAGGTATCGACCCTCGAGATATGTATTTACCTCGTCTTTACTTGTCTTTTGTATTTATTCAACAACACCATGGTTGTTTGAATTTTTGTTATTGGCACCCTGGTTGCTTGAATTTTTGTTATTTGCTGGAAATACCGCAACAATTGCAGTTATCATGTCTTTTCCTTTGTGGATGTACTTGAACAAATATTTAATAGTCATACCCCTACAGTTGCAGATCTCGACATTGATGTGTGCATCATATCTCATTATCAAGTCTAGATTGTATGGCACAACCCATTTATTATCTAACTTGATTCCGTCCTTTTCCAGTCCCCAATCTGTCTGACGTCTCTTATAAATTACGAATCACGTATCATCAACATATGTTTTGTTGCTATATTTCTTTGGGAATTTCTTTGTACACTTTTTGCCGCACATACATGGAGATTTAGGCTTTGAATGTCCACATGGACCAGGGAGCATATACTGGCAGACTGCATCGTATCCATCCTTTTTTTCATCTGGGTTTGGAATCTCTGCAGATATAATTGAATCAACATGTTCTGCGGATCTTGGCTTATCCTTAAGTTCAAGCCACAACAATATATGAGCATGAGGTAAACCTCGTTTTTGAAATTCAACAGTATAAAGAGCTGCAATTTTAAAAAACAATTATATGTAGTTAATATCATGTATTTATATGTTTGAGGCCATCAAATTCTCAGGTTTTGAAATATACCTCCTTGCACTTCTCCGAAATGCCTACATCCAACCAAGTCAGTCATTAACTGTTTCAGTTTGATGTGAAAAACGCGGCTGATTATGTCTGGCCTCTCACTTGGTTTTTGTCCAGGGAACATTTTGATAGCTTCTGCAATTTCTGGCCAATTTGGATTACATGTGAATGTAATAAATAAGTCAGGGGGCCCCAACTCTATGCATAAAGCTATTGCATCTTGGTAATGCTAAATCATATATCTTGGTCCACCTGTGAATGATGATGGTAAGATTACTCTCCCTGTGCTACCTGGTTTAGTGTCTCCAACTCTAACCGCTTCTTTTATGCCGTTGTATAAGTTACAACGTATTTCTCTTTGATGGCCTTTAACCCACTGCAATCTGCTTTGCTCAATTATAGCATAAGAATCAACCACATACTGCTGGAATAGTCGCCCTCCTGGGAGAAGGGTTTGACCTTCACCTGCTCTTTGTTGTAATCTGAATGCATAGTATTGCCTCATAGTTATGTTTTTTCTCTGCTTTTCATTACCTATTTCATCATCTATTTCGTCGTCGCGTACAATTTTATTTTTCTTATCATATGGAATATCAATATGAAAACCATCTTCACCATAAGGAAATAACAGTGGATACTGCAATGCCATATAACTTGGATGCAACTCAGATATATCTATCAGTAAACCATTTTTTAGATGAATGACTATGTCCCTTTTTCCATCTGAATCGGGATCATCAACTATAATTCCAGCAATTTCAGATGTAGTTGGAAGATTGTATTGCCTCGCATTCCTTTTTCGTGTACCAATAAGACGAAATTCAACATCGCTTAGTTCATCTTGTTTGTACCTATCCCTCCACATCCTAAATTTTTGCCTTAGCCAGTTGTGTGTGTCCAGCATTGTAACTAAGCCAGCAACAGTTTTTTCATTCAATTCCTTTGTGCTTTTCTTTCCATATTCATCTATGGCCATCATTGAAGATTTAGCGCCTGAATTTCCATCATGTTTTTCACCTTCTTTCTTCTTGGTAATTGCATTCATCCTATTTTTGACTTCATTTTCAGTGTCTATAATGTACAGTTGTAAAAATGCAGGTGGCATACCATCTAGTGGCAACAAAGACCACATGAAGTGATGATTAAGCCCATGCATTGTAAATACCCATGGCGCTGAACCATTGTTTTGTTATTTGGACACTTTGGCACCTTGGGAGGTAAATGCAAACATTGAATTATATGCCCTGATGTTCAGTCTGAAATTTGATGCTTCCGGCCCACCATCTACATATTTCAATAGATTTTTCAGAAATTCCGGTGCCTCCTTAAGCAGTGGTAATTTGACAGCTCCTTTCCCACAACAGATGGCAAATTCTGGTGGATTTTTCTTTTGGCTTTTGTTGACTCTCTCCTCATCCCACATCATTGCTTGACAATGAGGGCATACTGCAGTTGGACCTCCAATATAATGCTTTTCCAACACCATCACTGATCAACATAGACAATTTTTCAAGATGGTAAGACTGTATTAGACCTGTACTATTTTTTAGATTCGATACAATATAATACACTTACATGTATATGGGAATTCCTCTTTTGTTTCATAACCCTCAGACTGGGCTTGACTGTTGTTACTTTCTTCCCCACCTAATGATAAAACATGCAGAATTCAAATTATTGAATTATATAGAACAAAATATGTTAAGTTTGCAAATAATGAATTATTGAATTAAGACATGTCACCATTCATGTAACTAGCAGCGAATGTTTTTGCTTGTTTCATAGCTCTTTCAGATATGTCTTGGGGTGCTGCTGATAGGAAACCATATATGTAAGCTAAAAGAACATGTAAAATTTCCTTATGAATATGTAAAATTTTCAGTAAAAAGATCATGATTTATGGATATTTTTGTACCTTTTCGCTTTTTTTAGAACCTTTGTGCTTGTTTGTACTCCGTAATCTTCTTAGCAACCTTTTCCTGTTGGTTCCGCATCTTTGTTCCAATTTTTTTTTTCAGTTTGATTTTTTCTGTGAACTACAGGTTGCAAACAATGGCTGTCTGGAACATCTTTGTTAGTTGCTTTGTTATTGCGCTGAAGCCTTTTAGATCTCAACTGGCATAGAATGGTTTATTAAGCAACCGAGCAAGCTTAAATTTCCTAGCAACTTTGGGATTCGTTGGATTCGTTGGTTCTCCACCAAGTCTGATAGATCTCAATTGGGCATAGAATGGATTATTAAGCAACCGCGCAAGCCTAAATCTCGTAGCAACAGTGGGATTTTTTGGGATGTTATAATCATCAGAAGTGTAGTTGTTTTTCTGTTTCTTGTTGTTAATCATGATAGTTGCGCCACTGGTTTGTTTCTAGGTTTTTTTATGTTCTTCGTTTCTTTTTCTTAATCGCATTAGCAACCGCAATCGTGGGATTCAATGGTTGTTTTTTTTTTACTCGATTACATGGCGATTGTTAATGAGAATTATTAGGGTTGACATGGCACAAAAAGAGAGATTTTCTAAGCAATTTGAGAATGGGAGGGTGAGGGTCACCGTGCGTCGTGGGAGCCCATATGACTTAGGGTTTTAAAGGAGTTAGATGGTTAATGAACACTAGATCTCTCACTGTTGGTTAAATGGTTTGATCAATACCGTTGGATCGTAAGCTCACTTGAGGGTATATTTGTAAAGTAGGTATTATATATAACATAAAATTAATTAAAGTTTGGAAATAAACGGTCAAAGACAGTCAACGTTATTTCTAGGTACCAAACCCTAACTTGGACAAATGTTATACCAACACTAATATTGGACAAAATGTAAGTATCAAACACCAAATAACCCAAAATAAAAATTATAATTTATTATTTTTATTTGTGAATGAAAAACTTATTAGTCTCATATCGTGGAGTTTCCACTTTTAGTTGTTTCAAGAGACTATATAAGCTTTTTAATCCCACATCGGGGAGTTCATCTTTTTAAGTTGTATTATTCCATTATATAAAGAAATTCACTACTTTTGTAAAATCTTTGGGAAAGGGGTTTTGACCGGTTGTCAGCCGACACAAATATAAATTACACTTTCTTACTACTCAAAATATATAATGAAGCAAGGGCAAGAAAGGATCGTTCCCACAGAGAGGTCTTGGTTGTCAATATGTTTCGGTATCTTATAAGTAACACGGGGGATTTTCTGATTGTGTAAATAAAAATAAAAAAAAAGCAAATCAAGTACGCAAATCAAGGATGTGAAATATTGGATAAAGGTTTCATCTTCAATTGTAAACAAGTTTTGAATGTATGAATAGAATTCCTATTTAATCTTGCTATCATCAAAAGCCTTAGAATACCTTATTGCAAGAATACTCCGTAAATTTCCTAAGTTATCACACACACATTAGAGCTGCGCATGTGAACCCTACCTAAAGAATAACCTAATGCCTTGCGCTAATTAAGTTCAATTCCTAGGAGCATTAAGTTTCAGAAATAGGCTAATCAATGCAATTGTAATACATTGCGCAAACAATTCGAACAAAGGTCAATTTCTACATATGATTACGAGGATGTATCACTACAACCTAGAATCATATCATGCTACTCGTATTCAAGGTTATCGCTTGATGAAAAACCCTAAAATAGCTATAGATATGGATGTGAGTTCAATCAATTCTAGACTTAACTAAACAAACATTCAATCATATTGCAATACATCAATCATGCAATTATTATAACCCGTAGAAATCAAACGATAATATTGACAGAAAACTAATTAATAAAAATCATAACTTGGTTGCAAAATCCAACTACATCTTTAACCAATAATAAAACTTAGTTACTTGTGTTTTTGGAAATCATCATAGAAAGTAAAGAAGAAAACTATCATGTGAAACCCTAGAAAACAAGTAGAAGCCTCCCTAATGGAGATCTCTAGGTTTGAGAAAGACTTTTCTATTTATATGTTTCTTCAGTTTCCATAAAGGATACTCCTTCCAATATTAGGTCTTCTCAAAACCCATCTCCAAGTGGTCCACCAAGCCCATGTGTGAGAAAACCCATGTAAAATTTATGTCCAAAATTCGGCGCCGGAGAACTGGGATTATGGCCGGAAATTGGCCGCAAAAGTCGCCGGGAAACGTATCAGGTGACCGGCAAAGTCCGCCCGGTCACCGGTCAACTGGGTCAAATTGGCCAGGTCAACTCAGTCAGTGAGTCAACTCAGTCAGGCACCGAGTCAAACTCTAACTCAGCTAAGTCAGGTTGTGAGTCAGTCACTGCCTTGGCTGAGTGAGCTGACTAGTCTTGGCTCAGGCCATTGCACAGGCCTACAATGTGCTGCACAATCATTGTGCATCACCAATTTCTATCCATCCATGATGGCTCTGCTCTCTTCACAGCTACAATTCAATTCTTCAGTTACAGATTCTTGTTCCTGGACCCCAACATCACAATCATCACCACCAAAGCCAACATCTCAGCAGCATCTTAAGCCACTGCCATACTAACTCAGCTTTAGCTTCAATTCTCAACCAATGATGTACAGTACCAGCTCTTGCCTGCAACCCATTCTACCAACACCATTCTCTTCCATTGTTGCTTATTACAGCACCAGCTGCAGTTTCAACTCATCTCCGTCAATGCCTTTAATTCCATCTCAGACTCATCATCTCTGCAATAACAAGACTGACTGCGCTTTGCAACTCCATTTGCAGCTCACCGCCATTCCCTACAGATCCTTCCATTCTCCATTCGAAACTGCAGAGCACCATTCAATCTCAGTACCACCTTCGTTTCCATGTCAGCTTCATTGCAGAATCCATCAGGTACCCGCAATCTCACATCCTCCAGTTTTGCACCATCTGTAGCTTCATTACCAGCTCCAATAGCTCAACTGCCAGTACTAGCTTGCATATCACTAGTTAGCAACAACCATTGCTCCTAGCTTCACCATCAACGAAACTGCAGTTCTGCAATTTCAATCTCAAACAGCTCCATATCCTGCAATTCAATTTCACAATCACCACAACTCATGGCACTAACCCTTGACTGCAATTCAAGTCATATCTTCTCAGCTCCGGCTCAAAATGGCAGAAGCAGACACATAATCTTCCTTGCGCTCACCACTTCAAATTCGTCCACCCCATTACAGCTGCATCGCCTCGCCACTTCCAATTCCATCTCTATCTTCTTCCATCTTCACAACCTGTAGGAACCCGTTTTAGCTCCTCTAACACTGGCTCCATGCTACAATTTCAAGATCACCTGCAATCCAGACCCATCTTCTCATTCTCAATGGCAACAATTAGCAGCAACACCTGAAATGCACCTTCTGTGTCAATGCAATCACTGCACCTACACTCACTGCTCAAATCTTAAGTCGCTAACTGCATCTGCTTCAAGCACTTCAATCTCAGACCACCAGTTCTTGTTAACTCCTTGCTTGGTTCATTTCCTCCTTTTCTCCATTTCCTTGTACCACCAGAATCATCCAAATTCAACCATTGAGACCACCACAATTCAACTCAGTTAAAACCCATATCAACTTCATAATCATAGCCCAGACCTGCAATTCCATCAAAACCCTTCAAGCACAACTCACATCAGTTCTTCCCTGTAACTTAACCCTTGAATCATCATCCTCTTCCTTACAAATCCAAACACAAAGCCAACTCCCTGATTCAATCTGAGAATAACCTAAGCTTCCAATTTCTTCCAATTGCTCCAATCTGTAGATCTATTTCCTTCTCCTTCCTTCTCGGTTCTGACCACAAAGACCACCATGAACTCGATTTAGCAGCTACGATTCCTCCAAAATTTCCATCAATCTTCATTACAGGTTCATGAATTCGAGCCTTAAGAAACCCTAAATTTCACTCACCATCTTCTCAACATAGTTGCATATCTTCATCTTCTCGATTCAAACCCGTCTCTGTAATTCATTATATAACTTAGGTTGTCTTCCAATCCACCATCTTAGCTCGAATGTCTCTCGATTTAACAGCAGGAATCGCTGCTTTTTCTTTTGTCTGAGTTTCAAAGTGAATGAGAGAAACATATCTCTCATCGGATTCGGGATTGTAGTAGATAGGATTTACTTAGGCACTCGCCGCTTGGATAAGGGCCACCCGCATAATTTTTGTATTGTCAGTTTCAGGGGACTGACAAGCTTAATCATTGATTTCGCTCCTGGAATGATCTCTTTCCTTCGCCGCGGGCTTCGCCTTTTCATTCTCTCCAAGACGATGAGAAGAAATCCCGGATTTGAGCGAGTCTCACTTCTTGTTGCTCCAATGACTCCAAAGTAACTACAAAACTCAAAACATGCGTAAAATACATAATTTACAAGAAAAATAGCAAAGAAAGCATAAACTCTAGATAGTAAATACGGTGTATTCTACACCTATCAAAATCCCCCACACTTAGACTTTGCTAGTCCTCGAGAAAATCAAACAAAACAATTTTAAAACATACATACAACTCCGTGTCGTCGAGGCTACGGTCACTTTTAGCATAAATAACAAGCCTTTAAACCCCTAGGTGTCCCTAGTGGACGAGTTATAGTCTCGTGAGGGTTTACTAGAGATATACCCACAAAACCTACTTTTCCAACTTACTAGTTCTCCGTAATGATAGCATCCAACGCGCTAAGAAGACATAGAAATTCTGCACACTAGTCATAAGAAGTTAGACACATAAATGAACACAATCTCATTCTTAAAAGTTGAGAGAGAAATAACCATCCCTTCTCGAAAGAAATTCGGGTTCGGAGTGATCAAAAAGTCTCGACTCTGCCTCACAAGAAAGGGTTTTATGAAGTTGCTCTCAATAATAAACAGCTTTTTATGGGTCACACATGTGTCCAGGTTGGAATGAAGATAGAATCCTGCGACACGTTGAATGGTAGGAAGGTAAAAACGCTCCGAAGTATTTTAAAAACCCACATCTTTTATAATTTTTTTTTTTTTTTTTGAAAACCCATTTTTCTGACGATCTCTACAAAAGGAAATCAACCACTTAACGAAGGTGGGAATATGCTTACTCACCTCGTTATCCGTTCGGCGTGCAGCTAGCACCACTCTCACAGCATCCATAGAAACGTCTTCGGTCTTCAATCGGTGTCTTCATCTTCGTCTTCGATCTTCAACTCTTGATGATAACTCTTGAACTTCGTAGAATCTTGACAATATAACTCTTTCCTCTAATTCCTTGTTGCTTGAAACTTCATTATAGATATTCCTTCTTTCCATTGGCTTTATTGAAAGAACACAAAACTAAAAACAAACCCAAAATTTAATTATTTTTTTTTTCTTTTTTTCTTTTTTTCTTCCTTTTTTTTATATATTTTTTTTCTTTTTTTTATGAGACAAGAAAAATAAATACAAAATAAAAACAAAACAAAAACAAAACAAAATAATAAAAACTAGTAACGAAACTAAAAATTTTCTCTTGTCTTTTTTTTTTCGTTTTTTTTTTTTTTTTTTTTTTTTTTTTTTTTTTTGAGATAAGAGAAAAATAAAATACAAATAAAATAAAATACAAAGCCCATGGTATAAGTATTTTACCGCTTGATTCTTCACAACTTGTATGTCTTGATATCATAAACTTCTCGAACTCTCATCCTTGATAATTTTCACTCTTGTACAATAGTCTTCAACTTATAAAAATTATGCTCCTTGTTTTGTTGCTTTACTTGAATCTGAAATCTGCTCATTTTTGTATCGTTGCTTGTAAACCTCAAATGTGTTCAACTTTACTTCAAATTTGTGATGCTCCTCTTGTTGATGATGATGGTGTTTCTATAGATCTGTTGGTGTAGAGAGAGATAAGGTGGATGGTGCTAATTGCGAACAAGATTACAAGTGGTATGTAAGTTAGCAATTCGATGTCACCATCATGATTGATAAAAATAGCACTCAAGAGATCAAACTAGTGCTTCTATGGTGGGAGGTTGGACAGCTCACCATTTTGCCCGGAATTTACGTACGGTGACACACACTCTAAAAGCACAAATTTAGACAGGTACAAAGAATTGAAGGTCGGTGCCTCACATTATGTAACATGGGTAGTTTCCACTATAGGGGATCACAACTCTAATACCGAATTCAGTCTGCACCTTATTTGCCACTGGCATGGTTAAATCCAACTTTAACTCTCATACAATTAAGAAACCGATCATGTTCTCTGTCATCTCTAAGTTCAGTCACTCTTGTGAGATTCTCGATGTAATCTTAGCGACATGTATACTATGTGACTCTAAACTAACCACAAGTTGGAGTTTTTATTCACTAATTTACACAAAAGTTGAAAATTTTCAAAAATTTACAACGCAAATGCTTAACCACTCCCCCACACTTAAACTTTACATTGTCCTCAATGTAAATTGAATCGTCCAAAGAAAGTCAAGGTGGGAAATCATATAACAATATGCGACAAGAAAAAGGCTAAAAACAAGAAAAGAAAAATTAAAAGGTAAGAGATACAAAACCTATGGGTTGCCTCCCATGTAGCGCTTGGTTTAAAGTCGTCAGCCCGACTATATCCTTGCAAGATTCATTCCCCATATACTAACAATCGGAAAAGTTGGGGATCCTTCCATAGAACCTGTTTTGCAAACACTAGCTTCACACAAATATTAGTAATATAAAACAAAAGTGAAGCTATGAACCGATAAAAGCGTCCCCCACACTTATTCTTGTCCACACTTGGGAGTGTATAAAGAATATAGAAGTCGGGTACTTCCACGGTTTCTTGTTCCATAACCTGCATAGTATGAGAATCAAGTATCTCTAATGGAGGATATCGAGAAACAAAGTCATTCAACAATACTCCCAAAGCACATACATTCAAACCAATAAGAGGTAAAGGAGAGAAACAATAGGCAAAGGGTTAGATAAACCTTGCACAATCTCTTGTATTACGGAATCCTCTTCATCCTTGAAAAATTCAAGTGAATTATTCACCTCTTGTATATCATGGTCCTCTATCAAACCTTGCAACCATTCTTCGTCCGTTTCTACCGTAACCAAAGTCTCGACATAAACATCATCATTACAATCATATGCAAGCTCAATTGGGTCTTCCACAATAGTGGTTATAACGGTCTCATTCTCAACACACTCCTCTTTGTTGTAAGGCACATAATCTTTTGCGGATGCAATATTGTCCATAAGAAATTTCTTTAGAACACTCCTTGCATCATCCTCAAGCTATACCTTTTGAATAGGTTCTTGATCATTATAAAGATCAATGATCGAGTAAGCTACACTAGCGTCATCATATTCCTTTTCAACTTCACCTTGATCGCAAAAAGACTCCATTGTACAATCCTCGGGGATGTCACCATAAATTGGTTCAAACGATGTATTTTCATAATAATCATCATCACTATCATAGTCAACATAAGATTGGTTCTCGCTGAATTTAGTGTTGCTAATCTCCAACTTATCCTTTTGAATAAGTGAATGATCATTATTACGATCAAGAGTTGAGTTAACTACACAAATATCAACGAAAGTCCCCAAAGGTTCGCCTTTTTCAATATAATTATTCATTTCCTCTATGTATTCATCAATGCCCTTTCTTACGTCGGAAACACCTCTTTGAAGCTCTTGGAGTGATCTATCCAAATTCTGAATATAGTGTTCCATTTGTTTGTAAAGCTCATCCGACAAGGCAAAATTAGAATTACTTACTTCAGTATTGTTAGGCCAATTATCTTCCCTTTGAATGGGTGAATGATCATAACTACGATCAGAAATTGGGCCATACATACTATGAGCACATTCGGTCGATGAAATTGGTTCCACGCTTGGTTGTCTACGAATTGACTCCATGCTGTCCATAAATTGTTGCATTTCATCTACCAAACTAGAAGAAATATTAATAGGATCACAAGTATCATCCCCTCTTTGTGGTTGCTCACTTACATACCCACCATAAGAAGGTTGGAATGTATGAGAACAACTAAAAGGGTACGTGGAGTATGGACCATAACCAAAGGATTGGTTTTGATTGTACTCCCCGTAAGGGTGATAGTTGTCATATTGTTGAGGTCGAAAGCCGTATTGATTGCTCCAATATGCTCCGTCCATAGAAATTGGTACTTGAAACGAGATTCTCAAAACTCTAATAAGAACCAAAGAATAAAAAAAATAAAACAAAACTAAATACAAAAATAAGAAACCAAAAACAACTGACAACCGCTGCCTCCCCGACAACAGCGCCAAAATTTGACCGGTTGTCAGCCGACACAAATATAAATTACACTTTCTTACTACTCAAAATATATAATGAAGCAAGGGCAAGAAAGGATCGTTCCCACAGAGAGGTCTTGGTTGTCAATATGTTTCGGTATCTTATAAGTAACACGGGGGATTTTCTGATTGTGTAAATAAAAATAAACAAAAAGCAAATAAAGTACGCAAATCAAGGATGTGAAATATTGGATAAAGGTTTCATCTTCAATTGTAAACAATTTTTGAATGTATGAATAGAATTCCTATTTAATCTCGCTATCATGAAAAGCCTTAGAATACCTTATTGCAAGAATACTCTGTAAATTTCCTAAGTTATCACACACACATTAGAGCTGCGCATGTGAACCCTACCTAAAGAATAACCTAACTCCTTGCGCTAATTAAGTTCAATTCCTAGGAGCATTAAGTTTCAGAAATAGGCTAATCAATGCAATTGTAATACATTGCGCAAACATTTCGAACAAAGGTCAATTTCTACATATGACTACAAGGATGTATCACTACAACCTAGAATCATATCATGCTACTCGTATTCAAGGTTATCACTTGATGAAAAACCCTAAAATAGCTATAGATATGGATGTGAGTTCAATCAATTCTAGACTTAACTAAACAAACATTCAATCATATTGCAATACATCAATCATGCAATTATTATAACCCGTAGAAATCAAACGATAATATTGAGAGAAAACTAATTAATAAAAATCATAACTTGGTTGCAAAATCCAACTACATCTTTAACCAATAATAAAACTTAGTTACTTGTGTTTTTGGAAATCATCATAGAAAGTAAAGAAGAAAACTATCATGTGAAACCCTAGAAAACAAGTAGAAGCCTCCCTAATGGAGATCTCTAGGTTTGAGAAAGACTTTTCTATTTATATGTTTCTTCAATTTCCATAAAGGATACTCCTTCCAATATTAGGTCTTCTCAAAACCCATCTCCAAGTGGTCCACCAAGCCCATGTGTGAGAAAACCCATGTAAAATTTATGTCCAAAATTCGTCGCCGGAGAACTGGGATTATGGCCGAAAATTGGCAGGAAAAGTCGTCGGGAAACGTCTCAGGTGACCGGCAAAGTCCGCCCGGTCACCGGTCAACTGGGTCAAATCGGCCAGGTCAAATCAGTCAGTGAGTCAACTCGGTCAGGCACCGAGTCAAACTCTAACTCAGCTGAGTCAGGTTGTGAGTCAGTCACTGCCTTGGCTGAGTGAGCTGACTAGTCTTGGCTCAGACCATTGCACAGGCCTACAATGTGCTGCACAATCATTGTGCATCACCAATTTCTATCCAGCCATGATGGCTCTGCTCTCTTCACAGGTACAATTCAATTCTTCAGTTACAGATTCTTGTTCCTGGACCCCAACAACACAATCATCACCACCAAAGCCAACATCTCAGCAGCATCTTAAGCCACTGCCATACTAACTCAGCTTTAGCTTCAATTCTCAACCAATGATGTACAGTACCAGCTCTTGCCTGCAACCCATTCTACCAACACCATTCTCTTCCATTGTTGCTTATTACAGCACCAGCTGCAGTTTCAACTCATCTCCGTCAATGCCTTTAATTCCATCTCAGACTCATCATCTCTGCAATAACAGCACCTGACCTGCAGTTGCAACTCCATTTGCAGCTCAGCTGCCATTCCCTACAGATCCTTCCATTCTCCATTCGAAACTGCAGAGCACCATTCAATCTCAGTACCACCTTCGTTTCCATGTCAGCTTCATTGCAGAATCCATCAGGTACCCGCAATCTCACATCCTCCAGTTTTGCACCATCTGTAGCTTCATTACCAGCTCCAATAGCTCAACTGCCAGTACTAGCTTGCATATCACTAGTTAGCAACAACCATTGCTCCTAGCTTCACCATCAACGAAACCAGATTCTGCAATTTCAATCTCAAACAGCTCCATATCCTGCAATTCAATTTCACAATCACCACAACTCATGGCACTAACCCTTGACTGCAATTCAAGTCATCTCTTCTCAGCTCCGGCTCAAAATGGCAGAAGCAGCACACATAATCTTCCTTGCAGTTCACCACTTCAAATTCGTCCACCCCATTACAGCTGCATCGCCTCGCCACTTCCAATTCCATCTCTATCTTCTTCCATCTTCGCAACCTGTAGGAACCTGTTTTAGCTCCTCTAACACTGGCTCCATGCTACAATTGCAAGATCACCTGCAATCCAGACCCATCTTCTCATTCTCAATGGCAACAATTAGCAGCAACACCTGAAATGCACCTTCTGTGTCAATGCAATCATTGCACCTACACTCACTGCTCAAGTCTTAAGTCCCTAACTGCATCTGCTTCAAGCACTTCAATCTCAGACCACCAGTTCTTGTTAACTCATTGCTTGGTTCATTTCCTCCTTTTCTCCATTTCCTTGTACCACCAGAATCATCCAAATTCAACCATTGAGACCACCACAATTCAACTCAGTTAAAACCCATATCAACTTCATAATCATAGCCCGTGGACACTGCAATTCCATCAAAACCCTTCAAGCACAACTCACATCAGCTCTTCCCCGTAACTTAACCCTTGAATCATCATCCTCTTCCTTACAGTCCATGACCACAAAGCCAACTCCCTGATTCAATCTGAGAATAACCTAAGCTTCCAATTTCTTCCCATTGCTCCAATCTGTAGATCTATTTCCTTCTCCTTCCTTCTCGGTTCTGACCACAAAGACCACCATGAACTCGATTTAGCAGCTACGATTCCTCCAAAATTTCCATCAATCTTCATCACAGGTTCATGAATTCGAGCCTTAAGAAACCCTAAATTTCACTCACCATCTTCTCAACATAGTTGCATCTCTTCATCTTCTCGATTCAAACCCGTCTCTGTAATTCATTATATAACTTAGTTTGTCTTCCAATCCACCATCTTAGCTCGAATGTCTCTCGATTTAACAGCAGGAATCGCTACTTTTTCTTTTGTCTGAGTTTCAAAGTGAATGAGAGAAACATATCTCTCATCGGATTCAGGATTGTAGTAGATAGGATTTACTTAGGCACTCGCTGCTTGGATAAGGGCTGTCCTGCATAATTCTTGTATTGTCAGTTTCAGGGGACTGACAAGCTTAATCATTGATTTCGCTCCTGGAATGATCTCTTTCTTTCGCCGTGGGTTCGCCTTTTCATTCTCTCCAAGACGATGAGAAGAAATCCCGGATTTGAGCGAGTCTCACTTCTTGCTGCTCCAATGACTCCAAAGTAACTACAAAACTCAAAACATGCGTAAAATACATAATTTACAAGAAAAATAGCAAAGAAAGCATAAACTCTAGATAGTAAATATGGTGTATTCTACACCTATCAGGTTTCTCTATATTTTAGAGGGACCCCCAAGGGAAGATATTTTATACTCCCTCTGTTTCTGGAAAAGAGATATTTTCACTTTTTTAATTTGGCCTATATTTAGGCTAAAATGAAAAAGTGAAAATATCACTTTTCCAAAAACAGAGGGAGTATTGTTTTCTTATGCGTTCGCGATTTTCCTTAAGGTTTTTTTTCGGAGTTGTCAAGCTCTAGTTGAGCATCTAATGCATATGCTAGTAGTAGGTGTATTAGGGTGTTTTATCCTGGAGATATCCGTTCTGTGAGGGCTATAGCATCACTCTTGAATGTAGCCGGGCGCTAATGTCTTAAGGCAACGTGTTGAACACGTGACTCACTCTGTTTTTCCAAAGTTTTGCCTTGTTGCTGTTGCGGAGATCTGGGGCGTTTCATCAAATTAATCACTTCACTTTTGCTTATTTGATTTTTTCCTTGTTTTTTATTATTGCACCCAACAATCTTAAGACATTAGAATTTGTGATAATCATGAATGTTAATTGTGGAGTGAAAAACAAAAAAAAAAAAAAATGAATTTTTGGTCAGCTTTAGAGTTTAAAGTTTATATCTTAACCTAGTAGGAATTTTGGTGAATCCTTTTAACCTAATGTAGTAGACATCCTGATAGTTACCCACGTAAAATTTCGGAATTTTTGGAGTTGTAAAATTATTTTTTGAAAATTTGAGCAATATAGGCCTGTTTGAAACCTCGTTTTTGAATATAGGCCTGTTTTTTAAAACTTTTCGAATATAGGCCTGTTTACACTTTTCCATCCAAATTCGTTATCCCTGGTCAATATCTCATGAGTTTGGTCAATTTCTCATCGACTATAAGAGATTTTGAACTTCACATTTACTTAGTTACCCTTCGGTCGTGTAAAAATAATCATGTGCAGAGTACCGTTTGGTAAACGGTACGTGTATGGCCAATATTGTTCAATCTTGCAGTTGAGAACTCAGGGAATAATTAACGGTGTAGATTTAAAGGAAGGTTGTAGAGTACACATGTGCAGACCGCACGTGCATAAAAAGATACGTGGAAGGCCAAAAATTCATCAGTCCATCGCGATGAAATTCTACGGATGTGATTTTAATTCCATTTTACTCAAGAGATCAGAGAGAACCCAATCGACCATTTCTTCTTCTTCTTCTACTGTGTTCTTCACTATCTCTGGTTTTTTTCATCTTTCAGTCGATCGACTGGTTCTCTAAGTCGACTTATTTTAGTTCGTAATGATGTTGAGAAAGGGTAAAGTTCTCGAGTTGAATAAACATGAAGTGAAGACGTCGTCGAAGAAACCACTTGATGGGTTAGTTAATTTGAAACCCTAAATGATTCTTCTATGTAGTTTAGTTTTTGTTTGATTTTGTGAATGAAATATGTTTTTAAGTGATTGGGTTCCATTGTTTCAGCCCGTTATTGGGTTTTTGATTTTGTTACCAAAAAAACCCTAAAATCAATTTTGGGGAAAATTGATTTCATGCGAAATTATAATTCAATCGATGTTGTTCACCTCTTACATGTATGTTATACAATTGTTACACGAAAATCACCTCTTATATGTTACATATATGTTATTCAATCGATGTTGTTCACCTCTTAAACGAAGAGGAAGTACACTAATTAATAAGAAGGTAAATGGTGAGACTAGATCTGCACCTGAAACTAGCACAACACGGGGGGGTGGGGGATGAAGAGGATAACAGTGAGCAGTGTTGGTGAATCTTCGCAACCATCTGCAACCAAATCTGGAACAAGCAAAAAGGCTAAGGTAGGTGTAAGTGGTTTTTCTCAACCCACTACAACAACTTCTCAAAAAGGCAAAGGGGCTCAGGCTAATACTACATTTTCTTCTCAGCTTATGTGCAATCAGAATTTCTCACATATTGGTAATGTTGACAACAAGGTCAAATTTACAGTGCCAGGTCTCAAGGGAAAGAAGAAAGACAAGAAAAGTTCATGAACTATGATATGATGTTTGTGTGTCTGTTAGAATGGTTTTATTTTCTTTCCTAGACTTTATTTTTGTTGTTTATGGATGTACAAGTTACATTAACTATGGTCTGATTCTGTACATGTTTGCAAATTCATGATTTTCAATAGTTAAATTTTATTTATTAAGTGAAAAATATTTAGTCTTTGTTACATGGAACACAATACTACACCCACCCATATGATAACCTGTGTGTAAATTGGTGATGATGTACATAACACTTTATCTTATGAGGTGTCAAAACTATCCACGTCAACAGATGGGACAGTGCCCAACATGTTGCAGTGACAACTCAACGTTTCAAAGGACTTTTAAGTCTTTTTCCTGGACTTAACTGGGCTAACTTTCCGTTAGCTGTTTTTTGGGAAAAAAATTCAAAACAGGCCTATATTTGAAAACGAAAAAAAAAACAGGCCTATATTTGAAAACGAAAAAAAAAATAGGCCTATATTATCAAATTACCCTTATTTTTTTTATATTTTATAAAACAGAAATGTTCCTGAAAAAGTCTGACGAGCAGAATTTTGTTGTTGACTAAATTTGTTTTTATGGGGAACCATGAGATTTTTCAAATGGTGATTCAAACGAAGTTTGTAGATCTATATGATATCTTCAAAACTCATATTTTATTTTCCGATTCAGAACTAAGGTTTGTGAGATGTGGTGTATTAGGTGATTGAGAAATTACCGTGTCCGTGGTCAGAGTATAAACGAAGATTGTGACATGAAATTGAAAAGGGACATGGCTACTAGGCGCATGTGGATGAACACAATTCTTCCAAAGATGATGAAGGAAAGAACATCAAACACAACTCTAAGCGTAGTCTTCATAAGAAAGGTATGTTTCGTAAAACTGAATCCGGTATTACTTTAATTAAGGGTGATTGTTATGCTTCCAAAATTCCTAGCCACACGGCAGTAAATTGTTGACAACATAAAAACCTTAATAAGTAGAAAGTTAATGCTAATTTAGTTGAAACAAACTAGAAGGAGTTCAGTGTCATGATGTCGGAAGTGATTTTAATAACCAATGTGAGAGACCAAGAAGGTGGACTCTGCGAGCCACCAAGAATGTTTGTTGAAACAGAGACTTGTTCACCTCCCCGTCGAGGATAGGGGATGTCGAGAAACTCTATATGAGTAACTCATCTCATGACAGAGGTTGCATAAAAGGGAAAGGTCGAGCAGAAGCTCATATATGTAATATTCTCACATTGAATGAATTTTTCATGTTCCGGGCATATGCAAGAACCTTGCATCTTGTTATGTTGTAGTTGGTAAAAGATTTAAGATTTTAATTGAATCTGCAAACTTGTTGTAACTAGGCAGTGATTTTTTAGGCAATAGTTATTGGACTTTGGGTCTATATAAGCTTAACGAAAAAACTGATGAAGTTAACATAGTTGATTCTTGTGCTTTCTTTGAGTGATTGAATGTTTTTCGTAGTACACTTGGAACCGTGAACTTATATTCAATGCCTAAACTGGACAGCATAGGCTGCGTACCCAATTTAGTTTGGATTTTGAACACAAAAGTGAAATCTGTGTAGAATCAAAATATGCTAAAAAAAACCTTGTAGCACAAATGTTCACAGTAATTCTAAGCCCTTAGAATTAATTCAGTTAGGCCTCGTTGAGATGAGTTCAACCCAAAAATACTGTGGTAAAAGATGGTTTATAACTTTCGTAGATGATTGTACGAGGTACTATCCTGTATACTTGCTTAGGGATAAGGATAATGCCTTAGAAGCCTTAAGATGTATAAACTTGAAGTTGAAAAACCAATTAGAAGCCTTGAACATAATAACCGTATCCTTAAGGAGATGATAATTGCCATGTTGATTAGTTCGGGATTATCACGGCATTGTGGGGGGGAGGCAGTCCTCTTAACTAGTATATCCTGAATAGAGGACCCTTTTAAGGATCAGATGAAACTCCATATGATTTATGGAAAGGTAGATGACCTTCTTGTGAATGCGTCAAAGTGTGGGGGTGTTTGACTAAGATTGTCATTCCTCTTCCTAAAAGAACAAGATAGAAACCAAAAATGTTGATTGTGTCTTCATATTGGGTATGTTGAGTATACTTCTACATGTAGATTTTTGGTTGTGTGTTCTGATTTTTCAGACTTTGGTGTGATTTTTCTGACTTTAGTGTGAATATTATTATGGAATCTAGGGATGCTGAGTTCTTTGAACATATTTATTCTTAAACATGTACCTCATTAGAGATGTGATGTTGATCCCCTAGATTTATTTTCAAATAGTCAGAACTTATCTTAAAGAAAGGTCTTGAACTAGAACACCGAGCCTCTGGAATATTAATCCACCAGTCTGCATATATATGTCCATAAGATACTCATGCAATTTAATATGGACAAAGTGCACCCGCTAGCACTCCCATGATTGGTCGAAGTTTAGATGTAAATAAGGATCCATTTCTTCCTAAGCAAGATGACGAAGAAGTATTAGGAGCTGAAACTCCTTACCTAAGTGCAATAGGCGCATTATTGTACTTAGCACAATGTACTCAACCAGACATTTCATTCTCAGTAAACTTGTTAGCTAGATATAGATCTGCGGCAACGCAGTGTCATTGGAATGGTATAAAGAATGTATTTAGATACCTTAAAGGAACCACTGACATGGGTTTATTTTATCCCTATGAGGACAAAAGGAGGAATGCTAAGACAACCCCCTACACTGAAACCCCAAATAATGTTTTGGTTGGTTTTGCTGATGATGGGTACCTTTCAGACACACATAAAGCTCGATTTCAAACTGGTTATGTATTTACCATAGGGAACATAGCGATATCCTAGGGATCGACCAAGCAAACTCTTGTGGATACCTCCACGAACCACTGAGATCATTGCCCTACATGAGGCAGTCCGTGAGTGTATATGGTTAAAGTCTATCATTACACATATTCGAGGGACAAGTGGTTTGAATTCTACCACTGAAGAGCCGACATGCATTTATGAAGATAATGCAGCTTGTATCGAACAAATGAAGCAACGGTATATCAAGGGTGATAATACGAAACATATTTCACCAAAGTTCTTTTATAATCAGCAACAACAGTGTCACTTAAACATTCAAGTCAGCAAAGTACCGTCTGATGAGAATGTGGCAGACTTATTTACTAAGTCACTAGTCCTTATTTGAAAAGCACGTAAAGAGTATTGGACTAAGGAAATTGTCCGAACTCCCTTGAACACAATCAGGGGGATATGACGACATCAGGGGGAGTATCTGATGATATGATGTCGACATTTAGCTTGGTGTGTTGAACTCTTTTTCCCTTAACCGAGTTACTTTTTCCCACTGGGTTTTGTTACTCGGCAAGGTTTTTAATGAGACGATACCAAGATTACAATTTCTCGATTGAGGTTTTTCTTTTCCCACAGGGTTTTTCTATTGTAGGTATTTCAGAAACGACAAGAGAAGTGGTCAACTTTATGGAGCAACTTTACTAGGACTCAGCACGTTGTACTCTTTTCCCTTCGTCAAGGTTTTGTCCCATTGGGTTTTCCTTGTCAAGGTTTTAATGAGGCAACACATTTGAAGTTCCACTTATGAACCGCACAAGGGGGGTGTTATAAGGCCTGGCCCATGGATGTGCGGTCCATTAGATGACTAGGGTTTTCCCTTTGTTATGTATATTGTGCCTATGTAATATCCCTCTGCCTCTTTTATCAATAAGAAGTTTTCCCTTTACTTTCCCTAATTATCACTCTAAAAGGAAAAAGTTTAACTGAAAATGAAAGAAAAAAACGTGTCAAACCTGAGTTACTGGTGCGTCCAAACCAGACGTGCGCATGACGCGCAAATAAGTGCATCAGACACGCGTCATGTCAGCGTTCCATGCGTGTCCCGTATCCGACGCGAGTCGGACGCAGTCACTGCTCAAAAAATGGAGCGTCCGTGCAACCCAGGTCCACTTGATAATAGTAATATTGTCAAAAGTCAAAACCTGCATGGTAGGATTTTGGTGGAAACTAAATTCGTTATGTGCCATGGAAAGTAACTGCGAAAGTATTAGAATCTCTATCACTACTGGGCGTAGACGATGTAAACAATTACCTGTTCCAGGTACATTTTCATCGATATCAGCTAAAGATTGGAATCCCCAATTAAAAATTGCCAGCGACCAGATCTACGGAGGAGCTTAATTAGATAGGTTTATTTGTGGACGGAATGTGATTTTTCTTATGTTTTCCAAGTTTGGTTTCTGTACCCCTCTCTTCTCTGTAATTTACTTGTTGTAAATTGCTCTTTTGATGAATAAGACTTTCTTTTCCATAAAAGATAAAAATAAAACAAAATAAGGTATTTCACTTATTACAATGTGTGTTGACGTTCACGACTAAAATTCTGCTCAGAGTCTCAGACATCAACTTCCACTTAACCATAGCATGGACGGTCTATCACGAACCCTGAACTCCTGACGAAAAAAAAATCCTATGTTCCCACATATTTTACGAAAATGCTAGATATCCCCCATTAGTATCCCCAAAGTTGTCCACCATGAGGTGTCACGGTCTGATGCCACACAAAACCCCCATGTTAATCTCAATCCAGGGATCAAGGGTTAAGATCAATGCCATCTAGTGGTGGAAGGGAGTGGGGATACAGGTGGGGGAAGTGTAGCAGCTTCGCATATTTTATTATCTAGCTGTTTTGGAAGAACCATTGCAGCCGACAGGCCTACCATACACTAGACTAGCTTCTTACAAGTTACAAGAGATGGGTCCTGTTGAACAGTCATGACTCATGGGGCAAACGGCAAACCTTTGGGGCAAAAGACATTTTATCAACAATTACCAGAACATATTCAAACAAAAACGACTTCCAAACAGGAAACCATCTAGAGCCAGCCCTGACAGAAACTTCACCATTCACTTCCCAACGTGCGCCTGAATACAACTTGAATATAATTACGGCGTCAAATGTTATAAATATGTTCGGTAAAAAACATTTTCTAAAGTATGTTAGTCAATTGATCATATTTTCACTACATGTACCTGCAGTCGAGCTTTATGGGCTGTTGTTTTACCAGTCAAGGATGGATTACAGTGGCAACTGCCGAGAACCTTTAAATCATTCGTAGAAGATGTTGGAAAAACTGGGTTGCAATAGAAGATGAAATAACACAGGAAGAGATTGTTGTACTCCAAATTTTCAAGGATCATAAGATTTCTTTTAGACAATTATTTCTACCCTCCCAATAAATTGGCGATTATAACAGGTATGTGAAATAATGGCTTCAGGATACAATGAAAGCCCTACAACGGAAATTAAATTCAAGGTTTGTACCCCTTGATCCAATCAAGAACACATGTAAACAAAATTTCTGATGATGCTTTTAGAAAAGAGAGAAAACGAGAAAGGTTTTTCCGATATGTCTTAAACGGGTTTTGGGAGATGCTATTTATACAGGTTTTCGCATCTGTTGGGAATAGACATCTTTTCACCAACAGGTTTCTCTTCACGAAACGATGAGTCTCTTCATCATCAAACATCAATGGCGTCTGTTGGATTTGAAGATTCTGGATATGTTTGTAACGGTCGAAACAGTTACGTACCACCAAAAAATTCTTCCGGGGGCGTTGCCCCCTAGAGACCCCACCAGGGGCAGTCTCCCATGGACCCCCACGACCTGACCTGTCAGGTCGACCACATCCTGGGGGGCTACACCCCCCAAGACCCCCCCGGGGATAGCACAATTTGAAAATATTCTAAAATTCTCCCCCTATTTTCAAAAACGTAAAACAAAGTTAAAAACTTTTAAATCAGAGTGACTGTATCACCGAAGTGACTGCCTACGTACCCGAGTGGGATCAAGCCAACGTAGTTCAAGTACAATTGAGACTAAGCATCATCGTTGAAATCAACACATAAATGATAGGTATCTTTTGGATTTAAACCTTCACTTAGTGTAAGAAACTCAAAGTCTTATCAAGATTCTATGGTGAAATCAGTCTTGAACCAAGTATCCCTTATGATAAAACCGGAGTCTCCACACATATTGATTTCATAAATCATGTGTTCTGTAGCCAAGCACGTTAATGGCCATGTGCTTATATCCTTGATTCATGAGTCTTCTTTAGAGAACGGTCTTCTTCTCTTAGGAAACGACCTGATTTCCATACTCATATAGGTAAGTCTCGAAGGTGTTTCTGCGATACACCTTTTACTAATCACGGACTCATTAAGGATTTACATCCATCCTATTTTCTTGTAGAACCCAAAGACTAATTAGAAATGGGAAGTTTTATATTAGTGCTCCATAATCTACATCCATAACTTGTTGGTACCACATTGAACCTTGTTTATCTTTTTTCAAAACATAGGTTGGGTTTTAGCTATGGGAGATCAAACTTCTTTCACGGACCTTAGTCCCATTTCTTTACTTTTTATTGAAACCACCGAACTTGGTAGACTCTTCGTAAATGGGTCTCATTAAATTCCTCTTTGATTCAATAAAGTTAACCGTAACCACTCCCCTCTTGAGTAGTTGCCTAACCATTTGATGTCTAAGACTTGCATGTCTTGACTTTCCATTATAAGTCTTATTTGAACATTATAGATGGTAGCTTGATTATCACAATTAATCAAGATCGCCGGAGTTGGCTTCTTCCAAAATGGAATTTCCATAAGTAGGTTCCTAAGCCATTCTCGCCTCCTTAGATGCATCTGTTAAGGCTATTAATTCGACAACATTGTTGAATCGAAATACAAGTCTCGCTTCTTGGAACTCCAAGACACAAAGAAGACCCCCTAATGTAAAGATCCATCCAGGACGTTGATTTGGACTTGGCCTCTACATCGTTCCGATTAGCATCACTTTGTACCCTTCCGGTCGGCAAAATGATAGCCTTGGTAATGCAAGCCAAAATTCATTGTACCTTTCAAGTAAGCCATAACTCTTGAAATCGCTTTCCGATGTTCATATCCTGGATTACTTGAGAAACGACATAACACTCCCACGGCTTGGGCTATGTCCGGTCTTGTGCAATGCATAGCATACATAAGACTTCCAATGACACCGGAATACTCAAGTTGTGCATGAGTACGTCTGGTGTTCTTCTTTAACTTGATAGTATGGTCTAAAGGAGTAGGTACCGGATTGTCATCAAAGTGACCATACTTCTTGAGAAATTTCTCAATATAATGAGATTGGGTTAAAGCCAACTCATTTCCCTTTCTTAGGATCTTAATTCCCAAGATTACATCAGCCTCTTCTAAATCCTTCATATCAAAGTTAGAGCTAAGAAACTTCTTTGTTTCTTCCACAACAGATATGTCAGATCCAAAAATAAGCATATCATCAACATACTTCTTTGTTTCTTTGTTTCATATCAAAGTCGACCACAGCCAGGGGGGCTAAGCCCCCCAGGACCCCCCCCTTGGATAGCGCAATTTGAAAATATTCCAACAGAAGATTGGCCCAAAGTGAATTCTGAGAAGAAAATTTGGAAGCTTTTACTACATGCCACTTTTTGGCTGACAAAAGAAATTTAAGGATATTTGTGAAAGGATAAATAGTCCCACATCGTTATAATCCGCTTAATTAACTTAAATATAATAAGGAATGACTGCTTCACTCATTACCAATTGGTTTTGAGTTGGATGCCTGCAGACTTTAACAATATTTGATTATAAAAATTTCAACAGTCCTCCTTTCTTTATTGGTTTCTTAATTAACGGAATATATTTTATTTTTTTATTTATCTATGAACTTTTTTATCAAAATTATTAAATTCTCTCTAATGATTCATCACCTTCATATGTTTCTGTTTTCAAATCCTTCATCAGTCTATCTGTTTTAGAAGATTAAAATGTTTCAGATGCTTTTTCGCATCTCGCCTTAACAAGTCAATTACTATATTTTAACACTATTCTTGCATTCAATCTCATCAAAGGGAATATTACTCACTCCATCATCATCCATGAGATCAAAGATGATATACCCATCAATTATTTAGAGATTCACCAACAACAAAATCAAACAAAGTTGGGAATCAACCCCAACTGAACAGTGAACCCACCTAGGATCACTAAAATCTTCCACTTTAGTTTAATAACAAGGATCATAATATTCGAAGCTTTAAAATTTCATACCATCAATTCATCGAACAGATTTGGTGCAATACACCAATCTTATAATTTCATCTGATCTGGTATAACATACATGCATTTTCGTTTGTAAAGGGTGTATGGAGAAAACCCATCGGAGAAATTCAATCAGAGAAAATTACAGTGGATAAAAAAAATAATACCTAAGCTTTGATGAGAGTTTAAAGTTAGGCTTGTTCGTGAATTTGTTTTAGCTTAGAAGTCTGATTGTTAAAGCATTTCAAGTTCAGTCAGAAGGGTTAAGTAATGTTGGGATGCAGAAGCGGAGAAGTAAGGAAGATGGTATGGAAGTTGGAAGAAGAAAGAAGAAAGACGAAGAAAAAAACAAATACGTTTTGGAACTTGTACTTTCTTTTTTCTCCAAACGAAATTATGAAAGAAACAATAATTCTGAACGGTAAAAGATCCCGTTAATTCCAGCAAATCAACATGGGAGGCATGTGCACCCGCAGGTGCACAAAGTCGGACTCAACATGTTGCTACAAACATCAAATCTTTAATTTATGCTTGGTGGCTGTCTCTTTTGGAAGTTGGATAACTAGTTGGGATTCTTTACTTATTTGGGACCCACATTCATATTTTGCTGGATTATTAGGACTGTTCCAATTTTTCATTTTATTTTATTTATCTATTTATTTTCTGGCTGGATGATGAGACTATCGTCTTCCTGATAGCTTTTGTATATACCTTTTCTCTTTAATATAATCTACCAATTCAAAAAAAAAAATATATGATGTAGTAGTTTTCACATTCACATAAGTGAGTAAAAAACTCGTAATGGACAAGCAGGTCAGCTCAAATTTTCATTTTAAGACATTTCTCTACGGGGGATTTTGCGTTTCCCCCCTAAAAAAGATACCTATTTTGCATTACCCCCTTTAAATTAATAATTTGTGAAACCCCCTTTCCGTTATGACTATCGTTATCTCCCAGTTAACATAACACGTGCAGTTCACGTGTGCATCTTTAGTCCTTTCTTCTTCAGTATCTTTTTTCTCCTGTAAATAACCACCTCCATTAGAGAACACCACAGTACCCAAAATTAAGCATTTCCCACCCCTTTCCTCTTCTCTTGAAATCTACATATTCTCCCACAATCTTATATCAGAAATCGTGTAGGAATCAAACATTAAACAACTCATTTATCCAATCTCTATTTCACTCGCTCTATGTTAAAGAAAAATCACCATCAGAAATTAAAGCAAAATCAAATCACCCTATTTCAATCTATCCACCCTCTACCATTATAATTAGAATAATAAACTTCTAGGTTTATTCATTTCCAAAACCATGACCTACACTTTTCTTTTGTTTCTACGCTTGATTTTTTTTAACCTGTTTGCTATCATCTTACTCCCATCCGCAATTGGAGATTCGGTGAAAGATTGGAAAAAAGAATACATGTAAATAGGTAAACAAAAATTAAGGAGCACCACCGTGCATCGGTAAATGATTTGTGCTTGAGGGATTGAAATTTTGGCCCCTTCTTGTATCTCGATCATGAAATCTAAATCGCAAATAGAATTAAAATTTCTATATTTCAAAATCAAGCTTCTTCCACCGACAACAGATCTTGAGGGTTCTTAGCACCTACTGAAATTGTTCTTCAGGGATTTGATGGATTAAAGAATGGCAGTGATGGGTTTTACTTAAAATTAATTTTGAGTCCATGGGTGGAGCTGCGGACGTGAAGAAGGGGACGGGGAGATCGACGACCGGGTTTTTTTTTGGTATAGATTGCACCATGTTTAGGGTTTTACGATTTTATTTTGTATTTTATGACACACACGCGTACCACACATACACAGTTAACTGGGCAGTCACGGTGAAACTAACTGAAAGGGGGTTTCACCTATTATCAATTTAAAAAGGGGTAATGCAAAATAACCATTTATTTTGAGGGGGAAACACAAAATCCCCCTTTCTCTACGTATATAAACAGTTTATAGTGTTTGACGTTTTAGATTCTTAAAAACCAAAGTGAAATATCAGGAGTCAATATACCTTGGAGATGAGATGCCGAAGAAAGTCGATTGGTTTATATAAATTAATGGCATCCACTCATTAACACAGCTAATATGAGATACATTAGAAACTCAACAAATTAATGTTATTGGGACCACATGAATTTATTAACTAGAACTAGAACACCGCTGCCACTACGGTGGAGAGAGTGACAAAGAAAATGAAACACTCCTAATTGCATAGTGCGTTAGACTACCTAGTTTACAAAAAATGTTCTTTCACTTTTTCAATTTGGCCTATTTTTAGGCTAAAATGAAAAAGTGAAAGTAACATTTTTCCAGAAACACAGGGAGTATATCATTTTTCTGCCGTAATGTTATTTTTGAGTCATATATATATCTTTTTAGTGGTTGCATAACCAAATTAGTGGATGCATGAACCAAAAGACGACTTTATAAACTATTATGCATCCTTCATGGTAGCTTTATAATTCGTGATGCATCTTCTTTTCTTTTTTTGAATGATATTTTTAAGTATATACTACCTCCGTTTCAGAAAAAGAGATACTTTCGTAATCTTAGTTTTGTCTAAAGTAGACCAAATTGAAAAAAGTAAAAGTATCACTTTTCCTAAAACGGAATGAAATTATCACTTTTTCTGAAACGGAATGTGAAAATACCACTTTTCCTGAAACAAAAAATTAGTCGATGCATAAACCAAAATATGGCTGCATAATGTATTATGCTTCCTTTGTGGTGGTTTGATAATTGTATGCATTCAATTTTCGAGAATTGTGCCTAAAGTGAAAGAATCAGTTTTCTTGAAACAGAGTGAGTACAACATTTTATTAGTTGCAACGAAAAATTAGTTGATGCATAAATCAAAATATGGCTACATAAAGTATTATGTATCATTTTGGGTGGTTTGTATAATGGATATACATTTAATTTTCTAAAATTGTGGCTAAAATGATAAACACCTCCGATTTTTTTTCGTAAAAGCTCTAAATTTGGTATTGTTATTTGCACTCATTGCGTAGATTTTTTAAGACTTTTCTTACGAGATAAAACTTATAAAAATTTAAGGCACCTATTTTTAGATATGCTATATTAAAGTTTGGTTGCTGATTATGCCCCTAAAAGAATATGATAAAATATGAGGATATTTTGGTATTATCAAGTGCACACTACCAAAATATTTACATCAAATTGCAAATTTATGTGAGGTTTTTGATTTTACAAAAAAATGGCCATAAAAAGGACTCCCTCCCTTCGGGCCCTCCGATAAGTCGGCCTAATTAAGCGAGATATCAATTAACCGATAATTAATAATTACTTAATTTATATAGTAATTAATGAGGAAGGATCCTTTCACACTTTTATTCTTATACTATCTTACACATTGGACCTTATATTTGGAAATAAATACCAAACAGTAACGGATTTGAAGCTAATATCTTGGGAATAGGTTCCCCTTACAAAGCTTTATGTCCCTACAAAAAATGAACGTATTCCAAGATATTAAATATCATCATCTAGCTATCTTAATTTCAATGGTTAAAAATCAGTGGATTTTCAACAACTCATTTTTAAAGTAGTAGATTGTGGTGTTATACTTTTGAGAATACTCTCATTTTTGGTTTATATATAGAGCTTTCAAGAGGAAGATATCCCCAAAATATTAGCTTCAAATTCAATATTGTTTGATTTTTAATCACAAGCGCGCGTTTAGAGTACTGCCACATTGAAAAAACCCTCAAATTTATCGGTTTAGCCATCCGTTTTCTCATGTTTATCGAGCCCACGGTGGGAGCAAAATGAAAATTTCTTTGATTTGTTCATTCCATGGAACTGCTCTTAATTAAAATTCAAACGATAGACAAACCCCACCAAGTTCAATGTTAATACTCATGATACCCCTGTTAGGTTTCAACTCCCTTGTTCATTTGACTGTATATATTGTCCCTGGCGCACCATTACGCTCCCCTTTGATTCTTTTCTCACCGGATGCCCGGCAACTTTCTCTCCATTCTATTTTCTTTAATGGTTTTTTTATTTGAGCTAATGAAAGTGCTATTACACGATCATAGAAGTTAGGAGGAGATGAATAGAATTTTTTAATAATTTAACATGCTTAGCCAACTAGTCAGTTGGTTTATTACATTTCTACAAATAAACCGCATTTCCAATCTGGAAAACTACTGCCCAGATATTATAGTAAAGTTACCGTTCACTGCCTCTACTATTGAAGATCAACCAATAATTCATGTCACCAACTTTTCCCGTAAGAAAAATGTATAACTCTTAGTCTAACATGATGATACACGAAAAGATCATGTGGTAGTTTTTTGTTTGTTAAGGATCTAATTCATTCTTGAATTCATATCTGCGAATAATAAGAAAAACAACCCATGTCAAATTGCATTTTCATGAAACTTGCCTATGTATTTAAATTGAGTAATTTTAGAATTTCAGAAATTAGATTTGGAAAACTATGAAAAAAACATAATTATGCATCAAGATGGTGGAGTAAATTGAGTTAACCCATACATAAATGAAACTATTTCTATCACTCCGTAGAAATGAGAAGACATATACAATTTGAAGATTTGATAGATTTTCATATAGGCATAGAGCAGGGCCGGGCCAATAGGGGAAGCAGGGAAAGCCCCAGTTCAGGGCAACAAGGCCCAGGGGGCAACAAAATAGTTGTTCTGCTATTTGGGTTTTTGTTAAAAATAAAAATATTTTAGGGGCTTATTCATAATTGTGTTGTATACTGGAAAGAATATTGAATAGTCAATGCTAAAACGAAAGTGTTTTCCTATTCCATCAGATAATCATTCTCGGCGGTAGGAATTACAAAAGAAAAAAAAAACAATCTAAGCTATTAGGATTTAGGAGTGAAGTTGTAAAGGTTTTCTAATTCTCATCTTTAATCTCTCATTCTTCTTTTGTACGCTTGTATATGTTCATTATCTTGATAGTTCGCTATTATTATTGTTCGATCATTGTAGAAAAAAATGATCATTGATGTAATTATGGGGGCAACAAAAAAACTGTACGCTTCAGGGCAAAAACAACTCAGGAACGGCCCTGTCAGTTGCTTAGCAAAAGCTAGACCCTCTTAACTGACTCGCTGTTTGATCTTGCTGTTTGTGAAGATGCGTCATTGTGTTGTTTCGAAGATGTGTCCTAGATGGATTCTTTTTTTGTAAGTTGGAATAAGCTCAAGCCAGTTCTTTCGTGTCAATAAAACCGCTTTAAAGAAATAAACATAACCCAAGTCACAAGAGCCCTAACTAATAAATAATTCAATTTCCTCCGGCATCCCGGTCCAAAATACTTTGTTCGTTGTAGGATCATAATATCGCAACGCACAGGGCTCGCGGGATCAATAAACGACGATGTTGCGAGTCAGTCGCAGATAGCTAAAATAAACGACGCAATGAATAACGACAAGTAAAACATAAAGAAGACGTGAAACCTGGCGAGGGTTGAGGAGTGTCGCGAGAATGAATGTTTGTGCATTTGCGACACTTCGCGGGACATTCCCGAAAATAAAGGATAGCATAGCTGTCATCCACTATGTATTACCCTATATAAAGGTCTAAATGAGTCTGTTGAAGAGAGAGATCTTTTTAGAATTGTTAAGCAAGTCAATAGGAGAGAGAAAGTTTAAGAGTGCTTTAATTTCTAAGTGTAATTCTATTTTCTCTCAATCAATAAATGTTCTTGATCTTACATCTTTCAATGGATTAATTAAGAAAAATTGAGTAAGGGGTGTAGTGTGGGATTTCCCGCAACTACATATGCGCTAGAAACAGGGAGCGAGCAGAGATTGACGTAGAAATTGGAAAGAATTTGGATTAACAGAAAAAAGGTTTGGAGAAGATACTCAAAAATTCATTGAAAAAGAAAAATGGCTAGGAGAAGAAATGTACAAGGGCAACCAACGATTGTAAGAAGAAGTGGGAGACTTGCTGGAGAAAGGAGGAATGAAACAGGAGAATCGTCAAGGATGAATATGAGAAACGATGGAGAAGATCAAAACCAGCCACCGATCTCCCCAGTAGCAAACGCGGCTGTGGATTATGATAGAGTAAGTGTACATACTTGGAGGTCTGATTCTGAAGACGAGAGGGAAGAGGAGCAGCGGCAATGTGAACAATGGACAAGGAGAGCAAGGAACGAATGGAGAAATGAATCCAGAAACGAAGAAATCGCAGCATTAGAAAGATTGAGACAAACAATACACGAAGAGATACGGCTAGAGGCAGAGGAACGAGCAAACTTGACAAGACAGAATCATGAATTGAGGATGGAAAATATGAGGTTGCAAAATAGGAGATCAAGAAGTAGCGTGAGATCAAGTTCAAGATCGAATAGGGAAGAAAGAAGGAGAGTTTTACCAACAGAAAGTACCGAGGAAGAAACACAAAATCCAAATACAGAGCATGGCGAGAGAAGAGGGGAAATGGAAGATCGTTATATTCCTCAGCCCGAAGATCTTCAAAATGAGCGAAATAGGGAAAATCAAGGAAACATGCAACTCCAAGGGCCGAATGACCCAGCTGCGGAAGGAAGAATAATCTTGCACGGGAGAGAAGAATTGAGAAGAAACCGAGAGATCGAGAATGACATTGAGAGACACTACATTGAACAAGCGCGGCTAGCTCGCGAGAGAGAAAGAATAAGAGCAGAAACGGAAAATCAAGAAATGGAAGAGGCAATCCGGCAGAATAACCATGACAACCGCGAAAGAAGGAGGGAACAAAATCGTACCAATAGAAATATTAATGAAGAATATGAGAGGGTGCAGATGGGAATTGAGAGACAGCCAAGAAGAGAGAACAACCGATATAATGGCGTGCGAATTGTGAAAGAAACGAAGAAGAGCGTCGCGAGGGAAAGAAGAGGAAAAATAACGAGCGGGAAGGTCAAAATAGGAACGAGCGAAGAAGGAGAGAAGCGAGTTAAAAAGACCAGGTAGAATCAAACTACGAGGCAAATGAACAAATCTTAAGAGAACTGGGCCGAAATGAGAGGATTCTTGAATAATAGAAGGGAAGGAGGAAGGAGACAATTAGACGAAGCCATCGCAGAAACCGCGAAGAATCCCTTCACGCTAGAAGTACGAGATGGGAGGAATACCTCCTAAGTGCAATCTACCCGCATTAACCAACATCTTTGACGGAACAACTTTTATGCGGTACAACATATTAAGGCTTATATGAGATGTATGTTACAATGGGAGAATCATGATGCAATCTTTGTGCAAATATTTCGCATCAAGCTTAATAGGAGAAGCACTAAAATGGTTTGAAGGTCTGCCAAGGAACACAATCACATCATTTAACCATTTACAAGCCACATTCCCAGGAGCATACATAAATAACACTCTTCGCGACCGGGTATTGAAGATGTATTCGGGTTGAAACAAAGAGTTGGCGAGCTTAAGGCGATTGACAATAAGATGGAGGACTATGTGTAGCGAAATGGCAGGACGGGTTGAGGAAAGATATCTCATACTCTCATTTGTGAATGCTCTCTTCGCGACCAACTTGTTATATATTCAAATTTTTAGAATTAAAAATACAATCACAATGGCAGAACTGCGAGAATTACAGGAAGAATATATTGTCTTAGAAGAAAGACAGAATGAAATGAATTCTTATCCAGTCGCGAACACAAACTCTAATGCTGCGAACGCAAGCTTGCTGCCTCAATTCATAAACACAGTGGCGAGTACTTCGCAAGGACAGCAAGCAAGGAAAGTTGATGAGGGACAGCAGAAGATAGTAGCCATGGGAAGCCGCGATCAAGAAGAGTTTGAGCAAGAAAGGAACTACTACAACCGTAACAGCAATAATAAGATTCGGAGGCTAGATCATGTGCAGGAAACTTATGGTGGACGAAGGCGAAATAACCATGGAGGGCAGAGAAGTCGCAGAATAGTATGGGAAGAGATTAAGATGCCTCCAATGAACGCTAGTGTGGAAAAGATCTGGGAAGCTATACTTGTGATGGAAAATGTACCAGCACCTTGGAATGTGGGAATGGAACCACCGCCAGGCGATAGAAGTCATGAGTTTTGTTCTTACCATCGCTTCCATGGGCATCAAACAAACGATTGTAGAAACATAAAGAGAATTATTCTCGGGATGATTGATCGGGGAAGTGAATCACTTTCTAAAGGGAGAAGAAGCGAGGCCCGGACATTACCACCACCACCGGAGATGCACGAAGTGAGTGTCGGCGAAAGGAAAGGAAACATTTGTGATAGAAATCGGGACAAAAGCTAAAAATCTGAATTGCAACTCTATCGTCCACTCCTATCGCACCATTGAAGATTTTCATGACAATGTGCTCAGTAGAGTCTTTGCGAGAGATGCTAATGATAAAGAAATAATGAGTCCAGCGAGAACGACCTTGATTAGAAAAGTGGCAGTGAAGACTATTTCTTTCTCTGCGAGATGAAGTGCCAAAAGGAAGAGAAACACATGATAGCCCGTTGGTTGTGAAACTAGAGATTAACCCAAAACCAGTTGATGGAAAAGATGATGAAGCGAGAAGCTTGCTGGGCGATCAACCGAATCCTAATCGATCTGGGAAGTTCGGTGAATATTCTTTTTTACCATACTTATAAGACGATGGGAGGAAAGGATGAGGATTTGATCCCCTCAACATACAAGATATATGGCTTTAATGGCACTGCAAACAAGCCAAAGGGAGAGGTTCACATGAGAGTACCTCTACAAGGATTGTCAACTGATGTTTTATTCTGTGTGGTTGACGTGGAATCCCCGTATAATGCACTGATTGGGAGGCCATGGCTTCATGAAATCTTGGGGGTCGCGTCAACATACCATCAATGTATAAAATTTCCACATCCAAACGGCATTGGTATTATACAGGGAGATTGGAAGGAGTCGCAACAGTGTCATGAGGTCGATATAGAAAGCTGCGAAGAAAGAAATGCCAAAAGAAAGGGTTGGAAGCAACATGTGAGAAATGAACAGAGAAAGGAAAAACTAATGGTAGATGCTATAGAAGTGAGGACTGAACATATCTCGCGAGGTAAATGCCTGGAGACAGGCCAATATTATGATAAAGAAGCAAAAGATATGAGGAACAAAAGGCATAAGAAGTGAATAATCAATAAAAGCAGGATGCAAAGTAGCAAAACAAGTAATGATGTGCGAGAATCTCGCAAACAAAGAGTACATGAGAATTCGATTAAGAAAGAAAAGTGAAATACAACAAACGAAACAGAACTATGCAATACTTCGTAAACAAATATCAACAAATAATGAAACATGAATGATTGAATGATTTAGCAAATATGAATGAGTAAATGAATGGGACGAACCTTTATGGCGTACACCCTAGTTCGCGAATAACATTTCGTAAGAGGCAAATGTAAGACCTAAAGTGCGTCATATAAGGGGGTATCTCTCGACATGGCTCGGGGGAAGGTTACACCGCTCCCGAAGCTCGAGTCATGAAAATTTGGGGCCCATGAAAGCCTATCCGGGGAGATACCTTGGATTCCCAACTATATATGTAGGTTATACCCTGGTTGGGCGACCGAGGGTCTCTTCCAAGGAGTCGGAGTGTATGCTCAAGGCGCCGAGGTACACGGTTGAGCCGAGTGCCGGATGGATGAACCTACCTGGCCATTCTTGGCAAGTCTTGGCATGCGTTGCACTCGCCCGAAGAAAACTCCACTTAGGGTGCAGCCTCGTAACCATAAACCCTATAGGTATAAGGGATAAGAGGGTCTACGAAAACAACTCGGTTGTTGTTAAGACCGGATGGGAGGAGCTAGTCTTGTATGGCCGATGTTTCGCCTCCTTGAAGGGGCAACCGGGGAGATGATAAGGGCGACGCTCTCCATTAGGGGGGGTGTCAAAACAGACGCAAATGTCATAAGGCTATATTTTCGCAAGAAAATTTAGGCTCGTCATATTTGTGCAATGATCCTGCAGAGGCAATAATACTAACGCGAGGGTAAGGCGAGATCAATGGGTCTTTACACGAAAGTGTACGGACGTCCTGCGATTTCGTCGCACGACGGCAATGTCATGGGGCTTTATGTTCGCAAGGATATATAGGCCTGTCATATTGTCGCAACTAAAACATCCTGCAGAGGCAAAAATACTTGGAAAATGATAAGGCAAGATCAATGGGTCTTTACATGCAAGTGTGAAGACGTCCTGCGATTTTGTCGCAATACAAGGTGGCAGGGGAAGACCTCTAATTAGGGAGGTCTAACTCGGAAGACCACACAAAAATGATAAGGCAGGGCCAATGGGCCCTTGCTTGAAAATATAAGGGCGGCTTGCGACATTGTCGCAATGAGAAGAGATAAGATACATTTATGAAGATAAGGCAAGGCAAGTAAAATTCTTGATCTATGAAGATACCTGCGACCTCGTCGCAATAATACATTTCAACAACAATAAAATTATTATCCAACCAAATACATGAAGACAACTAAAATCTTCCATCTGAAGATAAATAACAGAGGCAAGTATGGGAATGGAAAAGATGGAATATTGTTATTCATCTTCTGACGAAAGAGTTATACATCAATAATGTTAGCCAATTATATTACAAGGAAGAACTACCAAAAAAGGGGAGTGAAGATTGAATTCATGGGGGAAAAATCCAAGAAATTCACCATAACAAAGATACAGAAATGTACAGATATTACAGGCAGCGAAAGAAAACAAAAAGAGTTATCTCTTTGGTGATTCTTCTCCTTCATCGATTCTTGATCTTATTATTCTCATCGCCGAATTTTCTTCTTCGCTAGCCTCACTATCGAAACGTCCGAGACAGACAGTGATTCTCGGGAACCTTTTCAAGAAGCCAGGGGATATGAATGCGGAGGGATATTGTGGTCCTTACAAACATACTCCATGGCTCCATTGCGAAAACGAACAACATCATTATTAAAGTTCTCCACTGTTGTTAGAAATTGTTTCTTCAACCTGGAATATTTATTGTCGCGAAGGGAGAGACTCTTTGCGAGCTGTTCTTTTTCAGTTTCAAGTTCTTTAATTCTCGCTGGAAAATTCCTGACGAGTTGTTCTTTTTCAGATTCAAGTTCTTTAATTCTAACCTGAAGCATCTTCTCAGATTCTGCAAATAAGTAACAACAAGTTAATAATTTACAAGCAATACTACGAAGTAAGAAGCGATAAGGTATAATAAGTAACCTTCTCTATCGGATATCATATCTTTAATCAAGGAAGTATGCTCGGCATGAAGACTAACATCAACACCTAGGTTATTCCTGGCATTATCTAAAACTTTCGCAGCCCATGCGAATTCATCATCACTATTAATAACAAGAAGAGAACGAACTTGCTCTTCTCACTGCTTAAGCATAGTATTCTGATGAAGGAGTTCATCTCGTTCAACTTGCACACCAAGAAGAGATTTGTGGAATTCTGCTAACGCCTGTGCACCTCTGTTAGTAATGCGATCGTTCTCATCTATGAGATCACTAATTTTCTTTCTTAAAGTCTTGATTTTCTTCTCGGAATCAAGGTACATTCGTTTAAAGCGATTAGTTAAATTTAAATTAGATCTGTGTTCGATCTCTAAAAGCTGATATTTGGATTGAAGATCCTTTAATGAAAGGAGGTTAGTTTTATCTGAGGAACTACTTAGAGATTGATTGAGGTGAGCGAGAAGAAGGTCATTATCCATAGGTTCAGGAAATGTATGGAGAAGAATAGCCTCATCGGAGAGATTATATACATCTGCGAAGGTAATAAGTTAGGTAGCGAAAGATGCGACCGATAAAATAGAAATAATAAAAGGAAGTGAAATCTTATACCATAAAGTTGCTGATTAGCGTTCTGAAGAGAGGACACCCTATCCCTTTGGGAGTCAAGTTCGGTATTTAACTTTTGAATTCTCTCGTCTTTATCGCGAGATGACGCAGCTTCAACTTCTAATTCTCGAATCTTCTTGTTCAATTGCGAATTCTTCTTTTCAAGATTATTGCGTCTTCTCTCGAGATCTGAGGCAACTACGAAAGAAGTTCTTCCAACCTATAAAAGAAGATAGAAAAAATCATTAATATATATATATTAAAAAACGTAAAATTAACAGGGAAATATGACTGCATGCATACCAAAGACCCAAGTGCGTTCAAGAAGTCAGGAGACACGATTCTAGAGGCTCCATTGAAAGAATCATTGCCCTCTAGTAAAGTAGCATTACACACATTTGCGAGAGTCCCGCAAAGGGAAGCTAGGGGAGCATCTCCCATTCCTTGGAAAGAGTCTGAGAAGATGCTAGATAACCGATCCATAGGAGAACCGACTAGTGGAGTCTCTTTAGCGAGAGAGAGATTCGAATCATGGTCATCTTCATCAGAAGATTCGGAGTTTGAGTTAAGGCGAGAAGAAGATTGAATCTTTCGCTTCTTAGTTAATGGAGCAGAAGATTTATTTTTGGGAGCGACGGTTTTGCCCTTACTTTTAATCTTCGCGGCTACAGCTTCTTCAACTCCAACCTTCGCATACGGTTAAAGATAAGAAACAGAGGCAACAATATTGTTTCAAATGACAAAGGAAATGTTTCTTACTTCACCCGTAAGCGATCGAAGTATCGTCAGAGTACTCTCCAACGGATTATTCTTGTAGCTTCTTCTCAATTTGGCGATCTGAAAAATTTCACAAACTCAGAAATATAAAAAGAAAGTTGCAAAGGCAAGATTTGAAGTGGAAACGTACCTCTTTTTGCCTTATCGGGCCATTTGAATTCCCAAGGATGATATCTGCGAGACTCGCGGGAAGAATATGCGAGCCCGCGATATAAGGGCCATTTAAAATCAAGGGTACAACCCACCACTTCTCATCTTTGGAATGGCGAGGAGTAGTATTATTGCCGGGTGCCGGTCAATATCTTGCATGAGCAATTTATCCTCGGGGACATTATCCTTCTTTTTCGTGCGAATGCCCCAGGCGAGATTTCGCATTCCTCATCTTTATCATTGAATAATTTTCAAAAAGTTCTCCACGGTGTACTTCTCAAAGAGCTATCTCCAAGTCTGAAATCGGGGTGTCTAACAGTAGTAGGGTATAAAGATCCTTTTCCAGCACCACGATTCGCGAACTCAAGCATTAGGCGAATGCAATCGCCACTCAATTGATAAACAGCCCGAGAGAATTTTTCATGGGCTAAGATTTCATAAAATAAAGGCATCTCAGGATTGTACAAGGGGATGGGAAGTCCCGCGAGAAGTTGACCTAGCGAGACTATAATTTTTTGATCATCACATTGATGATCAGAAAACAACTTTGCAGAAAGAATAGATGCAGATTCTTGATCAGGAATGGGTGATAGAGTAAAACCCTTCTCGAGCAACTTCTGTTGTACTTCCTCAAAAGAAGCTTTATATGCACGACTAATGAAAGCCATTATCAGTATGGGAATGGATGGGAGGTTGGAGATTAGGATCAGCGTTAGAAGAGACGAAGAAAAGATTTGCGATAGCGAAGCGCAAATTGCGGAAGGAGAGAATCAAAGAGAAGTTGCAGAGAGAAACTAAAGAATGAAAAGGAGAGAAAAAGAAAACTATATATAGGGAAAAAGATCCTCGAGAAAAACGAGGTCATTTAATGCGAGAAGAGACATGAACGGTCAAGAATAAACGGTTGAAAGAGACGTGTCAAGAAAAGACATTAATAATCAAAATCCGTGTAAAAGTACAAAAGCAAACAGATAAAGATAAGCGATCATGACAAATCAAAAGACGATCTCTCTCATGATACTCTTCCCTTCGCAGGAGAAATATGAGGAGAGACAGGAGACGACACTTCGTATATATCTCAAAGAAGTTTCGGAACTTCGCAAAAGAATAGAGGCAAGTACGTACTTTTCAAGTACAGTATTCTTCTGCTCGTTCCATCATCAGCAAAGACCAAAGATTGCTACAACAACGATTTTTCCTTAAAGATCGCTCTTCAAGCAATATTCAAGGAAAAAGAGGCAAGATGTAGGATCATAATATCGCAACGCACGGGGCTCATGGGATCAATAAACAGCGATGTTGCGAGTCGATCGAGATAGCTAAAATAAACGACGCAATGAATAACGACAAGTAAAACATAAAGAAGACGTGAAACTTGCGAGGGTTGAGGAGTGTCGCGAGAATGAATGTTTGTGCATTTGCGACACTTCGCTGGACATTCCAGAAAATAAAGGATAGCATAAATTGTCATCCACTATGTATTACCCTATATAAAGAGCTAAATGAGTCTGTTGAAGAGAGAGATCTTTTTAGAATTGTTAAGCAAGTCAATAGGAGAGAGAAAGTTTAAGAGTGCTTTAATTTCTAAGTGTAATTCTATTTTCTCTCAATCAATAAATGTTCTTGATCTTACATCTTTCAATGGATTAATTAAGCAAAATTGAGTAAGGGGTGTAGTGTGGGATTTCCCGCAACTACATTCGTGATATTTCAATCTTGGTTCGGAAAAATCTAAATTATCAAGCACTTGAGTAATGTGTTTATATACAGAAACAAGTATCATGAAAATGAAAATTTGACTTGGCTTCTTATTTAAACACTTGTGTGAATGTGAGATTCTCAACAAATAAAACGACCACATCACTTTTTCGTGTATGGTCATGACCCGCGGCGTTAATTTGCCTGAGAGTGGACATTTATAGCAACAATATACACTTTTCCCAGGGGAAAAACTGCAAATGGATACAAACCATAATTGATTCAAATGTGAAATTTGTTGTTGGGAGAAGAGTTTGTTTTTTTTTTCTTCTTATTTTTGTCCTGAAACTCCATGAGAGATGATGAATCATGACTTACAAAGGCGCCTTTACAAACGAGCAAAATATCTTTCACTCAATCACACTATCTCATGCACTAAGCACGCATGGATGACATAATAAGTGACCAAATTGTAAAGCCAGTAGTTTTTTGCTTGTTCATAGGGTACATTATTTATATGTCCCTACTTTTGACACCCAATAAATATATCCTTATGCAACAATAAATATGTCCCTCCTTTTTTAATAACCTTATCCATTTAATATTAGATTACCTTAATACCCTCACCCATATAATATTTTTTCTTCAATTCAAAATGGAACAAATTTCTTCCACTACCACTTCACCACCACCACTAGCATCACCACCACCACCAACATTCAACTACCATTCCACCACCACCGTTCAACAACCACCACCTACCAACCGCCACCACCACTAATATTCCACCACCACTCCTTCACCATCACCATTAAACCACCACCAGTCCTCCACCACCACTAGTATGTTGCCGCCACCACCACTAGTTCTTCGCCGCCGCCACCGCCACCGTCACCGCCGCCGCCACCGTCACCGTGCACCACCATACATACCCATGCTGCTGCACCGCCGCATGCGCGCCATCACCACCATGCCATGCCTCCGCCACCATTGGTTTAAATATTTTTGTATCAACAACAATATTTGATCCAAATAAAAATAGAACCAAAAGTAGAAGTTTATCTAGTTTAGGGGATCAACAACGATAATTGATCCAAGAAAAAAGGATAAACAGTAGAAGTTGATCCAATTTTAGTGGATCAACAATGGAAGTTGATCCATGTAAAATTGGATCAACAATGAAAGTTGATCCATGTGAAATGGAGTGAACTTGGCGTGAGTCGAACACGCATCATCTGACATAGAGTCATCCATGCTACCATTGCACCACAAGTTCAACATTGGAAGAAATTTACATGATTTAAACTACAAAGCATGATTTGAACTATAAGCATAATTATACTTATCTAATGAAATATCGTCAACAATAGGAGTTCAAAGGATCAACAACAGTAGTTGATCCCATATAGATGGATCAACAACCATAGTTGATCCAATAAAAATTGGGTCAACAACAGGAGTTTATCCCACAAAATGGATCAACAACAACAATTGATCCCATAAGAACATATAAACAACAACAAATTGATCATTACATGTAGCTTCATAAACACCAACGGCTCCAAGACCAGCTTCAAAACCAATCTCGACAACTACAACAACCAGAACCACCATTCTACTACTATTTCCATGACTAATTTCTCATTCGGACCTATCCACCATTACCGTCACCAACAAATCACACATCTCCAGCACCACCACCACCACCAAAACAACCACAACCAAAATCCAACACCAATTTCATCATTCCAACCAAAACCACCATAGTTGATCCAATAAAAAATTGGGTCAACAACAGGAGTTGATCCAAAATATATGGATCAACAACCATAGTTGATCCAAAATATATGAATCAACAACCATAGTTGATCCAATATCACTGCCTGCTTCAACCTAGATAACCACCAACAGATCACACATCTCCAACACCACCACCACCACCACCAAAACAACCAGAACCAAAATCCAACACCAATTTCATCATTCCAACCAAAACCCCCTCCTTCTACATCATTAATTTTCATAGTTCTAAACTATTCTCATCTACGTCACAATCACTTACAATACCACCCGTACCGAATGAAAATCATATTCAAATACATACCTCATTTGTACTTCTACATAGCTAAATACCCGTACCTAATGAAACAAAATTTCGTTTCCGAAAAGTTCAGATCTGAAATCGATCGGATGGTATACTTATCCGCTCAATCGTTTTTGATGACGCTAAAATCGGATCTCGACATCTTTGAATTTGATTTTGAAAATTAATCTTTAACGAGAAGAAGAAAGTTTCATCGATGTTGATACTTGTGGATCGAATCGCGAACCGATTAACGGCGACGAAGGTGGTGGCGATTGCGGAGGTAGTGACGATGAAGATGGTGGTGGTGGGTTTGGTTTGATTTTCCATCGCAGATCTCAAATTTGTTCTACCTCAAATATATTCTCTATCACTTTGAAATTGTGGTGATGGTTAAAGCGAAATGACATTTAGTTAATGATGGAATCTATAAAAATAATGGACTAGGAGGTGGTGCTTTGGAGATGATGATAGATTTGGTGGAGATGGCGGAGCTGGTGAAGGTACGAGCCCGTGGTGGTGTAATAATAAGAAGAGATCCATTTCTCTCTGGATCTTTTATTCGATTTGAAACTTCATACGAAATAGTAAGGGTACAATTGGTATGTGTAATAAAATTGATTTCATTCTAGAAGATGGAGGGACATAAATATTGTTGAAAAGGATATTTGTGAAGGTCCACTAAAAGGAAGGACAATAATTCAATTTCCACTTGTTCATAAATTAACAGATTTACCAAAAACAAAGGTTTTTGTATGTGCTTTATAAAAGTTATATTCTGCGGATTTTTATTTTTCCAGCTCTGTAAGCTTTCCTTAGGTAAGAACATTGAACTTCGTTGGGTCGTGACTGTCCATGGGGTGATTAACGTCTAGGCGAGGATTGCAGCCTTGCTGGGGTCAAGTAAAAGTGGAAGATCCAACCATCATCGCTAAGTCGAGATGATACGAATAAGGACCCGTAAGTTAGGAACTAGAGAAAAGGTTTTGAAGGAAATTTGTGAGAAGAACAATGTTTGAACTTCTGACAAGTAGTGTTTGAACAATATTTGAACGAAATTTAAGATTTGGGAAAAATGGAAAATCTGTTTCACCTAGTTGGCTTGCGAAAGGAAATGCTGACATGGTGAAAGAGATTGTCTCATGATTGATCCCGACGCGTAATAAGAACTTTTGGATTGTGTATGTTGTGGATTCCGAGACAATATGTAAAATTTTAGTTCGAGTGCAGTTTTTAAGCCATAATTTGTAAAATTATGTGTAATGACTAAGATTTCTGTTGACGGTGTAAATTTTAAGTTACGCCGTCGAAATTATGTAAGTCCATCTATATGGACATAGTTCTAGTTCCTAAATGACTTTTTTCTATATGTGTCCCCCTATTTATATGATGGAGTAGGATCCGTTGACATGGTTAGGCCTCTTCTTATGCACATGCCAAAAAAATGGTGTTTGGCATGCCAGGTGGACACATAGGAATTTAAGACTGTACTGTTTAAGCATATGGTTTGAGTACGGATCATATATTCAAGTCTATATTCTGTTTCATCATGTTGTTTTCACTATTGGTAGTTAAGACTACAGTTATGTAACTGCATACTAGTGTTTATTATTATTTTACTAATTTATTCATGCTGATGACGCATTTATCGCTTCTAAACACGCATACTAATACTAAGGAATAACTGGAAGAGTTGTGTGTTTACATGTTGCCTGAAGCTGTTTCCACACTCTGTTTGAAAGTCATGTTATGATATTACTGGTAATGGTCTAATTTTCAGTAAGATGATGGTTTGTTAACTGCTAAGACTTGGCATTGACATGTGTGTGCAAAATCTTAACGGGTGTAAAGATTAAACTGTTCCGGGACATGTTTGTACCTACTATTAAAGAACAAGGAATCCTGTAACAACAAGATAATTAGTTCTGCAGTACATTTTCCGTGGTGTTGTTGGCAGTAGTGAACTGTGGGTGTTTTGAAACATGGAAAGAACTTCCAGAAGAGGCTAAAGCTGGTGGCAGAGATCTTGTATTTTGCCTCTCGCCAAAGAAATGTTCAGTTCAGAAAGTTAAGGAATGAATGGTACTTACCTGACTTTGTGAGATTGTCTGTCTCTGAAGCCGCTGATTGGTTTGATGCTTATGTCACAATGAGAATAAGGGATTAACTCAAGTGGTAGGAGAATCACTCAATTCAGTTATGAGACGAGCTTGTCTTGCTGCTGCTTCTGTTCTTCGGGTCTTGGTGTTTGTATATGGTTGATGTTTTTCATCAGAAATTTTAGTATCAGAGGATGATTCAAGCACAAACGCAGGCCAAGATTCTAATTTAAACAGAATGAGAGCATCATGGATGCTGCATCTGGAGCATTTGAAGTTGTTGGAGCGTTTCCATATTAGGTTTGTGTAATGCCATCCTGATTGCAACTTGCTTTGACATGGAAAAGCTGATACCATGGGATTATTTGTGTTCATAATGAAGCACACAATAATGATAGCTTCAAAAGTTACATGTGGCAGTATTATATTGAAGTTTAATGAAGTTGTTGGAATTGTTCTGTTCCGGGATTTTTCGGTCTCGTTGGTGATGCCTAATACCAATTAGAACAAGCAACTTAGGTTGACAGTAGATGAGTTGGTCCGAGTTTACCAACTTCCATCCTTGTATAATTTTTCTCTACAGGAAATATTTCTTAGATCATCATCATTGAACACAACAAGTCAGAATGTATCTGGGTCTTGAGGGTTAACTGTTTTAGTCGTACCCCTAGCTAATTGTTGAAAGTATTTGATGCAAGTACTTCCCTGGTTCAGTAGGAGAAAAATTTAATGTGTATGCTCAGAACTTGTAAGGGGTTTGCTGAAGTCATCAAATCTGGGTTATAGAGAACTTCTACAGTGGCTGAAATTTCCTCATAAAAACATTTTTTTCAGCTGACAAGGAGAATAAATGTTTAAGCTGCCGTGGAAGCAGGAAACATTTTTTGGAGGCTAAACATTCTTGAGGACAAGTTAGCTGGTCGTTAAGGTACTTTTATTTAACTTATCTATTGAACCCAAAGGTTTGATAGTACAGTTTATGGGATTTTATTTTCTTTAAAGTACATATTTAACCTTAAGGTATAATCATTTGACTTCTCTTTCTGAAAGTTGTGATTGAAGACATTCTGTACCTTCCATTGCTCGACTAAGTGTCGCCAAAGCGATGCTTTGAGAGTATCAAAGGTTTATCTAATGATAATGAAGTATTTCGGTTGTCTTGTTATTTTGGAAGGACTATTGCAGAAAATCAATACCGAAAGTGTTGCGCTACAAGGTATTGGTTGCATGTGGTAAGGACCAAGATGTAGATAAAGTGATGAAGGTTTTTGGTGGTTATGCATCAGATGTTGAGTCAAGTAATGGAAGAATGTCTGGTAAAAGGCAAAGATGGTTTTTACAGTCCACAGAACTATCTGTCATGAAGCTGGCTCTACTGGCTGCATGATAAAATCAGTCGAGTTCAAGGTATTGTTTTACCTTTGAGGTACAAATTTGAACCTACAGGTGTATCTGATTCTAGTCTTGAAAAAATCGTGATTATAATCATTTTCTGTACTTTTCATTACTCGACTAAGTATTGCCAAAGTGATACTTTGAGAGTAATGAAAGTGTTCTAATGAAAATGAAGTTTTGTGGTTCAGTAGTTTTGGAGAATTGTCACAGAAAATCAATGCTTAAAGTGCTGCAATATAAAGCTATGGATATGTGTGGCTTGGTTAAGAAAGAAATAAAGATGCTGGTGGTACAAACCATGAAAACCAGAAAGTAGCAAAGAATCTCTTCATTAGTTTTCGGTAAAAGAAAGGTTTGTTTATGATTTTTCCAGATGTTTTAAGTATGAGTTTTGCCCAAAGGTAATTCCTATTTGTGATATTTGGAATGAATCATGTTTCCTACTTATTGAATCTTGTGATTGAACCCAAAGGTTTAATAGAGTTGTTATTTCGATGCATGTAATGTTGATATTAAACTTGTTAGGTGTGACTCATGTATGTCGCAATTTTGCCCAAAGGTTTTTTGCAATGATACCGAGTCTTGTATTTGAAGTTTAAGATGTTTACGCATGCTTCTTGTTTTTCGAAATAAAGTCTTGAAACTTGGAAGTAAAGATCCTTGTACATCATGGTTTACCCAAAGGTGTACCTGATGGTAATAAATTTATTCTAATGTTTCGTTTATGTGTAGATTAAAGTAATGACATCATTCTATGGTGGTAAAGTACTGAAAAACAGTGAGAGTATGATAGCATTTGTTTTTGATATTATCATACATGTTTAACTTATTTTGATGTCTATGTTGTTTAAGGAACGCAAAATCAGTGGGAGTTCAGTACAGAAAGTCCCATTCTAGACAGCTTGTAATGAGCACATAATAAATCTCTTCGGAGACAGCTCTTTTGGGCACATATTTAGATCTTTTCGGAGATCAAGGTCTCTTTCGAGACACATAATAAACCTTTCTGAGATTAATCCAATAAAGAGATGAATAAAGGGTCTCATTGGGCAGGTCTGTATACTAGTTTCGGCGGAGACATTACTCACAATTGAGCCAAATGACAGACTTCCCTCAGTTGGGTCAGATGAATCTCTTCGGAGATGTTAATTGTCTTTACAGACATACCTCAATTGAACCATATGAATCTCTTCGGAGATGTTAATTATCTCGACAGAGTACCTCGATTGAGTCAGATGAATCTCTGCAGAGAGATGTCTCTTCAAAGATGTTTAATATCGTGTTGGACATATCTCAATTGACTCAGTTGTATACTTGTTATATGTTTCGACGGAAACATGCCTCTTAATTGAGCCAGGGGTATACTTGTCTCGAAGAATACGTATCTTAAAATCCTTAAGTAAATCATAAAGATTGCGGTAAGAGCATATAAAGTTGCGGTAAGAGCAAATAAAGATTGATTCAATTTAAGTTTTCTGATTTAAAAAATAAAGTTTAAAGTTCAATTTGTTTTGGAATAAGGTTAAGCCATTTAAAGTGTATTCATAAAGTTTAAAGCGCAGTTTACTTGAGTATAAAATGGTCCGTCTAGCTTTCTGATTATAGAAATAGCGTATGCATCTCTTAAATGGTGTATGGGTCTCTATGGTCGAATCCTAGCGTACCTTTAGACTCGAGCATACAGTTTTAATAAAGAGTTTTTTGTTGCTAACCAGAGTGGGAGAATTTTTGACTTAATGTTGGTTTAGCGATAATTCATATTTAGCTTAAGGTAATTCCTGATTAGTTTATGATAATCCAGTTTAGTGTAATGTAGATTATGGTATGGTTATTGTTTTAATCATTTACGTAATCTTGTGTATGGTTAAATTAATCTAGCTTGAGCTGTCTAATGTAGCCATGAGCTGTCACTCCAACTCATGATAGAAAGGTTGGAGAGACATGTGGCAAGCATGACTAGGACTCTCTTCTAGCCTCACTTCTTTTAAAAGAAAAATATGTTTTATCCATCAATCTAAGGTGAGGAAATAGAAGTAGATCAGAAGTCATGACACCTCAAAGTTGTTGCTTTTTATTTCCTTGTTGTGAAGTTGTTTTGAGTATATTGTGGATGTAGTTTTCTATGTTGCTTAAAATGCTGATTTCGTGTTGTAAGAACATGTTAATACTAGAGTTATGGTTTACTTCAGTATATGGTTTTCATATAATCATGCTTAAGCGTAAAGAATGTTGATTATGAAGCTGAAATTCCAACAATAAATACTTCTAGCTGGTGTTCTTAATCGTGAAGTGAATAGAGTATAACTAAAGGCGTGTTTGGATAATGGGAAGTATATCCTCAAATCATAATTTATAAAGAACATAATCCATATATATAAAGAACATAATCCTAAACCCACCGCCTCTTATAGATTCTAGGTTGTCGTATTTTGGAAAAAATCCTAATATCATTTACTTGTATTCTTATTTATTAATTGTAATAGTGTAATTTTATACTCAGAATAGTGATTATATTTCATCCGACCAAACACGCCATAACAAGAATATGATAGAGTTTTGCTAGACACACCGAAAACAAGCACAGAGATGTGCACCAAGCAGGATCGCACGGACATAGTGAAGCACTCTGTGTATTGGGATAGGGGTGGGCAGAATTGGGTCCCACCCCTCCTCTCACACGGTGCCCACCATGGTACTTTTTCTTCGGTTCATCTATACTTTCCAAATATGTTACGAATCTGTATTTCATTTTGATGTGGTGTTGAATAAACAATGTATATTTTGTGCCTATTTTATTTAACTTTGATTTTCCCGTAATCCGGCAAACATTGCTGGAATCCATGAAGTGGCGAAGAGAATTGGATCGAGCTTAAAAATATGCTTTGAGTCTGATCGAGCCTCAAAATATGCGAAGAGAATTGGATCGAGTTGAGTTGACTCATTAAATTTCATGATCCTCTGGCCTTCTCACTCCTCAGTGCTTGTCCCTTTCTCTTACTCTTTCTCTTCTAGTATCAAGTCAATCATTTCCAGTAACAAGTACCAACCAAGATGCAACAAAGGTATCAGCTCAGGCAACTCCGAGTATATTGTGTCTTTTATATGCTCTCGTCTATCTGTCAATTTTAATTTTATTTGTTTTACGTAGGGCTGTCAATGGGTCCGGTTGCTTCCGGGTATCATACTACCCGGAACCGGACCCAATTATTTTTAGCGGTTCCGGGTCCTACCAGTTCCGGGTCCTACAGGTTTCGGGTCCGGTTCCTGAATAAATAGACCCATAACCGGACCCTATTAAACAGCCGGGTACTAACCGGTTCCGGGTAATTAATTGGTATTTACCAAAAACAACCAAACTCATAGGTTCAAAATCTAGATCTATTTTTTATACGGAATAAGAATCAAGTGGTACTCTACAATCTACATCTTAAAACCAACAAAGACTATATATATAAGAAGGAAATTAATATATACATCCAGGTAAAAAAGAAATCTTAATTCCTATAAAGACTACAAGTCATGTAAAGTCTTAATCATAACCAAAGCTAAAGAAAGTAATTTAAAGTAAAGCTTAGCCACAAAACTCATTAATACTAAGTAATTAGTTTCTACATTAGATTTCTTAACACTACTGAAGGATTAGTTATTTTGGAATGTCGTGTCATGAAACTAATAACAACGTAATAACAGTAGTGCTGCTTTTAGTTGTAGCATTACAACATCCAGTTTAAGTATATCCATTAATTAATTAACTGATTAAATGTGGTATTGCTCCTGAATAAAAATGAAAAGATGATCAAATTGAAAACTAAGTCTAAGAAAGAGAAAAGAAAAGACGATATTATATTATAGCAACAAAGGAAGTTTGTGAGGCGAAAATTCAAGTTTCCATATAGGTTTATTAACGAATATATCGTTTTGTTAGGGTATCATACAAATTTGATCGGGTACCCGATACCCGTGGGTATTCAACGGGTATTACCCGTTTAGATTCGCATTCAATCGGGTAATTACCCGCCGGGTCCTAGGTTGTTAATGGGTCCAATTTTAGGACCCGGAACCGGACCCAAATCTACCGGGTCCGGATAATGGGTACCCATTGACAGCCCTAGTTTTACGTCTAATGTTCCTATTTATATTTCCTGTAACTGTTTTTTTTTTCTCAATGTTAGTATAGTTGGGTTGAGTCTTATACAGTTTTAGTTTTAGATTTACTTATTTTAGGTTTAACAATGAAAACAAAGACAACAGTAATTCATTCAGGATCATCATCAAGTTTATATATTACAACTGGTACCACATCTCCAAAGCTGTGTCAACCGCCATTTCACTCTGCTACAGACACCCAGAGACTGATTCAGATTACTACTGCCACTTGAGATACTTCGGTTAATGTTTAAGACACTGTGGTTACTTCTTGGTTACTGTTACTACTAATTGGGTCGTTGTTACTTTGATTACATAAGGAAATCCAAACTTAAAAAACTCAGGGTCATGCTATTTACATAACTGATGAACATTAGATTGGATTTGACTAAGGCACTGCCTAGTGCATTGACATATACTCAGTTTTTTTTTTTTTTTTTTTTATTAAAGAAAAATAAGACTTTATTAATCCTCATCGACAGAAAGAAGCTTACAAGCATTGGATGGAAGCCTGACAACAATTTGGGATCTAATCCCTTTTTGGATAACAACACCGATCCTATGAAAAAGGAAATCTCCAACAGTAACATTCTCATCATGACTAGACATGTAATTCCGCAGCCTTTTTAAGAACTCCACAGTGTCACTCCCTAGCCTGCCTAAGGTAGAAAAGGCAAGAACACCAAACCCTAGCCTCTGAATAGTACATTTCTCAAGGTACTTGGCCCTTTTTTTAGAAACCGCGCTATCAATTGCCCGACAAAGAATAAAATTACGCTCCCAGTCACCCGTGAAGGGGGGGACACCCGTAACATCTAAACACATATCATGCCCATTGTCCCAACTATACACAAGGATATCGGCAGGGCGTAAAGCTACTCCATTATCTGCAAGGAGACCCAAATCCACCTCCTTTCTAGCTGAAATACTCGCACGATAGCAAATGTCTGCGAAGGTATCACGTGAAAGATCATGCTTGTATTTGAGACCAACTCCTGTATTTGAGACCATTTTTTTTTTTTAGAAAAAGAAGACTTTATTAATCCTCATCAACAGAAAGAAGCTTACAAGCATTGGATGGAAGCCTGACAACAAGTTGGGCTCCAATCCCTTTTTGGATAACAACACCTATCCTATGAAAAAGGAAATCTCCAACAGTAACATTCTCATCATGACTAGACATGTAATTCCATGACCTTTTAAGAACTCCACGGTGTCACTCCCTAGCCTTTCCCTAAGGTAGAAAAGGCAAGAACACCAAACCCTAGCCTCCTCGACTAGTACATTTCTCAAGGTACTTGGCCCTTTTTTTAGCAACCGCGCTATCAATTTCCGACAAAGAATAAAATTACGCTCCCAGTCACCCGTGAAGGGGGAGCCACCCGTAACATCTAAACACATATCATGCCCACTGTCCCAACCATACACAAGGATATCGGCAGGGCGTAAAGCTACTCCATTATCTGCAAGGAGCCCCAAATCCACCTCCTTTCTAGCTGAAACACTCGCACGATAGCAAATGTCTGCGAAGGTATCACGTGAAAGATCATGCTTGTATTTGAGACCAACTCCTGTATTTGAGACCAATTTTTTTATTTTTATTTTTTAGTGTGGCCCTAAATGTTTGGTCATCTCCTTTGTGAGAGAGAAGAAATTCTTCTGAAATTGTTTTTAGGTCTGAAGAGATAGATATGATAGGCAATAATTGATGGAAATACTATAATTTGTATGATTACGATATTGAAATTCTCTCGTAAGGTTCTCAATTTCAAAAAATCGGAGTTATTAATATACAAGGTCAATCTCTTTTTTCGGAAAATAAATAAATAAAGAAACGATGAAAAAGATTAAGGGCCCAAAGATTAAACCAAATTTTAGAACAAAATATGTATAAAAAGTTTGACTTTGTATGTGGCATTCATTTCCATAAATTTTTTAAATGAATTGCAATAGGAATTTGACCTATACAGAATGTAGCTGTGAGTACCTACAGGGAGCATTATTGATCTCCCTGTCAGTAGTTACATACAAGGAGCGTTATATGAGTGTAATCGGAGTGCATCATATATTCCATGAGATGATTCAATTTCCTCAGGCATCTTAATACCTATCTATAATTTCTCAAGTTTGGTAACTGAGAATCTAAACTTCCCAAGTTTAAAATATTATTGAATACATAGATAAATGTCATGAAAATATAAATTTGACCTAGATTGTTCTTTTTGTATACGCATGAGATTCTTATGGAAAAACTTCACATATTGCGAGACTAAAAATATGAATTTTGTTTGGTGACATGAATTATTGGTTGACCTTGATTTCTTATCGGATCGTGAGAGAACCACAGATAAATGGACTACAACTAGGTGTTTCTTACCGGGGTCAAAAGTTTCATTAACATTTTTGTTTCATAAGGAACACGCAATTGGGGGATAGAAAAAGTAATTGGGGGATATAGATTACTTCTCCCAACCCATGGTGTCTGATAAGGGCTGATTTTTGGGTATGAAAATACTAAAATACCCTTTGGTTAATTAAAAAACATTATGAAAAGACTATAATACCCTTTATACTAAAACTTAAAATCAAAAAAACCAAAACATATATCCCCATTTCTAATTCAGTACCGGCACTGTTAGGGGTTTAGTTTTTGAAAAAAAAAAATTCAGTGTTCTTCATCGATCTTCATTGTTCTTCGTCGATTAATCGTTGATTCAAAAATTTCTTCGTCGATTAACCAACCCGAATCATTAACAATGCCTCCACGAAAGAAACCAAATGCCCAATCCAACTCAACATCATCGATTGCTCAACAAAAACAGGCGGAAAGACTTGCTAAGATTGTTCAAGAGCAAGAACACGAAGAAGCAACGTTATCTGACGATCAACTACACAAATATATGGCTTCTGTGAGAAGGTAAGTCATTTAAAACTACTTTTTAGGTGTTTAAATCGATCTATGGAAATGGGTTCAGGTTAGAATCGCGAACCCTAACTCAAACGTTGAGTTTCAGAGAGTACCGCATTGAAATTTATATGAATACGGTCTTAGGTTTATGAGTTCCGCATTGAATCTATGATGAATACAATCTTAGGTTTACAACCCCGCAATAACCAGACCTGAATTTTCACTACCGGCATTCAATCTAGGATGAATACGGTCTTAGGTTTGTAGTACCGGCAGTGTTTGATAATAATTCGTGTATGCGGTAGTGGACTTAAAACATACGGAGAGTTTATGAATTTGCCACCCGTCTGGCATTGTTTTTGGATTCATTCTATCTTTAGGTGTTAAGTAATGGAGCATTTGTTTCTAATATTTCGAGCATGCAGTGTAGTACTCTTAAAACATACGGGAGAGTGTATGAATTTGTCACTAGTACCGCATAGATTTTTGGTTTCTTTACATGCCGGTTATTTGTACACGGCGTTGTTTTTAAATAATTAGAGAATGCCGGTAGTGGACTTAAAACATACGGAACATTGTCAACAATTAGGGCGTAGATTTTAGGTTTCATTTGTATGCATTAGTTGGTACTGGCGCACTATCGACAATCAATGTGTATGCTATTAACATTGTCAGCGTTGTCTAGTTTAAAGTATTCAATGCCGGTACTAAACTGAAGTTGAGTTGTCTTATATTCATTGCTTTCCGTGTGCTTACGATATAGGTCAAAAGCAAAGGAAGCCAACAAAAAGAAAAAATAAAGATGTTGTCACTAAGAGAAGAAGGAGGGACGGTCTTGATACTCTCGGTCTTTGCCTCCTCGAGGGAAAGATGAAGGTCGTAAGATTCGTTTGGGGGCTGGTACAAGAGGGATAATTTGGGAGAGTGGTGTTGACCGTGAGTCGACTTGCAATCCGTGAGCACAATGAGCAAGATGAGCAAGATGAAGAGGAAAGTCAATTAGCAAGCCAAAGCGAAGTTGGTGGCCCAAGTCAACAACCAACACAAGACAATGGCAAGAAGGGGAAGGGCAACGTCAAAGTGAAAGTTAAGGGTTCTCACCTTCCTCACATTGATGACATGATTCCTGACCTTGATCGTGGTAGAATTTGGGGCGAAGCTCCGGACCAAAAATACTATTTGGATACAAGGACTCGTGGGCTCGTACTATCTATCAAACCTATGTAAGCATTTTCTATCTTGTACATATGTATTGTTGTGTATTTATGTAAAATCTCTTAATTGTATTGTCTCTCCTAATTATAGGATCATAAGAAGGCTGTGCGTGTTTGCCGAAACCAAGCCGCGGATGGTTGGGACTTGTCCGAGGAATGTGAAGAGGTCCAAAGAATAGTAAAGGATTCTGGTCTATATGCTTTGGTTGAAAATTATGTGAAGCCTGATTCTGTTACTGTCAATTGCTTCGTCGAAAGGTATCATGGTGAAACCGATACCATGCACTTCCCTTTTGGGGAGATGACCTTCATCCCTGAAGATGCTCAGAACATTCTAGGCTTGAATGTTATCGGCAAATCAATTGCAGAAGGAGTTGAGTCTCTAGACCTAGAATGGTCGAAGTTGCACGGTCTGACTAACAAGCTATTTGGTTGGGACTACAAAACTTACGTGGAGAGCTTTTTATGAATCCACGTCGGTAAGACAAAGACAATCAAGTTGACGCTGCTTAAGAAGAATTTTGAAAAGACAAAGAAAAGAAGTTTGGAGGATGGATGGGACCCTAAACAAATTCGTTATCTTTAGCACATTGCTTACATTGTACATCTTGGGAACTAGGGTATTCCACGACACCAATGGCAACAGGGTTAGTTAGTGCGAACTACCTTGATGCTTGGATCCGTTGAAAGATGTCTATGGATATTCTTGGGGCACCGCGGTAATGGCACATTTGATGATGGAGATGAGAAGGGCCTCTAAGGCTAAAACCAACCAATTTGTCGGGAATTTCACTCTACTGCAGGTAAATTTGTTCTTAAACTTATGTTATTGTGTATATTGTTCATATGTACTCTTATCGTGAACTTAGAAACAAAAATTATTGCTTCACATTGGAATAGGTGTGGGCTTATGTACACTTCCCAACCTTGTTCAAGGCCTACCCCTCCTTGAAGATCATAGATCTTCCAGAACCCGATACGCCTCTAGCTAAGAGATACGAGTTCAACAGTACTCCAAAGCCCGGTAACATGGGTCGACCGATCGATATGAGATTGGCTTTGGACGCAATGAGTACCAAAGATGTTGTGTTCGACCCTTACAAGGAGGCTAGAGGAAACCGGCAGGTTTTGAGGTTTGTAACGTTGCATTTTACCATGGGCCGTTGTTCCACCCAAAAGGATACGTTATGGCTAATCCTACGCGTGTGATGCGTCAACTTGGATATAAGCAATTAGCATTTTTCCAGACGGCCTCTTTTCAATGTTTTGATCTCGACCTTTCTCGGTGTTATTCAACTCCAAATCGGTTGCATGTAGAGTATGTTCCGAAACCGGAGCCAACAGATTGGAGGGATAGGGAACCACGTCGTTTGGTAGATTTTAGTCGGTGGGAAAAGTTGGAGATTGCTGAAAACGGTGATGAAGTTGATGCCGATTACATGGAAGAGTACTGGAATGGTCACATCCTTATGTCGTCCGCCCCGGATGACGTCCAAGTTCCTCCCGGAAAAACCCTCCGGTTCCAACTCCCTTGCAGGCACCCCCTACGATGACCCAACTAAATAACACCGTTGGATTGCTTGTAAGTATTGTTAATTGCTTCGTCGTTTAATATACACATAATCATATATGTATACTAATTATGTGTTTGTTATATTAAACTAGCGGCGTCGGCTTGGCAAGTTAAAGAAGATGTTGGGTTGCAAATACCCCGGGAAGGAGAGTCTCTTGTCCCTTGAAGAAATGAAGGAATTCGAGCAAAAGCTTGATAGAATTGAAGCAACCGACCCTAGTTCAAAAGCTTTGTTCTGGGAAACTAAGAAGAAACCTGCACAAAAGAAGCAAAAGACCCAGTGATTTAACTCTTTAGTTGTGTTTCTTTTTTTGGATCGTGGTTGTCACGTCTTGAACAATTCCAAACTTGTTTTCGTTTGTACCTTGTGTTAAACTCTTTAGTTGTTTGGTTTGCTTTTGGTTTAGGATACCTGGATTAAGAACATTTGATAGCAAAATCAAGTTGGTTGGTTTATGTTGAGCGTGTTATCCTTGCAAGATTTATTTGTGACTATTTCCTTATAGATAAATTAGGATAACAAAGCCGGATTTTGGGACCCGGCATTGTTTAATATTTAAACATCAATGCCGGTTCTTATAACCGCGTTGAAAGTATTTATAAAACCATACCGGACAAGAATACCAAAATTCAATGTTCTGTATAGATATTCGATGGTACCGCACGGTAGTATTTTCCGACATCTATGCCGGGTTTCTTGATAATTTGAAAATTTTCATAGTTTTGAAAAAACAAATCAAAATTGAATACTTCCATGCCGGTACACTATTTGTTTTGAATAAAAATTCATTTTGAATGCTCTTCTATTTTATTCCTGATAATTAATCTATTACATTGGATTTGAATCTTTTAATTAAAACATGCTAAAGATAATCTACTTCCATCCATTTTCAACAATTACGGAACCTTTGAGCCTTTCTCGAACCTCTTCGAAGACATCGTCCGGGAGTGGGGTGTCAAGGATCAACTTCATTGGTTCTTCTTCTCATTCAACATATTCCTTTCCCTTCATATAACACCCATCACACCCATCGATTGGCTTGCATTGGCCCTTGTGGTTTTCTCTTGACTCCTAGTTGAACGACTCTGTCAAACCATTGAAACTCATCGCACTTTGGGTGATTCAAACACCTTAGAAACATTCTTCCATTTTCGGCATCATCGGTTTTGCAATCCAAAACCGGCGTGTCCTATCCACAAACTTCTACACTTTGAATAAATAAAAGGACAGTCCATGGCTAGATGAGAAGGCGACTTGCAAATTTGACACTTGCAATGATGACTCTGTAAGAGAAGATTATATTAGTCGTGGGTCATAGTAGTGAAGATCATATTGTTAGTAAATCTACTTACTTTGCAAATAGAGGAAGATGATGAATTCCCCATCCTTTGTGAAGCTTTAACCGTGCTTTCTTTCTTGAGAGAATGATTTTTGTTATTTGGTTCTTTGGTTTGTGTATAATTTTCCAAAGGAATGGGGTATTATATAGAGATGAATCTCCAACGGTCTTATTTTTCAAAAAACTAGCCGTTTTTTTTTAATTCATCAACTACCGGCATAGACTTTGTTATATATTGAATGCCGGTTGCATCTACCCACAAGTTTGAAGTGTTTTAAAACCATGCCTTATAGGTTGCATATTTGTCGCAATCTCTGTTAAAATTTTTCCTATTACCTAGGCATTGTAAGCTTATCAGATACAATGCCGGTTGTATTTACCGGCGTTGTATTTCACAGTTACGACAATGCCGAAAGTTATGTAATTTCAAAAAAACTAGCCGTTGAGGTTTTTCTCTATATAAAGAGAGCTAATTCTTGGACCCAAATAGCAAAAAACTCGCGTTCTTATATATCTCCTTGAGAATCTTAACTTAAGAAACCCTAAACCCTAGAATAGTCATCTATAAATAGCTTATTATAGAACCTAATCCCACATACAACAAATGGCATCGTTTGAAGCCAACGTGAACCATATTGTAACCAAAGTCACTGAGTACCACCAGTTGGGGGAATCGGAAACGGATTCTTCTTAAGAAGAATGATAGTTTAGTGTAATTTGCTTAGGTTTTTAGGGTATCTAGTTAGGTATTTAAATGAGTTTTGTGGGTATACCTCTATGTAAGCCCTCACGAGACTATAACTCGTCCACTTGGGCCACCAAGTGGTTTAAAGGCTTGATGCACGTGCTAAGTGCATTCGTTGTTCCGTCGACAAGGATTACGTTCGAAATAAATTATAGTTCCGGCTTAGTATGTAAACATATTTCAATTGCCTAATGATTCCGGCTTAGTATGTAGTATATTAATCTATCAATACCTAGTCTTAGATTTACGATAAGTTTATATCAATGCCGGAATGTTCAAAAATCAGTGCACAACGGCTATTTTTTTGAACCATAAACCGACTTTAGAGTCTTGAGGCATTGATTGTAGGTCATACGACAATGCCGGCACTAAATAGCCGTTGCACAATCATCTATATAATGCAATGGATTCACCCATTGCACTTGATACCTCCAATGGAAAATACTTCATCAACTACCGATTCCATCATTGCCATGGAAAAAGCAAAACTCAAGAAGAACAAACTATCCACTCCGTTGGGAAATCAATTATCAACCACCAACTCAGTTTCCCTATACTAGAAAAACTTAAAAGGAAGGGAGAAACCACCAAGTCAATTGCCGCAATGGAAGAAGAGATACTTAAGAGAAAAGAGAAGAAGAAGAGGAAGCAAAGCTTGAACATTATCGCAAAGAAGCTAATGAAATCCTTAAACGCCAAAAACAATCTAAGATAGAAGCGGATGTCGAGGAAGAAACCGAGTGGATTAAAAATTACTACAAAGTATCCGATTTCCAGGAAGATCACCGCCCTTCGAATCTTTTTTGGGGTCTTGTTAGGACTGGTCCTTACAAGAATAACTACTTTGAAGGTAAGAAAGGCCGAATGGACTACGGTGATCTCTATGTACAAAATCGAACAATTGCACTCATAAAGTTATGTCGTAAATACAACGAGTTTCTTGCAAGATACAGAGAATAGGTTTCAAGCTCAGGACGCATATACCAAATGGAGAAAAGAGCCTTTTAGGCATTTCGAAGCGGCAATGCTTATTGAATCTCGTTCCAAGAAATGATGTTAGGTGCAATTGGTTTGAGTTAATGTTTTTAAGTGTATTTACATAAGATTATGTGGTCTATGTTATTTATTTCATCAATTTTCTTTCCTTTGCCGGCATCGAAAAATAAACCAAATACTATACCGTTACCCGTGCCTCCGTTGAATTCTGCTCACCAAATACTTATTGTCATAATACCGGCATTGAAGTGTTCCATTTTTCAATGCCGGCATGCTGACAGTTATAAACACAAGTTATGTGGCAATTACAAAACTCATTCATTCCACTTATTTGATTTTACAAACTAATTTATCCCACTTATTTGGCGGTTACAAAATCCTTAATACCGGTTTATGCGTCGATTACACACTCCTTCATTCTATTTAAGTGACGGTTTTAGAAAGGAAATCATTCATTCTCCATTTTTATAGAAAGGAAATCATTCATTCTCAAACCCAATGGGTCGTCGCAAACCCTATGAAAAACCAATACCCAATCTGAAGAAATTGTTGATGATGGTGGTAAATCGAAATCAAAAGCGCAACAAGTGCCTAAGAGTCTCATTGGTGAGGTGGAAATAACAAATTTGATGCGGTAAGTGATGTATATGTTGAATTGAATTTTTTACTTTTAGGGTTTAGCCCATAGTAGAAAACACAAAGTGAAACTTGGTTGTTTAGTCTTTGAAAATCAAATTGAAATTCAGTTGCATGTTTGATTGGCGGTAGAATACAATTTGAAAATCATGCTGAATATATGTCACGAATCAGTTTTTATTGCATGCCTTTACCGGCATACACATTTAATTGAATACCATGCCGGTTTGACGTCTGGCTTTGTTTATTTCATCAATACTATGCCGTTTTAAATGTTAGAATCTACTGTACTAAAATCCCACAGTTACATTTAAGCTTACTTCTTAACAATGCCGGTTCTAAGTGCCGGCGTTGTCGATATGTTAACTTACTATCCGGTGTTACTGTTTAAAAAAATATTCATTCTCCGTCTAAAATTCAAAGACAACCGGCATCATATATTAATTGATTAGAATGTCGGCACCTATCTTTAACTCTGTTAAGTTCGATTTCTATGCTTAGGTTGTCATTATATAACTCGGTTTACATATTGTCACATAGGTCTAGAGCACCACAAAAGAGCAAAGGAAAAGGCAAAGCTGTTTTAGAAGCAAAACGTAAGTCTTCTCGACATAGCCGTCCCGATCCGCTCTTTGCTAAGGTCACAATCGGGATCAACCTATAAGCTACCCAACCAGCGGTGATGATGATGATGAGTGGGAAACATATCCACGTACACGAACGAGCGGGTGGCTCATCCTCACAAGCAGGTGGCTTAGGACAGACCGATGTCGGAGTAGAAGCCCCTAAGATCAGTGTAAAGGCACCCCCATCCCACTTTCCTGATAAGTATGACATGATTCCAGATCATGCGATGATGGCAAACATTGGGGTGAACCGATAAACCCGCAACTCTTATTTGCCTACAAATACTCTTGGGCTCGCGGATATATCAAACTTATGTAAGACGTTTGCATCTTGTTATTATATTATTTATCTGTGATCAAGTGAATGTAATTTACTTATTTGTGTTTTTATAGGACCACAAGAATGCCTTCCGTTAGCCGCCATCAACAATCGGATTTATGGCCTTTGAAGCTTGAGTGTGGCCATTAAAGTCGTAGTCAAAGCATCTCGGTTGTATCTGCGATAAAAAATTATGTGGCCATTGATACCGTCACGGCAAAGCTGCTTTTTTTTTGGAGAGGTTTTATGGTGAAACGATACCATGCATTTTCCTTTTGGCGAGATGACCATCATCCCTGAAGATGTCCAAAGGATAATAGGTCTTGAGGTTCTCGGGAAACCCGTTAAGGTAGGAGATGACTCTAAGGACTTGGAATGGGACAAGATCTATGAACCGACTAAAAAGTTGTTTGGATGGGACAAGGAAACCACTTTGGCAAATATGTACAAGACTAGTCGTTCCCAGGACAAAGACTATCACATTCGTCAAACTCGTTGAATTGTTTGGGAACACGAAGAACAAGGAATTGAATCCCAACAAGTCCAAGAATTGCCGCGGCTTATATGTTGTTCATCTTGGGCACATCTATATTCCACAGCGCCAATGGTAATAGGGTGCATATGAACAACCTACAATACTTGGATCCTTTGGAAAAGGTTCATGAGTATTCATGGGGCACTTTGCTTTCTTGGCACATTTTTTGCGAAATGCGTCGAGCATCTAAAGCGAACGCCCGCCAATTTAATGGGAATTTCACCACGTACTCAGGTATAGTCAACTACTTTTTTTGATTGTTGTGATTAAATTTGTTAGTTTCTAATTATTAATTTTCTTATACATATCATTGGAACGATCTTTCATTGGCGTAGGTGTGGGCTTATGAACACTTCACAAAATTGTTCATACGGTATAAAGGATTGAAGATTTTTACTGAATATCAAGAGAATAGGCCTCTAGGTCAGAAATACTACTTCGACAATACCCCAAGGCCCAATAACAAAAAACGGTTATTAGCAATGAGATTGTCTTTGGACTCGGTGGCTGTCCAAGATGTTGTGTTTGACCCATATAGGAATGCCAGAGGAGTTTACTTTCAAAGGCGTGACAATGTTTCATTTTACAACGGACCGTTATTTCATCCAAAAGGATTTGTTATGCACAACCCTCGCCGTGTAATGCGCCAACTTGGGTACAAGCAGAAAGATCTCACGGATACATCTTATCAGAAATTCTCTCATGACTTTCCTCAATGCCAATCAAGTGAGAACCATACTCTCGTGGTTTACGACCCAAAACCTATTCTTGCACATTGGAGTGAAAGGGAAGAAAAAGGACTTGTGTTGGATAGGGCTGATTGGGAATTGGTGAGAACGGTTATGAGACTGAACCAACCTTCCTAAGAGGCCATCGGAAGTTCATGCATCCTTATGTTGTACGCCCGGATATAGTAGTTGTTCCTCCACCACCAGTACATGCATCCACAACTCCGGAAACTGTACCCGCACTTGTACAGATCGTTACGTTGTTGGTACGTACGTCTTGTTCATTGCCATTCTTTTAATCTATGTCTATGAACTTATACAATCGAACATACTAAGTACATGTTTAAAATTTCCTTAACAGCGTCGGCGGATTGGAAATTTGACAAAGTTCTTTAAGAAAAAGAACACGAAAGGAGAGGTGCTGACCCAGAAAAAGAAATGGAGAACGTCGAGCAAAAAGATGGACAAAATTGAAGATCCGAAGGCAAAAAGACTTGTGGGGCGAAAGGAAGAAGAGGGTACAAAAGAAGCCAAGAACCGAGTGATCGTGTGTTTATTCTATAGTATTAGTTTGGTTTGAACAATCTAGTGTTGGTTTATGTTTGTTTGTGAGTCTTGAACAATGTGTTTGCTTGATTTGTTTTCGGTTTGGAACCACAAAACTTAGGAGTTTGTTCTTTTATACATTCTAGTATTTTTATTATATTTTTTATGTTGTTAAATTTGTGTCAAATCCCTAAATTTACGAGTTTTTTTTCATAACCGGCATGCTCGAGAACATTAAACACAATGTCGGTTCTCTAAATGACGAGTTCCTAGGCATTTATTTGTGTTTGGATACTATGCTTGGTGTCATGAATCTCCATGATAAATACGATTTTGACAGAAAACCGGACAAGATCTTTGAGGTTAATGTCAATGCTAGGAAAGGTCACCGAATTCTCTGGAAGTTTTTTCATCATATCCGGCATTGTTTCAAACAAGATTCTACGCCGGTACACCTGTTCGGAGTAGACAATATAAAACACAACTATGCCGCACTGGCATCAAAATATGATTTAATGTTTACAATTCACACTTAAAAAAAAAAAAAAAAAAATTTGCGTACTAGTGAACAACATACATCAAAATTATTCATCGTCGCTTCCACACGTATGAAGTTGCATCTTCTCCTCTTGGAGAGGTTTTTTGATAAGGCCAACGCATCCCAAAATTGGTGATTCTCCTCATACAATGCCATCCATCCCTTCCGGATATTGGGATCTAGAGCCTTGTTTTTAATCATCCCACAAACAATTGGCAATGGACAATTTTCTTTGAGTTTTAGAATAACGAAATGATTACCGTTCACGAACGCCAAAACAACTCTTCTCTTCTTAAGGGATCCTTCGCATTTTTGCCACTTTGGGGTAAATGTACATTCTACGGTGGGGGTAAAATAATGAACAACACATCTAAATGTATCCGCCACTGAGATGCCCACAAAGCGGCATTCTCATCCAATATTCGAAGGAAGAAAGTTCATCTGTTGTTCGGGCCCCAATACTTGAGCATGCATATCATCAAACCCCTCGCCTTCACCAAGCAATTGCTCATAAAAAGCTCCTCTTGTTCACAAGTTGTTCGGCCATCCTCGTTCTAGCATATTTGCATGGTGTCATACCTCTACTAACCGCCGTGTCAAAAGATTCCTAATTGTTCAGTCACAACATGATAGCCACAATTTCCATCTCCGTCGACATCATCCGTATATAAAATATACTCGCCAATAACCTCGGGAAGTTGGTCTATGTAAGACCGTATCTTGGTATGATAACTTCTAATTGTCCTACATTCAGATCCTTATACATCTTCATATTACCCTTTTGTAACAATAATATATCCAAACCATCCTCTGCAATCTCTACACTTGCAATGTCTTCGATATGTGATGGGAGTCCGTACTTCCTTGGCCTACCCCTTCTCCTTCGAACTAAAACTACGTCAACTTTGCTATCACTTTGGTTTGTCACCTCCGCTAGATCGACTATGGGTATGGCTTGAATGGTCACCTTGTTGTTCTTTGTCACTAGATGATGTTACTTTTGGCGGCCTACCCCTTTTCCTTGGAACCTCCGCTAGATCGACTATGGGTATGGCTTGAATGGTCACCTTGTTGTTCTTTGTCACTAGATGATGTTACCTTTGGCGCCTACCCCTTTTCCTTGGAACCTCCGCTAGATCGTCTATGGGTATGGCTTCGGAATGGTCACCTTGTTGTTCTTTGTCACTAGATGATGTTACCTTTGGCGGCCTACCCTTTTCCTTGGAACCTCCGCTAGATCGTCTATGGGTATGGCTTCGGAATGGTCACCTTGTTGTTCTTTGTCACTAGATGATGTTACCTTTGGCGGCCTACCCCTTTTCCTTGGAACCTCCGCTAGATCGTCTATGGGTATGGCTTGGAATGGTCACCTTGTTGTTCTTTGTCACTAGATGATGTTACCTTTGGCGGCCTACCCCTTTTCCTTGGAACCTCCGCTAGATCGTCTATGGGTATGGCTTCGAATGGTCACCTTGTTGTTCTTTGTCACTAGATGATGTTACCTTTGGCGGCCTACCCTTTTCCTTGGAACCTCCGCTAGATCGGCTATGGGTATGGCTTCGGAATGGTCACCTTGTTGTTCTTTGTCACTAGATGATGTTACCTTTGGCGGCCTACCCCTTTTCCTTGGAACCTCCGATGAGTTGGCTTTTGGTGTGGATAAGGATTCCTGGGTTAGTTGTTGACTTAGCAGTTCCTTCGGCGGCCTACCTCTTTTGTTTGGAAACTGCGCTTCCACGAACCTTTGTTCCGAAATCTCACATGCGGTTAGATCTCGTTTCTTACTTGCCGCGAGTTCTTCTTCACGTTGAGTCATTTCTTTCAATTCTACCCTTTGTTTTTTTCCTTTTTGTTTTAGTTTGTGGTCTTCCTGTTGGATCTCCCTTTCTTGGCTCTTCGCTTTGTGCGATCCATGGACGAGCAATTAGCCTTAGTTGGCTCAACAAGACTTGTAGGCTTACCGAGGTGCCACGAGAGTAAGCTTCGAAGAATTCCTTTGCTTCGTTCGTATCCCATGGAGATTGCCCTGGATCTCCCGAAGGGGGAGGATCGAAAGATAGTTGCTTCCAAAACGGATCAATAACCTCCAAAGGTATCAGTTTTTCATACTTCACAAGCATATGACGACATGGAAGCCCCAATGAAGACATGTCGGGACAAATACACACATCACCCGGTTTTCCGTAATTTTTCTCATATTCCATTTGTCTCATCATATGTTTTATTTCCCAATGAGAGACGTTGAATTCTATTCCTTGGAGAAAGTTACCATAACGAAGAAATGGAGTCATCCTTTCCATTGAGCTTTTCTCAAAAGCCTCCTTGATCCTATTGATATCTTGCTTAAAGTATTGCTCCATTGCCTCGGTGACCGTAACCACATTGCCTTGACCGGATTGGATGAGATCTTTAAATCCCCCATGAGCGGCCTCGGCACTAGTTGCTTCCGTCTTGAAGTGTCTATACTGTTTGTCCATGCACGTACAAATTTTTCCTTAAACTTATCCAACCATTGAGTCCGATTAATACCGGACGGGCGGTCGGATAAACTTCGTTCAATCGGCAATAAACTTCTCAATCTCTTTTCGTACATAACCTCGGTAAGAGACCAATAAACTTTCTCCCAATCTCTTAGAAATTCCAACCACTTTTTATGATTTTCTGCATGTTCTTTGTCCACTCGCTCCTTTATCTTGCCTCTCTCATCTTCTTCTTCTTCGGGGATAGTTTGTTCTTTCGAACATCTTCCTCTAGTTGTACCATCATTCTCTTCTTAATATCCGCCTTTGCGGTTCAAACAAGGCATGGCAAGTTTTTATCACATTATTACGTATATGATATGTACATAGGAAATTTTGTGCGTCAGGAAGACGTCGGATATTGCTCTCATTAATGCGGCATCGTTATCGATTACGATGACCATCGGAAGTTGATTTTCCCTAGAACAACTTCAATTGTCGTAATGCCCAATGATAATTATGGTCCCTCTCGTTTTCCATTAAACACCAAGCCAATGTGAATGTTACCTTGTCCGAGGTTTGCCCCACGATGTTGAATAACGGCATATTGTATTTGTTTGTCTTGTAGGTGCAATCCATCAAAAGAACACCACAACATGTATTTGCCAATTTGTGAAAGCAACGGATGCGAAATGAATATTTGAAGGGGCTTGTTGTCGGGCCCTCTTTTAATGATACGCGTGTAGTTTTGATCCCAAGCTATCTTCTCAAATTCTTTCATAACGGACCTCCCTTCCCATTCCACCCTCCTAATAGTTGCTTGTGCACTATAAATTGTACGTAGAGAAGACACGTTAGTCTCGTCCTTTTCCTTGAAGCCTCGAGAATTTGTCTCGGTTTGATAAGTGCTTTGGTCAATCTCTTTACATCCTCGAACTCGTCAGGTTTTAGCTTGGCAACTAAGGAGTGACCAACAAAATCTTTCGGATCCCGATGGTTATGACAGCCACAAAACCTCACGGTCCCAATTGTTCATGTCATTTAAACGGAATACAAGCTTAAAAGGGCAATCATTCTTCCTCGTACGAGTCTTGTATACCCTATTAGTCTTCTTTGGATATACATAATCCTTTCTCTTGTGGCTATTCTTCTCCTTGTATTTCCCACTTCTCTCGCAAGCCATCTCAAAACGCCTATTCGAACCTTCGGTGTTCCTCACCAACACAAACATGTTCTTAAGAGCCGTCTCTTTAGCCCAAGCGATTGCTTCCTTTCGATCAGTTATTCCCTACATAAGAACAATTTCGCATTCATTAGAAGGTTCACTACTAGCAATCCATTAGTAATGTTCAAGATACTAGGTGAAAAGTATTATTTGGTCACATACCGGAGGGATTTTATAGCATTCGACGTATCCCGATAAAGCGGCTTTGCATTTGTTGGATCAATATATGGCACCACCTAAGGATCGAATGAAAATTAGTTCCAAACAACATTAAAACACTATGCCGAAACTTTCATGTCTGGCATGCTCGACAATTGTTCCGGCATAGTCTAAGTTTACCAAAACGGAAGACCAAATTTGAAACCTATTCCGGCATATGTGTTTCGTAAGACTACAACGCCGGAAGCAATGATGCCGGCATTATCGTAACATATTGTTCCAAGCCGGTACAAAATTCGGCATTGTAAAGTAATCGATATTGAATGCCGAAATTTAGCTTTGGAAAACATTTATTCTGCATGTTTTTGTAGGTACGGCATTGAAAAGTTGTAACTTAACAACGCCGGATTACATTGCCGGCATTATCGATAGTGATAGTACCACGCCATTACTAAATTCCGGCGTTAATGTTTATTAAGTTTCAATGCCGGTTTTGGTTTGGGATGGAATTGTTTCTGTATGTTTTTCATTCAATACCGGCATGGTAGACGATAAATGAAACCATGCCGGTTGAATATTCCGTAGTATATTCCTTGTTAGGTAAAAGGTTAACTCATCTGACATAGTTTTTTTTGGTCGAATTCTATGCCGGTTGATAATTCAAATTGGGGGATATAAGTGTACCGGCATGGTCGTAGTATGAATACAATGCCGGTACTTGTACTACAAGCATGGTATTCATACAACTACCATACAAGCACATAGGTTTTTTCTTTTGAAAAAAATGGCGGGTTTAAAGAAAAAATTGGATTTTTCGACATCTTAACAGCTTTACTGTGTGTTGGGGATGCTAGTATGTTGTGCAAGTTTACTTTCTTGTGTTGGTTCTTCATGAAACTCTCCATTCTCGTCAAAATCATCATTCAAGGGTGTTGGCTCAACAATGAGTTGCAATTGAGAGTTGTTGTCGTTAGTTTGAAGATTCAAGATATGCTCCTTGTTGTAGTTGAGCTAAAGATTCGGCAGCAGCAATCCTCTCTTCACAATCATCCTCCATTTTCCACAAAAAATTTTTTCTCTCAAAATATTTTTCCCTCCTTCTACTCTCACCTCACTCACCTAAAAACAAATAAAACACACACTAATCATTTAACAAAATCTTAAGATTTTACTAATTATTATTAACCACTAAACCTGATTAGTGAGGGGTAGATTAGGATTTAAAAAATACTTAGATAAGGGTGACCTAATTGATATCTGGATCCAGTTTTTGTCCTTTTCTTGTATCCCCAATTACTTTTTCTATCCCCAATTGCGCGTTCTTCATAAGCCCAACCGGTTGTATAAGTAGTTGCTTAGATTCTTAAATTGTTTTAAAATGAAAAATGTGCCAATTTTTTTACCTAAAAATCTTTTATGAGTAGTATGAATTTCACTGAACTTAGAAACCTTACGATTTGACGACGTTTTGGTATAGTCTAGTACGGACCCGGTCACATGAGTTATTAATACTTCCAGTGTTCCCAATTGTGGGTAGTGTAGAGTATAATTAAAGGCCTGTTTGGATAGTGGAATCGAATCATAATACCTCGGATCATAATGTCTAAAGAAAATAATCCTAAACCCATCGCCTCTTATGGATTTTGAATTACCCTATTTTGGAGAGAAAAATCCCGTTCTCATTGCCCTATATTCTTATTTACTAACCATAGGTATGCAATTTTATTCTCGGAATAGTGAATATATATCATCGGTCCGACCAAACAAACGATAACAAGAATATACTACGAGTCTACTTCTTTTTCCTAGCGTCATTAGGGGCCACTCAAAAGGAATTAGGGGTCAACAATAAAATAAAATAGGGTCACCCAAACCTAAATTGAGTTCACCCCTTATCCTTTTTTTCGTAATGGCAAAATTGCCTTTCAATAATCGGAAATTAAACATGAATTAAGGTAGTTACTTTACATTTAGTTATTGTTAGCAAAATTTTTTTTTTTTTTTTTCGCGAATTTTGGTTCTACCATAATTGGTAGATAAAAATCTATATTATCTACCGATTATGGATGATGTTCTTAGATTTACACTAGCAGAAACATAATCGGTAGATAACTATCTACTTTACCTACCAATTATGGTTGATGTTCTTCGCTTCTTAAGAACTTCAACCATAATCGGTAGGTAAAGTAGATAGTTATCTACCGATTATGTTTCTGTTAGTGTAAATCCAAGAACATCATCCATAATCGGTAGATACTATAGATTTTTATCTACCGATTATTCTTAATTCAAAAAATTCAATTCTTAAGAAACGAAGAACATCAACCATAATCGGTAGGTAAAGTAGATAGTTATCTACCGATTATGTTTCTGCTAGTGTAATTCCAAGAACATCATCCATAATCGGTAGATAATATAGATTTTTATCTACCGATTATGGTAGAACCAAAATTCGCGAAGAAAATTTTTTTTTGCTAACAATAACTAAATGTGAAGTAACTACTGAATTCATGTTTAATTTCCGATTATTGAAGTGAAATTTTGCTATTACGAAAAAAAAAGATAAGGAATGAAGTCAATTTAGGTTTGGGTGACACTATTTTATTTTATTATTGGCCCCTAATTCCTTTTGAGTGGCCCCTAATGACCCAAGGTTCCTTTTGATTTGATATGGTGCTCAATGAATGCAATTATATATCTTGTGCCATACATCATGTGCCTATTCCATTTAACTTTGATTATCCCGTAAACTTGATATCACAAAGTGGCGAAGAGAATTGGATCGAGCTTCAAAATATGCTGTGAGTTTGATTTAAATCAGTTGGAATCGAAGGGAATGGTAATTTTATTATGTTATCCTGGCAATAGTTTTCCAGATTTGGGAAACTAGTTCACACTAGTACACAGTGTAATAAACCAACTGACTAGTTGTGTTGGGTTCATCTCCCCCTAGATTCACTGCCACATTAATGTTACAAAACCTCGTTAAATTGGGGGCCTCCCACTAGAGTACAAAAATGGTCACCCAAACATAATTTGAGTCACCCTTTATCCAAATATTTTTGTAATGACTAATCTACCCCTTATCTAATTAGTGGTAATCTCACTTAATTAGTATTAATCTTACTTAATTAGAGTTTAATTATTATTTTTTTCAAATTTTACGTTTGCAAATCTTCTTCTTTTTTTTTTTTTTTCTGCACAAATATGTATGAAAAGTCGTCATGGTACTTAAGTGTTTCAGTGAGGACTTTAAACAGTCGTTATTGTTTCAAAAACGACCATCAAGAGTCGTCATTGTTTCAGTGACGACTCTAAACAGTCGTTAATGTTTAAATAGTACGACTCTTTTATAAGAAATAACGACGGTTTAGAATCGTCACCGAAACAATGACGAATCTTGAAGGTCGTTTTTGAAACAATAACGACTATTTAGAGTCGTCACTGAAAAATGACGACTCTTGTGGGTCGTTATTTTTAAAAAAAAATTCATGACGACTTTTCATACAAACTTGAGCAGAAAAAAAGATTTGCAAACATAAAATTCGGAAAAAAAAATAAAAAAATTAAAGTTTTGATTTTGATATTAAAATTTTGATTTTAAGAAAATGGTAAAACAATATTTTCACTTTACTATAGATACACCCCTGAAAATTTTGGGGTGCAAATAAAATGGATGAGGCCCCTAATTAAAATCTATGCCCCTCCCATTAAACCAGGTTACAAAAGTATCGTATAATCCTAAATTGGTTCTTCGTATATATACAGTTTTGTGATTTGTAATACAAATATTGCCTCGCTTTAACTGCTCATATGGTTGATACTCAACTTTATTCCAGTAACAAAAATTCTTAATGCATCATCCCACAAAAAACTCCAAAACCACCTTTCACAAAACACATTTTTGCGGGGTGTTTCATGGCATTTATCCACTGTTCCGTGAAAAAGGTTCACTATTCCCCACTTGAGATTCTTTCAGGGACAATGCTGTTGTTAGGTTGTTCTTTTTACGGTTCATTTGAAACCACTAGAGTGATACGAATTTCGAGCTTAGTTCAAAGGTTTTAACTTTGAGATATTTACCATATCCTCTTGGGTGGGAAGCATTTGCCAAACAATCTCCCATGACTAAAGGTATTGGATAAGAAATTAAAACAAAACAGTACTATTTAGAGAATTAAAATTTTACTTTATTTTCTTTGTTTTTGAGAAAAAAGGTTAACTTTTCTGCTTTATTTATTATTGGTTACATCATCTTTATACTTATGATTGTATAATTGGACACTACTGATCTAAATATCCGTGAGGCTTCAACTTTTGGGCCAAATTTGCGCACTAACATTTAGGTATACTCTATGTTTTGGTTATAATCTTTTCCCTTAATTTTATTAATAAATTCTTTCCTCCACGGAAAAACTTCTAAGATACCATGTATTATTAGGTTGATTTTCTGTGGCATCTAAATGTCAAAATACATTTTATGACGGTGTTATAAATTTTACAAATGACCAAATACGGATATACAAACTGTTTATACCCATAGTGTCATTAGAGCAACTGCAGTGGTGCGACTAAACCCAAAGATCAAAGACCAAAAAAAAAGACCAAATTTTAGTTTGGTCCGTCGTGTGACGCAGTGGGTGGCGAGTAAATTTAGTCGAGCGGGGAGTATAAGTTCGCCTGGTGTGGGGCTTAAACTTTATCCCCGCCCTAAAAAAAAAAAAAAAAAAAAATGGGGCGAACATATAATGTCCGCCCTGGTGTGGGATCACATATAATGTTCGCCCACACCAGATCACATATAATGTTCGCCTAACAAAAAAAAAAAAAGGTGGGGGCGTAAACTATATCACTTTGGTGTGGGCGTAAACTATATCCACGCCGGGTGTGGGCGTAAACTATATCACCGCTTGGTTTTGGGGCGTAAACTATATCACCGCTCGACTATATTTGGGTTTAGTCTTTGGTCCCCGACCAAATATAATCGCCCACTGTTCATTTAGTCTGGTATTTGGTCGATGGTCCGTCCCGCTACGCCTGGTTCAGAGACCAAATAAATGGGTTTAGTCGCCCACTGCAGTTGCTCTTAGAGTACCAATTTAACCAGGCATATTATTTACTTCTAAATGTTGTCTCTGAAAACGTGCCCACAATTAACTCGCCTCTTGTTTGTTGGAGCATTCTCAATTTATTTCGTATGAATGGAGTCAGTTTAAAATTACAAACATGGACCGGGTTCCCAAATGCGTAATTAATTCAATTCCCTCTTGCATCTTAGTGTCAAAATACGTTCGCTCATAATATTTTAGTATTGGGTTCTAAATATCTAAATAAAATATCAAACACCATGTTCGCAATAAACTGTTTATATACAGAGGGAGGGAAGTCTCATGAAAATGGAAATGCAACCTGGCTTGTTGTTTAATTTTGAGTATTCATGCGTATACTTGCGTGTATGTGATATTTTCAACGGGTAAAACCACCATATCACTTTTTTAGTGTATGAATGACACGCAGCGTTTAATTTATGTGAGCTTGCAAATTTGCATAATGCAAAATGGGCAATTTTCATTTGCGGACAGATATTTTTCTCTTTACATATAGGGAGAGTTGGTTGGTAACCTGAATTTTAGTTTACCATGATTTTTTGAATATGTAATATATTAGAGGACACTTAGAAAATCTAGACCGACATCATTTTGGACGTGTAACTAAGAAAGAAAGCATTTCGCGTTCGATATTAAAGATTAGGATCTCTAACCTTACTTTTTTATTTTGGTAATGGAACTCAACGAAACAAATGATTCACAAATTTTATGAGATGAAAATGTATTTATAGGCACAGAAAACGTCCGACGTAATACAGTGCACAGGCAGAGGTAGTTTAATTGGAGATTGTTTTCATATTTAGAATCTTGTTGAATTTGACAGGGTAACTCTTCTTTGCCGATCAAAATAAAAAATAGAATAACCCTTAGCTAAAAAACAAAGGTTAACACAGATACCTAATCCACAAGGTCCAATCTTAAGAAATAGATTTTGTACCAAGTAATTAATATTTTGGGTCACGTGACAGGTTTTTGAAACGGTAAGAAAATTTGCAGACCAACTAAGATTCCAGTTACCAACGACAAAGGTATAATCGAAGTTTCCAATCAATTCTCCCTAACCATGTTTATTTCCTTCCTAAATCTTTTGAAACATATCTAATTTAATTCTCTATGAATAAATCTTGTGTGGTATGAACCTATCAGGATTCTCTTGATTTATGATAGATTTGGTAACACTGATATTAGGATTTACTTATTTAAATACAACTAAGTTGCTGATTAGAGCAATTTTAGGTATAATCTCTTTTTTCTTTATTTTATCGGTTAATAGTCTAATGGCTAGTTATAGCCATTTTGATCCCTTATTATATTTTTTTTATCAGATTTAAATCGGAAATGCTATTCATCTCTCCACTTAGAGCTCTATTCACAGCTCAAATGCTAGGTGTTGCAAGAGTATTGGTTCATGACTTTCAGCTAGGACCCGCCACTGGATAAAAGGGTTCACCATTTTAGAGATGTAGGGTTTAGATATCCTGAGCTGTGAGTAGTGTGGTGTTTTTGTGCTGTGAATAGCACCACCGGATTTAAATAGCCTTTGTGGCGATTCGTTCACTTATAGAGATATATACAATAATATCATTGAAGACGCTTCATTCTGACGTGACGTAGATTCAAACAATTTTGTACATGACCCATGGCTTGTGGTGATGATTTTGATTGTGATGTTGCATATTATACCATTTCAACGGAGGTTTAAGATATGAAAATCAAAGAATCTAAATCAAAAATTCAAAAATCAAATAATCCAAAATTGATAACCATGAAGTTTGAAACCATTAGGAAAACATCGATATCCTTTTGTAAATATGTGTATTTTTTATTTTTATTTTCTTTATTAGTTCTTCTATTTTGGAGATCTTATCATTATTTGTATTTTTTACCGTAATTTCTTCATCGATGTACTCAACTTGTATGTAAAACTCTCCAAAACAAATTAATGAAATTGGTTTTTCCTTGAGGAAAAAAAAAAGAGAGAAAGTTAAGAAAGAGAAATATTAGGGAAAAATTTAACATATATGATGAATTATAAATTACTGGACATTGTAAGGTGACATTTTACTGGGATCGACACAGATTTCAAATCACTGAATAAATTTAGATCCATTTGGAGAGGCAGAAGACAAGTTTTTTGATATTTTTCACATAAAAAATTGTAAATATTTGGAGATCCCGTATCAGTACAAATACATCTAATTCTAGATTTCTGAGACTATTAGAAAGACATCTAATCTTCGCCTTTCTTATTATCTTTTTAATAAGGTGGATAGGATTCATGTACCAGGTTGTTCAATTTTCTCTGGCATCTCAACATCTAAGCACATATTCTCGTCATTTTTCTTATCTAATCTAATCGTAAGATGTAAACTAATGCAGTTAAATTTATGCTTTCTAAGAAAAAAAAAATACACTGTCCAAAAAAAAATTTTGTGTAAATACTCAGATAAGTGTAATGAAAATGCAAATATAACCTAACTTATTTTTTTCTCTTGTGGATGTGAATACACACATAAATGGGATCCTTAAAAAAAAGTAATAAACTACCACATGATCTTCTCGTGTACGGTCATGCGAGATGAAAAATTATACGTTTTCTCGTAGAGAATTGGTGGCATGAATAATTTGAGTTTTGAATCACAATACATTCACTTCAAATTTTGTGGCTGATCGATTTAACTTCGATTCTCCCATAAGTTTTGATAATGTATCACTAGTAAGACCACATGCACTAGTACAAATCTTCGCATAGGCCACACTTAATCACCGTGTCCATAGGCTTTTGGCCATGGATTTTTTTCACTCCAAAAATGTGGCATCAGGTGCCGTGACAAAGAGGTACCTTTATGGCTACATAAACTTTGAGTGACTATAAAGTATGATTTACCATGGCTAAAACCCTATAACCGTGTCTATATGATACCCATCTCATTTTTTTATAGTTAAGCATTTTCCCTATCACCGTGGCTATACGAACCTTATAGATACGCAAACTGATTTAAACGTGACTTAATTTTACCTAAAGGCCACATGGAATTTATTTTAACCGTGGCCTACATGATCAATCAGACACGCAAAATTTTTTGTACCATGGCCAATTCATCAGTAACGGTTACGCTAAATTTCTAGCACCATGGCCATAAATATTCTAAAAACACTTAAACGTGGCTATTATTTACCTTTAACGCACGAGAAATCCGTTAAACCATGACGATAAATTGTTTATGGACACGATATATAATTTCCACGTGGCTATAAGTTTACCCTAAAGCCACATGAAATTATTAAACCATGGTCATCACTATCATTTAGACACACAAAAATTTATTTTAACGTGGCCAATTCATATCATATGGTCACGTATAACATTTAGCACCATGGCGATATAGGAATCACCTATATTGGTTCCAAAATAAAAGGAAAATTTCGGAAAAGAAAATAAGAATTCTTGAAAACAAATGAAAATAAAATATTCAAGAAAAATTGGATACATTTGGTTGAAAGATTCACTTTATTAATGTCATCACATCAGAACTATACGGGAATACACACCAACAAGACTAAAAAGATACTCAAACCGTAACAATTAAAATATAAAAACACTACACTAGGAGACATCAAACCATAGGAATATAAATACAAGGAATGGTTAACTAGCTCGTGAAATAATCTTTTGCCGTAGTGTGAGAATCACCTTCGTCTTGTTAATCGGGTGCTCAGAAACCATCAATCCACCCTAACTATAAAACATAAGACCAACTGGGAATGGTGCAATTGATTTAGCCGAACTTCCTTGAATAACCTCACGATTATAAAAAAATCACGGTAGAAGAACCAGCTGAAAAACCCCATAACAACAGATCTCTGTCTTTTCGGGTTGTACTTCAATTACAAACATTGAAGCATTTATCCTTATTGAATTTAGGCCATATCCCCAGCCCGTAATCCAGGTGAGTATATAGTAATCATCATAGCAAGTCATCCCACCTTTGGTAATTCCTGTGTTCCAGAATGCAGTGAATTTTTAGATACACCTTAATCAGAACTCTAGAGGTTCTAAGCAATTAAAGAACACATGAGATAGGACTTACCTTCAAATCATACATGATCCGACCCATGGTCCCTCAAGCAACCAACATGGTATTCCTTGCAAATAGAACAATTACATGACTGTACAAGCAAATATTGAAACTGAAAGGGACTTTGAAGACTACTTTTACCCCTTCTATTTGTTCTATGCTGCACTCTAGAACTGGATAAGTATCCAATCTTGCAACTGCATTTCTTGGACTCCTACAGTTGTTGGAGGATGCTACAGCCAAGACCTATAAGAATCAAACATATGAGCCATCAGTCAGTTACTAACTCTCCGAGAAACTAAAATTAGGGAATGGTTTTGAATTGCAACAAGAAAAAGAAGAAAGAGCAACAACAACAACTACTTTAGAAAGTTGAGGTAACCATATAAATGTAACCTTGATTATGGTTACAAATGTGCTTCCAGTAGGAAACTTATTCCCATACCTGCAAATGTACCGACAAAAATGATTCGGCTCAACAAAATTACTTCTGCAGTAGATTCCAAAACCCAATTCTCAACCTTTATTGTGGTCAATCCACACAAGTGTGACTACTATCAGAGCTTAACATGCATGGCAGAAGATATAATTTGTTTCCTCCCTTGTGGGGTATCATTATCGAATTGTTCAGCTCCATGAGAAGGCAATGATTATTTTCGCCGCAGAGATCACCAAAGAACTGCTTGGATTATATTCCCTATGTGCAATTGTTCCTGGACAAAGAAAAACATGAAGGATTTAGATGAATTCGTAAACTGAGAAAAACATTTTTGGAATTGTTTTGCTATACGACGAAGCTTCAAACTCTTTCAATGTGTGCATCGCTAGCCAATGTCATTGTTAAATTGAATGCATTTCATTCATTGAGCCTGTTTTCATGAAATTGCTTCAAAAAATTATTACAGGCAAAATAGAAATTCAATGATGTAGCTCTGAACATAACAACATAAGTATACTAAAAGCAATAATCAGAGGGTTAGTAGGATCCATGTCTTCATGCGACTTGAGGGTTAGTAGCTTTAGAGCTCTCAATAAAGTCTGCCTGCAAAAAAAAAAAAAAAAAAAAAACATCTCTCTCAAAATTTATTATACATTGCAGATCTAAATGTAAGGTTTAATTCAAGATTTTCAAACTATTCAGGATTCAAATACCCTGAATTCCTTAAATCGACTCCTATATTGCCTTATGTGCATCTCAGATGCAGAAAATAAAATTGACCATCGACAAAAATTAGGTATTAAAAGATCTACATTAAACAACAACAACAACACGTAACATTATCATAGCCATCACCGGAAAAACCCTAAAACCCAAAACCCAAAATCTGGTACAATAAAACTAAAAGAAAAAAAAAGGAAAAAAAAACATATGTAAAATCCTTCCATTAGATGAAACTAACCTCAAAGGAAATATCTTTCGATATAATAACCTTCTTGATTAAATTTCATCCAAATAAAACCTTTGATTCATCAAAGAAAAAGATGGACAGAGAAAACTGAAAATGGTATAATGGAGACGTGATAGATTATACCGAGAAGATAGTAGGTTTTTAAGGTTTTGATTTGGAATTCCGAAGACAAAAGATTAAGCTGGATCTGTGAAGAGAAAACTGCGAGTCGCAGTCTGCGACCATGGCTTTTTTTCTAGATATTTTGTGGAATGAAAGAGAGTGCGAGAGAAAATTATGCTAACCCTGGTAATTTTGACGTGTTCGTTTCGTCATTGAGGAAAACGTGGGGGTAATTGCTAGGTGCGTAAACAGCAACTTTGATTGACTTAGTTGACTACTTAAATGACTATTCCATTTGTGTGCGTTATTAATATTATTGACATAATACTCCAATTTGGATAAGTGACGTGTTTCGCCTGGCCAAATTGGGGTATACAAAATTTAAACCCATCCAAACTAGTGTGCTAAGGGTGTTTAAAAGGTGTTAAAAGACCACATCGCCCATACTATATTAATACAATAAAACAACCATGCCGACTAAAACATATTCAAAAAAAAAAAATCAATTTTTTTTTTCAAAGCTCTAATTATACATAATAAAAAAAAGAAAAAAAAATCAAAACGAATCAAAAGTCGACAGGGTATTTTTTTTGTCGACCTTGCCGACTAAAATATAATCGTCAGGGTATAAGGTTGAATACCGTGATGACTTTTCATCTTTGAAATAATACATAATTTGAGAACTTTAATTCAACTAATTAATTAACTGAACTAACTAACCTAAACACATTATTAGTATTAATTAATCAAGGGTATATTAGCCATTTTAAAAATAAATGGTTAATGGTTGTTGTGTTTTACTTCATAATGACCCGAGTTTTATCTTATTAGGTATACCCCAATTAATCTGGGTATACCCCAATCTCGCCAGGATGTTTTGTTGGGGTCCAATTTGTGGATGTGAATATTGTCTAGTCTCTATCAAAGATGGTCAACTAATTTTAAAAATTAGTAGAACGGAACCGTTGGAAAATTGAATCCAATTTTTCGTATATGAATGGAAATAAATCATCTAACTAGTACTGTACTGGATTTGGATGTTGGATTGTATCAGTAGTTTTAATCTTAACTTGGCGTATTATTAGTTATGTAGTTGCAGGAAATCCCACACTACACCCCTCACTAGATTCAATGTAATTAACTCTTTGAAAGATGTTTAATTTTGAACTTGATTGATTATCTTCTTGAAATGTTTACAAATACAATTAGAATAAAACCAAAGCAATTACAATTACTCTCTGTTTTCTCTCTCTTAATGACTTGCTTAACAATTCGAAAAGATCTCTCCTCTAACAGACTTACTCGACCCTTTATATAGGGTATTACATAGTGGATGACAGCTAAGCTGTCCTTTATTTTCGGAAACAATTCGCGAATCCTCGCGAATGTGTAACTGCTTGTCCTCGCGACACTCCTAAATCTCGCCAAGTCTTCACACTTTCTTCATGTTCTGACTATCGTCATCTATTACGTCATTTATTTACCTCCATGCGACTCCTTCGCGACACAGTCGTTTATTAATCTCGCGAAGTATTGGTGTTGCGATATTATGATCCTACATCTTGCCTCTTTTTCCTTGAATATTGCTTGGAGAGCTATTTTTAAGGAAACATTTGTCAACAAGCGGTGATCTTTGTTGATGAAGGAACAAGCGAAAGAATATCGGACTTGAAAAGTACGTACTTGCCTCTATTCTTTTGCGAAGTTCCGAAGCTTTGCAAGTGAGCAAGAAGTACTATCTCTTGAAGTATGCGAAGCATGAAGTATTCATGAAATAATATAATAAATCTCTTCAATTTCCCACAGAAATCTTCTTAATTTGATTCCTTGAATGTAGGGATAACCGTTTACACGTGTCTAAAATTACTATTTTTACCGGTATATTTAATGTTATCCGGTTACTCTTCTTTCTTCTATTTAAAGGAAAACTTCTTGTGAAAAACACTCTTTCTCTTCTTCTCTATCTTCCTTATCGTCCCGCAACTATTTCCTGCTGTTCATCTTCATCACCTTCTTTTACTATCTTTCTGTTATTGTTTTCATGGCATCCAGGTTCGTTAATTTCATTGATTTTGACTATTCTCTTGATTGATCTTCCTTATTGAAATTACTTCATCTTTGTCATTGTTCAATCATACTTCATAAATATTATTAAATTTGGTGTGAGTACATTAGCAGGGGATGGTCCAAGTACCAATGTGTCACTAGTGTCCAACTGAAAAATTAGATCTGGTTGATCGCAGTTTATGTCAACAGCTTAGGAACTTAGGATTGAACTGTTACCATTCAATTTCAAATCTTCTTTATCGTTTACAAATTTTACAGCATTTCGATAGAACGGGAAGTGTTGATTACTTAAAACATTCATTAGCAACTTTTCGATAGATTGATTGCAAGAATACCATGTTCGTTAGGGATTATATTCAGATTATATTCTCCAAAGATTTCGAAAATGTTGTAGAGATATGTCCGAATCATGAATGCGGTTTTTGTTAGGTGAGTATAGAGGCAAAGTCAGTAGAGGTTAAGAACATCTTAAATGGCATTGTTAAGGGTTACTACGACACTCCTATAACTGAGAGGAACAAGATAAAATACTTTGGCCATGGGCATCTTGTAATGAAAAACTTAGCAGAGTGAAGAGAACCCCTGCCAAGAAGAAATAGAAGGCCTCTTTCTTTGTTGTTCGTTGCTTCCCGACGTTCGGTTTAGGCTTGGGTGTAGTACTTCAGGTTGTGTTTTTTTGTGTTTGGGCTTACTTTTGTCTAATCCCTTATTTGCGCTTTGATTTATTGCTATGTTCGCATGCTAGTGTTTGTGAATATATTTTCCGAAGTGTCGATTTAAAATCTTTTGGTAGTTTGCTTATGGGATCTCTAGATTTTTCGACAATAATGTATCGTTTATGGCACCATATCAAGTATTCTTTGATTATTACCGATAGGTATGTACCTTTGTAATTATAAATTCACTATGGAACACTGGCATGGTCATCACCGTCGATTTTCTATATAGACTCGGGTGTGCGAAATGACACTATTGACTCTAACCACCGACCGCACGGATCACCGTTGGGTTTCAACGTTTTGATATGAACACATATTTATTAGTCATTGCTAGGCTTGTATTTCTGAATTGACTTATCGGTTTCTGCTTTCATTGAAGTGCAAATTGATGTAATTGATCTATTGGTTCTCTTTGCGTTTCAGAATGGATAAATCCTGGATGAGTACTGATATAACGAACAAACGCTATACAGAAGGAGTCGCGGCATTTCTGCGGTATGATGTCAACCATGTTAAGGAGGAGGGTGAGACATTTGATGAATTTCTTTTAAGATGGTAAAACTACCACAACACTTTTAAGATATTAAACCACTTTGAATTAGGACCCAAATTTATTTGGCGATTCTTTATGATTGTGTAAAGTTATTTGCATATATGGAATAATGAAACACTCAGTATTATGAGATTTTTTTATAAATTTAATTTGATGTGTTTTGGAGTGGTTCATTGTGTTGTAAGAAGCTTGCCTCCTTCTTCTTCTTCTTCTTGAATTTTCATAAAATTTGAGCTCATTAATTACGTATTTTAGAGAATGCAGAGGTCATGCACACATCAATATGCATCAACAATAGGTTATAGTAATTGAGGTTCTCCCTAGCCAGGTGGTATACATTATGTTGTGGCTGTCAAGTTGCCAAGCACTACCTGTTATCTGTTATTCCTGTACAAAATTGTCATTTTTTCTTCAAGCTGGACAATCAAATTAGAATATGAATGCAGATACACTAAATCTCATCAAAGATGTTTTTCCCGAAGAGCTGGTAATGAGCTAATGACACAATGCTAAATTTTATAACCAGAACATACAAAAATTTGTTAAAGCAAGAACTAGAAAATTGTCAACTCGTCATTGGACATATATCTAACACTGTTATATTCGTTAGTACAATGTGAGCGCATGGTTCCACTATTGCCAAAAAATTAATAGTTCACCCACAGTGTGGTTGTACTTTGATGAAGTTTGGATGCCCAAAAGTCCTCTTGTTTACTTGTAACATCAATCATAACAACAAATTTTCAGCAAATTTCCCTGCTCCGAAGCTCCGACGACCGACTAATTTGAGGTTCTAAAGTCCTTGTCCAGGTTCCGTTACTTAGAACGCCTATTGTCACCCCGATTTGGATGGCCATGTAAAATTCTTTCATGAAGACTACGGTCACATAAACAAAATCTTTGTGTTCATATAATAATCCTCCAAAAAAAAAAAAAAGTGGTGTAGCCATATGTTGATCTTTTGTCACGTTTTCTAAATGTGTCCATTTCTAAAAAAAAAATATACTATGGACACAAACAAACCAATGTGGCTAAATAAATCTCTTTTCGTTACAGGTTAATAGGTGTGTCTATCGCCATCCTACACGTTTGACACATACATAATTGCTTAATGTGGCCATATTCGCATCTACGGCTACATGTGATGGGATTAGACTGAAAACCATGACTAAATGACTCCCTATGGCTACAGTTGATGGGTTTATGATTAAACCCATGACCAAAAGGTGCACTATGGCTACAAGGTAATACAAAACGTGGCTATAGTTATACTGATAACCAGTAGCCACGCAAATAACCCGAAATGTGGCTAGGCTGTAAACCAAAAAACATGGCCTATGTGGAGGTTTGTACTAGTGATGTGCGATGTACATACTTGAATTTGATTCTTTTAACATTAAATTTGATAATAATTAAAAAAAAAATCTTAAAATAAAAATATTAATATTGTTATTTGTACTCGTTACATAGATAATTCAAAGAGCTTTCCAAATATACTGATTTTGTGAAAAATCCGGTGTGTAGTTTAAAAGGTATCAAGTTTTTAAATTTTTGATATATTTTGTAAAAGGGTCGTAACTTTGTTACTTAATTAGGGTCTGGGTCGAAGAAGATGCAGTTGATGTAAAAGGGTCGTAGACTAACCAAAAATAAGCGGACTTTTTCTATTTTGCTAATCACCCCGACCGTTAGTTGACTTTTACTGAACGTTAAAAAATTGTCAAAGACCTAGAACTATTTCATCTTCTTCCATCTTTCTGAACTAAATCAAGTTATCACTTATTCAATGAAAGAACATCAACAATAACTCCATAAGCAATCCATCTGTCTCGATCAACTTTCATTATAATATATATACTCATATGCTTTAATTCATCAAAGGCATCGTAACAAGAATAAATCAAATGGTAAAATGCCCTTTACAATTTAAAGAACTACTCCCAAAAAAACAAAACCAGTTTAAGGAAATTGCATGTATCAAACATCACTAACAATTACTCCCTCCGTTCCTAATTAATAGGCTGGTTTTGGTTTTAGAGAAAATTAAGGAAATTAAGAGAACTAATCATTGAATGTGGTCTTCATGAAACTTGTCAATAAAAGAAGTGAAGTGAAATGGTCCCATGACATTTGTCAGCAAAAGAAGTAAAGTGAAATGGTCCACATGACACTTGTCATCAAAAGAAGTTAAGAGAAAAGTGGTCCCAAAAAATTAAAGTAACATTTGACTTTCCCAATTAGGAAACCAACCTATTTTTTTGAAACATTTATTTATAGAAACCAGCCTATTATTTAGGAACGGAGGGAGTATAAATTTAGAAAAGAAAGAAATTGAGGACATAAATTGAAATACCCAACTTTTGGGTTCCCAAAATAAATTCGAGAACAAAGTGAGATTAGGCAATCCATCTTTTGCAACGCGATCATGACTATCTCTCCAGTCTTCTATCGTTCTTGTTATAATTCGACCTGACAATCACTTTTCCGTAATATTTTCTCCACCATGTAACAAAACTAAAAATTAATAAAATACACTAATAATTGAATGGAATGTAAATCAAAGATTCAATACCACTATTTTTCATAATCAACAAAGTGAATCCACAACACAATAAGTCACCCAGAAAGAAACTGGTAAAAAATTAAGAAGTTAAACAATTACAGATCTAACCTGAACAGCCTTGACATAGTTTCTATGATTGAATGTTCTTTTTCTGGCTTTCATATTGGGATATTTGTTAGGGTTTTGCAGAATTAATAAGAGACTTTAGATACTTATATTTAACTTCTTATGATAGTTATGATCATAATTAAGGTTTATCAGATGAAAAAAATTTATGTTAATTTCTAGGGATAGCAGTGGTGTTGTGGTTACTAAGGTGTGGATGGGTTTGTGGTGGTGACAGAAACGAAGGAGTTTTTTGACGGGATTAGTTAGGATACTATGTCATTTAATTATTTTGTAAGGGTATTTTGGTAAATATTTAGACGGTCAAAGTTAGTCTACGACCCTAATGCATCAACCGCATGTTCTACGAACCAAACCCTAATTAGGTAATAAACATATGACCCTTTTACAAAATATCTCTAAATTTTTTGATCTATTTTTAAAACAATAGCATTACTGTAAATATATAAACATTGATTTAGTGTACATTTTTACCCTTGAATACATATGTATAGTAGTGGTTGATATTTAAGGTCATATTAGTAATATCGGGGTTACATCAAGCTATTTTGTCCTTCTGTGATAAACCAAAATACCTCTTTTCTTTATATTAGTATAAGATAAGATAAGATGATTGGAGTAAGCATGAACTCTATCTCTATGAAGTGGTCAAGAGAGACGGAATTTCAACGTATTAGTTTCGAGCTTGACATCCAGGGGAAGAACTACGTTGTGACTAGGGGCTAGCTTAAGCCATCCCCAACAAGGGAAAAATGCCATTTATATCATGATTGGAGTAAGCATGAACTATATCTCTATGAAATGGGCAAGAGAGGTGGAATTTCAACATATTTGGTTGGAGCTTGATATGTGAGAATATTTTTACACATAGACATACCCTCTTGGGCCATGTAATAACTTGGTTAATTATGGATATTACTAAATATGTCAGGTAACAATTTGGTGATTTTTTTTTCTTCACTTTCACCCTTGCATACTTTACCCACTTATCAGATTCACCTATAGGGATAGGGTAAGAGTGCTAAACTGAGAACCTATAAGTTTTACAGCTCGTTTGTTCAAGGCATTATAGGTAGTCCATGAATTTGAACTGTAAAATCAGCAAATTGGAACACATAATCTGAAGGTAATTTATCAGGTACACATACCTCCATGAGAAAAAAGGTTCCCATTTCGAGACCATGGTGATCCATCCAATGCCATGTGCATATCGCATCTCAACTCAAACTTGATCATGCATAGTCCTGGGCTGACGGTTTCCACGCCTTAGTGAGAATATCGTGGATAATACGCAACCCATGTTGCATACCATTCACCAATTTAACCACCAACTTATATTTAGAGTTTTGGTTGCTCTCAATGAAGTCTTCGGTAATCTCAACTGTTAAAAACTCATTTTCTAGCAGAGTTGACATACGATTAGTGAGATCTTCTACCTCTTGAAATTCTGGTTGTAGTGAAGATGACGCCATTAAGATCAGATGAAAGAAATATCACATTAAACTTTAGGCTACGAGACAAAACAGTTGACATTTAATGTAAAGACCCTCAAGCTCGTCAATGCTATTAGACTAGTCAAGTAACGGATTAGCCGATAATATTTCGATTAGTCTAACACGAACGTGAATTAATAGAAATTAATCTAACAATGATTTAGATTTGAAATTAGTACCGTTGAATAGATCTCTAAAAGTTATGCGAAATAAACTACTCGAACGTGTCATTCGGATACCAGACGAAGAAGATACAAGACTCGGAAGATGAAGCAAAAATCAGTTGAACTGCGTGGACCGTCACCACTGACTGTCACATGTACGTCGACTTGACCAGACTTATGTTGACCGGGCCTCATAACTAACGGGACCTCTTTTCACTTCAGTAAATGGTCAGCCCTTAACAAAAACTAGAGATTGGTAATAATAAATCAAATTTGGGGTACAGGTGGAGTAATTAACTAATTATTTGTGAATTGTGACCATCTCCTTCATGTGACGAGTGTGGTAAAGGTGGTGGTGGATTGTTTTTAGAGAAACAGAGAGTAGGAGAGAAGAAGGGTTGTCAAGTTCAAAAGGAAACTAGAAACTAGGGGGTGGTATGGAGTTTGAAAGGGGTTAGAAAGAAAATAAAGTTATTGTGGAGAGGTTAAAGAGGATGATGATGTTATGTAATAATGATTAATTATGAGAAAGATTATGAGCAATAGGTATCTAACTAGCTAGAGTGAGAGAGGATCAGAGAAATCAATTAGTTGTTATTAGTGTGTCATGATAATCAAACGGTAGAAGAATAATGATGAAGCTTTTGTCATGGTGTTAATGGTGTTTATGATGGAGATGATGAATATCATAATCTTATGATGACAAGTATTGATCAAACAATCAAGTTAGTCTATATTAACAACGATCGATTCAAAGGATGAACCAGTGGATCTTGGATCTCGAGGTAGGCGTGACTTGTCATCAAAAGAGGTGGGAATACATTTGACTCTATGGTAACCATTGTTGTTTCTTTTACAAAAGTTTATGTTTAACAAAGTCATGCATTTCTGTCTGTACATTCTATGCACTGTTCAACTTGTTTTACGATAATTCTGTTGATTCTGTTAAACATTCCATGGTTTGGAAAGGACCTGTGAAGTTTTGTTGTCAATATGAATAGTTTTGGAAATAAGAATTTCCATTTGTATGCTTAATAGGTGTGTAAGGAATTGGTCGACATCTATTAGGAATATGATAGGCTCCTTCATTTATATCTACATGAATTCTGCTTTTATGCTTAATAGGTGTGTAAGGAATTGGTCGACACCATATAGGCTAATAGGGTGTGTAAGGAAGTGGTCGACACTCAATATATACATTGTTTGACGAAGGAGTTTGTCCATATACATGTTTGTTTATTTTAGTGACTTGGTCACTATTTAATGTTTCCGAAAACATGAATTGTTTTCCAAATCTTGCATATGATTACTTAGAAGTTAAATGTTAATTATTCCCACTTTCGCCTCGAGAGACAGATCGAGTTGCGCAATAAAGCTCCGAAGTTGACTTCTTTAGTTGGTTATAATCTGATATGTTTATTATGTTGTATATTCTATTTGTAAACCAAATGACTATTGTATATGTATCATTTGAGAGAAGATCTTGTATATATATTTCTGAGCGGGGTTAGTTTTGGGTTAAGATTTATAGCAGTTTTCTTCATCAAATGCTTAAGTATATGATTCAGATTCTTAGTGCCTCTTTATTTAGTTAATCTCTTGGATTAGTCAGCTGCTAGCTTAGGGGGCGCTACAAAGTTGGTATCAGAGCTCACTATTAGATCTTATATGGGAAACAATAGGAATAGCCAGTGCCAGTTACTGAACCAGATTAGTATAGAACTGGGTTGGGTTGTGAGATAAATCTTAATTACTAAAAGATATCAATAATTAAAAGATATATTTGATTGATTGATTTGTTTGTTTGGTTATTTGTATGTGTAATTAAGTAAATATTGTAGGGTACACCAATAACTTTACTAATAAAGGTTAGAGAATATTAGTCTAAAAAGTATGAACACGTAGACAATCTAATATTAGAAAAATAGTGAGATCAGTATTATTGATAAATCTTGAAAGTCACATAGAAACTTAGTGAATGTAGTGACTTATATGTAGAATCAACCATTTATAATTACATAAATATTAATAATATTGTTGGGACTTAATAATAATTGTAAGAGTAGTTAGAATAATAATTTAACCGTCAATGTTAGCAATAAAAATATTATAATAATAATAATAGATGGTAATATAGTAATAATAATTTTAATAAAGTAATGTTATCATTTATCGATCAACGGAAATGCTATACCGCTCCCTCCTCGCCTCCCTAGTCTCCTCCCTGTCTCACGTGGCCATATGAGGTGTACAAAAATTGAAAACCACATCAGCTGTTTATCTCTTTCCTTCCGTCTGTTTTTTTTTTCTCTCTCTCTTTCTCCTGCATCTGTTCTTCCCCAAATCCCATACTCTGATACTCATATCATCTTAACGATTGTTGTTTCTCCCCTTGCAAAATAATTCGGAAAGCTTTGCTCAAATATTTTGTATTAATCATCGGAGAACTAACGATGAAAAAAATAAGGAGAGTTTTGTTGCCGATACGGATTGATTGAAGTTGATATGAGGTTAAACAGAAGGAATGGAAAATCAAACAAAATCTTATTCAATAGATTTCATTACTATTTTTACTAACCTAAACATCTATGAAGCACCGATACTGATACGGGGATACGGATACGGAGATACTGATACGGGGATTCGTCAATTTTCAAAAAATGGGGATGCGGGATACGTTGGGATACGTGTATTAATTAAAAAATATTTGATTTATTAATAGTGAAAAGAATCGCATAAAGTAAGAAAATTATAAAATACTATCTGGAATATAAAAAAAAAAAAAAAAGATAAAAAAAAAAAAAAGATAACCCATCACTCATCAATATTGAATAAGAATGTTAGGGTTAGACATTTATATACTGCTTCTATAGAATAATTTTTGATAAATACGAATATATTACATATCTAAAAATATTTAACATATTTTGTATACAAATATTTGGCAATATATTATATATATACTCCCTCCGTCCTAAATTAAGTGTCCGCTTTGACTAAGTCAAGATATTAAGGAAATCGTATAAATTGTCATGACTAGCCCTTGACTAGCCTATTTAATGTTATATTATTACCAAAATCAAATTATTAGTGTTAAAATAAGTAGAAGTTTATTAGGAATTTTATAACTATTCATAAATGTTTTTATTTAAAAAAAAATAATGACAATTAATACAAAAATATTGAGTAAGTTTTTTCCATAAATATGGTGATATTAATTAAGATTTGGATATTAAAAATGATTTTATGATTATAAAAATAAAGGGTATATTTGATAGTTTAAGGGAAAAGTATGTCTATAAACAGAGCGGACAGATAAAAATGGACATACCAAAGTAGAAATTAGGAAAGATAAAAACGGACAGAGGGAGTATATACTATAAGAAGTGTCCCCTCTAGAGTATCTGGGAAGTATCCCAAAAGCATCCCCTACCCTTTTCGTAATTAATAAAAAGGGACACTTTAAATGGGGTGTCCGATACGTATCCCCAAGTGTCCCCAAGTGTCCGACACTGATAAGACGTCCGACACGGATACGTCACCGATTTTGAGGTGTCCGTGCTTCATAGCTAAACATTCATTCAGGTTCCACCGCATCTTTTTATTTCAGGCTATAAAATCAAAATCAAATATATTTCAGACTTGCTACCAATACAACTACCATTAGATCCAGCTTGAAAATGAAATTATTAATCAAATCAACCAAGACCCATTGCATAAGAAATAATATTATCAACAACTGATGAACCAAAATGGGATCTTGACTCTAAATCTTCACTATCATCTAAATCTGTCTCTATTGTTGCATGTTCTTACCTTGTTTGGAAACTTTGGATCAATCTCAAAGCCAATTTTCAAATTTTCTTTCATCTTTAAATTCTTCAATTTACATCAAGATAATCCCAATTGATTTCGATTAACAAATTTTAAATTTCATCTGGTTTTTTTCTGGGAAAATTTGAAGGAAAGTAAAGTACAGTGAAAGATGAGAGAGAGAATGCCTCAGAGAAAAAGAGAGAGACTATGCATGACGTGTTTTTGTTTTTAGATAACTTTAACACTACGTGGGAAGGACACATAATCAGGGAGGAGAGTAGGGAGGAGATTGGGGAGTGGAATAGCACTGCCGATCAATTAGTGTCATATTGAATTTAACTTAACTAAAATTTCATTAAAGATATATAATGATAAAAATGATAATTATAATTAAATAGCTATGGAAAAATTAATAACACTTATCTATGGTTAAATTTTATAAATTAGACTAATGACAAATTAGGAATAGATGTTTTCCGTCTAAACTAGTTAGTTAATATAATACATATTAGGAATTAGTGAGAAACCTTGTAGTATTATTACATAAAACCTTATCTTTTACAGACACAATTATATGCCTTAAATAGGCAATGACAAACACTCAATACAAGACACACAGGTCTTTCACACACTTACAGTTAATGACAGAATCAGGTCAAGTCAACATTAGTTGACTTGACTTACAATATCCAATACACCCCCTCAAACTGATAAGAGCACACATAATCAGTTTGAGAAATTCTAAGTAAGCTATAACTCTGTAAGGCACTAAGAAGTATCCCGCAACCGAGCATCCGAAGTATCTTGTAGAGGAGTATGCATAAGAGAATGTAACAATCTTGAAAAAGTAGGGAAGCAAAGACCTTTCGTAAAAATATCGATCGATCGATGTTCACTAGCAATGTCTCAAGTCAGTAAGAAACCATGCTCAACCAGCTCCCTTATAGTATGATACTCGAATCTCTATATGCTTTGTCCTCGCATGAAAAACAGGATTAGATGCTAAGGCCATAGCACTGGTACAAGAAAGCAAAGTAGGAAGAGCAAATCAAACATGTAACTCGGACAACAAATCTACTAGCCATTTCAATTCAAAGCGAAGCTACGGACATGCATTTATACTCGGCCTCGGTGAGGATTTAGAAACAGATTGGTTGTTTCTTAGAAGACCAAGAAACTAAATTATCACCCAAAAATCTTGCATAACCCGAAGTTGACCTTCTAGTATCGGGCAACCAGCCCAAATCGAGTCCTGTATAAGCCTTCAAGCACTGTAAATTTCCTTTCTTCAGAGTAATACCTAGACCCATTGTGCCTTTTAAATACCTAAGTATCCTCTTAACTAATTGAAGATGAACATCTGTTGGACAATGCATAAACTGAGACACATAGTTGACTCGCAAAATGATATCCGGCCTAGTAAAAGTCAAATATTGTAAACTACCTACAATAGTCCTGTATTCACTAACAAAGATCCAATATAGTACCATCATGTAAAGACACTCTTGCTCCTTTTGCCACTGGTGTATCACAGGGTTTGCTATCAAGCATGTTTGCCTTAGATAACAATTCCAAAGTATACTTATTCTGAGTTAATACAATAGAATCAGAAGTCCTAACAGCTTCAATACCAAGAAAATAACCTAAATCTCCTAACTCCTTCATAGAGAATTCACTTTTAAGAGATGCAATCAAACTATCAACCATGACTGAAGAACTGCCGGTTAACAAAATATCATCAACATACAGTAACAAAATAAGTATGCCTTGCTGAGAGAAGTATACAAACATAAAATTATCTAAGACTGCCTTCTTAAAACCATATGAGATCAAAAAGGTACTAAACCTATGAAACCATGCTCTAGGAGCTTGTTTCAACCCATATAAGCTCTTCTTAAGTTTACAAACAAAATGAGAAGGATAATCTGGATTGATAAAGCCTTGAGGCTGTGTCATATAAACATCCTCATTTAAGAACCCATGCAAAAAGGCATTACTCACATCTAAATGCCTTACTTGCCAATCAAAAGACAAAGCCATACATAGAACTACTCTAACCGTTGTAGCCTTAACCACTGGACTAAAAGTCTCATGAAAATCTACTCCATCCTGTTGATCATAACCCTTAGCAACCAATCTTGACTTGAACCTATCAACTGTCCCATCTGGTTTTTGTTTTATTTTATACACCCATTTACATCCCAAAACATTCATATGTGGCTGTGGAGGTACATAATCCCAAGTGTCATTATTCCTTAAGGCTATATATTCATCTTTCATAGAGACTTGCCAATCAGGGATACTCATAGCTTGCTTAAAAGTTTTGGGCTCAGATAAAGTAGTTAACAATGAAGTAAAAGCAGAAGAAATAGGATATTTTGAAGAAAAATGAGCAACAAAATCTGGAGAAAGTTTAGGCTTTAAAATGCCTCTCTGAGACCTAGTAACCATAGTAGTTGTAGAAGAAGAATCAAGAAGAGAAGGACTCATAGGAGGTAAAGAATTATGAGCAGAGGAAATAGAACCAGTGTCTTGACTCACAGATGAAGAACTAGAAAAATAAAACTGAGTTTCATCAAAAACCACATTTCTTGAAATATAAGTCTTTTTAGATATTGGATTATAACATTTATACCCTTTATGTAATGAGCTATAACCCAAAAAGACACATTTGACAGTTTTAGGAGATAGCTTATCAGCTCTTGCATAAGCTAAATGAGGATAGCAAATAGTGCCAAAAATTTTAAGGAAAGAATAATCTGGACTGGTTCCAAAAAGAACTTCAAAAGGAGATTTAAAATTTAAGACTTTTGTAGGAGTTCTATTGATTAAATAAGAAGCAGTTAAAAAGGCATCATACCAGAACTCTTTAGGACAGAAAGCATTAAACAGCAAGGCATTACCCATTTCAGTAATGTGTCTATGTTTTCTTTCAGCTAGACCATTTTGTTCTGGTGTTTTAGGACAAGAAATATGAAGCTTAATACCACTATGTTCAAGAATAGACTTAAAAGATCCTTGAACAAGTTCAGCAGCACCATCCACTTGAAAAGAAATAATCTTTGTAGAAAACTGATTCTCAGTATGTTGTTTAAAATGAGCAAAACACTGAGAGGCATCAGACTTAAGTTCCATTGGATATATCCAATTGAACCTGCTAAAATCATCAATAAAAACAATGTAGTATCTATAACCTTTCAAAGAAGAGACAGTTGGACCCCATACATCACAATGAATAAGAGCTAACGGCTTATTTTCATGAGAGGTAGATAAAACAAAAGGCAATTTCTTGCTTTTAGCAAGTTGACAAGGATGACACAAAGATGAAGAAGGAGAGGATGACAAAAGAATCTGTTTCAAAGAATGTAGCTTTTGAATAATAAGATTTGAAGGATGACCTAGCCTGTCATGCCAAACTTGAGAAGGAGCAGACAAAGAGGCAGTCAAGACAAAATGTTTAGATGGAGATAAAACAGAATGATTTAAAGGATACAAATTGTTAACTACACTACCATGAGCAAGCAAAACATGAGTATCCAAATCCCGAATTTCATAACCATAAGGAAACAATTTAAAATAACAATGATTCTCTCTTGTAAACCTAGCAACAGACAACAGGTTATGTTTCATATCTGGTACTAACAAAACATTATTTAGCCTGAAACTAGTATTAGGTGTTGAAATAGTCGAAGTTCCAGTAGAAGAAATAACAAGGCACTTACCATTGCCAACTTGAACTGAATCTTTGCCTTTATAAGAAGTAGAATGCTGAAGTAAACCATCATTGCCAGTCATATGAGCTGTCGCCCCTGAGTCAGCTAGCCATTGTGGAGATTCAGACGTAGAAGGAGCAGAAGGATTTGAAAAATGCATATCCTCCATAACAGAAAAACCCTGTTGTGTTTGAAGCTGTTGCTGCTGAGCCACATTTGCAGAACCATTAGTTGAAGAAGATGGTGGTGGATAATATCTAAAATGGCACCTGCTAGCATAGTGACCCCTTTTTCGGCAAATTTGACACTCCACCTGAGAATAATCTCTCCTTCCATTTACAATCCCAGAAGAATTCCAATTTGCATTGTTATTGTTCTTGTTGGTATTAGAGTTCTTGTTTGAATTGTTATTATTCTTTCCTCTACCATAACCATTACCAGCATTGTTATTATTAGTACCATTTCTTGAATAAAACCCTGAAGGATGTTGAACATCAAAAGTTGAACTTGTAACTTGATGTTGTTCAGTAAGCCATTGCTCATGATTTAACAACCGTGGTTTAATCTCAGCAAAAGTAAAGGGAACTTCTCTATTTTGTGCAGAAATCACAAAATTATCATAATCTCTTCCTAAACCATTTAACACATACATTATCAAATCTGACTCACACACCTTCTCACCAATAGCAGCTAAAGAATCAGCAATACGTTTAATATTTTGAAGATAATCTTGAACAGAAGCATTACCTTTCTTGCAACTATGTATTTGATTCCTCAGCATACTTTTACGAGCCATGAATTGATTCTTGAATCTCACTTCTAAATAAGACCAAATCTGTCTAGCAGTTGATAAACCCAATACATCAGCCGAAATCGAAGGTGTAAAAGTTGCTTTTAAACAACTCATTACAAAAGAATCTGCTTTCTTCCAAGAGACCCATCTTGGATTTGAAGCAAGATCTCCATTAATCAAGATCTGTTTAGCAGGTTCTACCTCATCACCATTCACATACCCAAATAAAGAAGCAGAATACAGAATCGACTCAAATTGATCTCGCCAGATAAGGAAATTTGAAGAATCCAATTTTTCCGAGACAAAATTACTAATATTTGTAAAGGGGATAGTAAAATTACCATCATTAGCAGCCATATTCTTCCGTCTTGTGTATACAATCAGAGGATTAGCAGCGGACATGAACCAATTGCAGACCAAAAAATTTTGATGGATTATGTAGAACCCTAAATTGTTTTCTGAATCTGAGAAATATTATTGATAAAAGGATTGTTGAAGTGAAGCAAAAGATTATTAGGAAAAGATTGTTAAGAAACTGACTGCTTGAAAAAAAAATATTAGAAAAGATTGTATAGCAGAGAAAGAAAAATCAGGTCCTCTGAATCAGACCCAATGATACCATGAGAAACCTTGTAGTATTATTACATAAAACCTTATCTTTTACAGACACAATTATATGCCTTAAATAGGCAATGACAAACACTCAATACAAGACACACAGGTCTTTCACACACTTACAGTTAATGACAGAATCAGGTCAAGTCAACATTAGTTGACTTGACTTACAATATCCAATAATTAGACTTAAGGAAGTGAGGATATAATATATAAAATAATAAGACACTTGTTAGAAATCTTGTACCAAAATTATCTTTGGGCTTACAAATAATCTAGTAGATCTTTAAAATGACACAAATATACGTGAAGTAGTAATAATTGTATTCAGATACTTAGTGTAATATTAGATATAAAATAAAATAAATTTGTACAATAGGATCCTTCTTGGAGGAAGGACTTTCCCAGCAGTAGTAGACGACAGGCCGGATTTGGAGGAGCAGGCAGCTTCTACGACAATCCAATGGTTACGGCAATTGAATCACCCAAATGTGCAGATTGACAGTGACAATGAGAAAGTCTTGGAAGCAATCTCTCTTCAAGTGTTAGATCTCCGAAACGATCGAATCAAGCTGCATGGAAACAACACTAAAAACTTCATATTATGCATTAATAGTTTTTTGTAGTATTAACCTTATTCCAGTAGTTGAGAACCATATAGCTCGCAATCTAGCAACTAAGAGTCTTAACTTGTCTGTTTTTTGTAACTAGTATCCTCAAACTCTCAGGAATTTTCTGCCGAATCTAGTGAGACAGGAAGGAAACAATATTATTGTCATGTAACTTGCAGGGCCATCCCTGTTTCTTTTATTAAAAAAAAAAAAAAGAGGAATCAGAGAGAGAAGAGAAGAATTGAAAAGATAAGATAAAAGAATCATAACTTAAGTGGTTTTTACCAGGTTAAAGGTCCTTTTTTAACCGCAAAAAGGGCAAGGTATATCAGCAAAAGCAATTTATATCACAAGGATGGTGACACTGACACAACTGCAAAAGGAATACAAAAAAAAAATGGAAATTAAGCAAACAGAGCTTTCCAGTTGTTAATACCAATTGTATGACAAACATTTTACATCGTATAACAAACATTTTACAATTCTTTGATTCCAATTGTATACCAAAAAATTTAAAACGAACATACCAATTGTATAACAAACATTTTACATCGTCAATCGGTGTGTCTGTAGTTCGGTACTTGCATAGAAAATGTCTTTGATTCCTTTCTGACCAAATCCTCCACCACGTGGAAAATGGAAACAAATCCCATAACTTCCATTTCTTAGCTTTGCTTCATCCCATAGTACGGGGATTTTACCGAATCTTGAAATACCCATTAGTTTAACTTTGACACATCCAAAGCAGAAATCCCAAATTTGTTTTCTAATCTCACAGTGAATAAACAGATGAGAATTGGACTCTGTATTTTTCTTGCACAATAGACACCTGTTAATCACAATAGCATGTTTCATTTTTTATTTTTATTTTAAAATTATCTTTGCCTCATACTAATAGATTTGATTCTGAAAAAATAATTCCAAAAGAAAAATGCGGTAACTTGATGGTAATTTTACCTAAAACTCGTACATGAATTATGATTAGCATGAATCTACAATTACACTTATAGACCATGTAGACTCGTCCAAATGATTTACATGAGTTTCGTCCCCATACATTATACTCGTCGGATTAGCTATAACCAAACTAACTGGGGCTAGCTAGGTGATAAAACAAAATAGAGTATTGGAACTAAAATTTAAAGCTCCTTAACCACATATTTTTTATAATGGCTAATCTGTGTCCTTACTTAATTAAGAATAATCATACTTCATTATGATTAATCTTAGTTAATTATAAGAGAAAAATTACATAGAAAATCACCTAGCTTATAGCTTATGCTTGAATATGATCCTATAGTGCATATCCATATGTAATTAGAGAAAAAGTGATTTGTAGATACAGTACATATCATCATATACTGTAAAAACTAAATACAAATCCAATACGGAAAAATGAGTCATTTGTCCAAATATTTTTAAAACCTGGTTCAAATGGACGAGTAAAAATTAGTATGGGTGAAATGGACAAAAAAAAAAAAAAAAGTAAGGATGAAACTGGATACATCCTGACTTAAACTTAAAAAATAGCAAGGATGAAACTGGATGCATCCTAATGTATACTAAAAAAACAAAGTATTTGAAAATGGGTAGGATGAAACTGTTTACATCCTGACTATTTTTGTATTTTTGTCCATTTAAACAGTATCAAAATCTAAATGTCTTTTTCACCTAGAATTTGTTGATTTTGACCTTTTTAACCAATTTTGTGTATCCGTAAGAACATTGAACTCGGTGGGTCCCCTATGGTACCAGGACTGCAAAGCCCAAGTTCAAAAGTAGATTTTAGACATCATCACTAAGTTGTAGGGAACTAGGGATACTCGGCAAAAAATTTTTTTGAGACAATCGCCGTCGACGTTTGTCTTCTATGCTACAAGGATGGGGAATCCGCCACTCATTTTCTTCTTCATTGTCCAACCCCCGCGGGTATATCTGTTGGTATATGGAATCACTTCTTGTCCTACGTTGAGTTGGAGCAAGTTATGTCGGATTGTATTTACTTAGTCATATAGAGTTAGAGAATCGAAGACCTCTCAACAGCCGGTTAAGTTTTGTGGCAGGTCCTTCCAGCAGCCCACTTGGACAATCGGGACGCATAAGGAGAAATTAATATTTGAAGAGTCCATTTTTGGTGCGAACATGTCAAATATTTTTGGTGCAGAAACTTGGATGTTTTGAAAGGAGTATCGTTGGATACCGTGATGTCCAAATGGGAACAATTTTTTTGTGTCTATTTCCTACTTTCTGTATTTAGTTGGGTGTTGGGCTTACGTGAGTCCATACTACTCTTGGGCTGTATTTTGCTTACTTCAAATAAGTTCAATCCATATTTTTGTTGTGGAAAATAAAAAATAAAAAAAATGAGATAATCCAATATAAGTAAGCGATAATTTGAGATAAATAATGGTAACTTATTTCACCTAGATGGATAGCCAGAGGGTACCGGACAATTTTCCCGGATATGCAGGTATGGCATAAAATAAAATCCAAGGGCCAAATAGTGTGAAATCTTGGATAATAAGAAGGAGATATTGTTACATATGTTGATTTTTATTCGTGATGATACATTTGGTCATGCGGTAGGTTGTGAATCCGAAACAAAGTTATAGATCACTATGCAAAATCTAGGTAAATGTGCAAATTTAAGGTAACAATTTAGGTTAGTCGTAGTTAAGATTTTATTAACCAATACAAATTTTAGGTCATGAGAAAAAATTTGAATCACTAAAAAAAAATTGAATCATGGGAAAGATTTTGAATCACTAAACAAATTTTGAATCAAATAACAGAGCATGGGACATTAAGTAATTTTGCAGTCATCAAATTTCGGATATGACAATTATCGGTCACGAGAATAAATTAATGGCAATAACAAATTATAAGTCTCAGAACAGATTTTTGGTCATGACAACAGATTTTAAGCATCGATGCAGATTTCTAAATTTTAAATCACTAAATTAATTATAATATGGAAGTCGTACGGTCTTAGGCGTTTTGGAAGCTCTCATGGAACCTAAGATAATTGGGTTCTACGTTGACCGTGAGAGATCCCAGAAATATATCCCGAAAGAAAGATCTCCAGGGACCCACCAAGAGTTTAGCAGGGCACGTGTTAAAGTTTTCCTCTTGGGATTTTTTGCCGGGATGTTTTACAGTAAACATAGAATTATTGAAAATATTTAGACTTCCAAATTTCAACACTTGTCAAGGAAGACGATATATAAATGTCATCAAAATCAATCTCATAAAGTTTAGGACGTTCATACATAATTTAATCTATTTTAATTCTTTTTGTTCAAAAGAAAAAAAGAAAAATCGTTGAAAACTCACAAAATCTAGTATCATCAGTTGCATTTTTTAACACTTTACTCCTTAACAAAATGTTGGCGTATACTTTGGTTTTTCTTTTTGAGTGTTGGATGTGGGTGTAGACTTCCCCTTATTCTTTCCTTCGAGCAGAAAACCCATTAATTATCAAACTATACTTATCTGCTGACTTCATCGGATGGCTCCGATGGTTATCGAGTTAATTCAATTTCCTCCGGCGTCTCAGCAAGCACCCATTTCACCCATAACTTTTTGAGAAAGCCTATATGACCATCATCAGAAAAAATTGTTTTAACTATTTACCAAGATAATTATCATGAAAATGCGACCTAGCTTGTATATTTTACTGTGGACATGTATTACACACATAAGTGAGATTCCTGAAAACCATAACTACCACGTAATCTTTACGTGTATGATCATGCGAGACTAAAAATTGTACATTTTCTTATGGGGAGAGGACCATGAGTGGTGGTAACTGGTAACATGAATTATTCATGATTCTGAATTCGACCTCAAGAAAAATCTTTTCAATTCTAAAATTGAGATATCGTGACCATGATCACTCGCTATATTTACACGGCTAACGTCATCAAGAAAAAAATTAACAAGAATCTAAACGAAATTAACTAAATGGTTTCTTTATTTTCTTCGTTTCATAAAACCGAATCTGGTATGTATAATTAATTTCATTGCATTTAATTCCTTTTAATATGGTGCTCAATAATTAAATGCATCTTTTGGGTGATACAACATGCCCTGAATATATGTTTAACTTTGATTTTGTAAGCATAGTTGGAATCTATGAAATGGGAAAGAGAGTTTGGAGCTTCAATGTATTTGGTTTGAGCTTGATCCAAATCAACCGTAACTTTACAAAGTTATATTGGCTGTAGTTTTCCAAATTGGAAATATAGCTCATTAGGCCTATTCCTTGCACCATGGCTGAAAATATTATTTGGTATACCAGGTGGCTACTATGGTAAAAGGGTTAAGCGGTCGAGTTGCTAGCGACCTTTAATGTGAATATCTCTAGCGATATTAATATTATCGCCGACGATATTCACAGTAACACTCGCGAATTTATATCGATATTTTCGAATTTAAATTTCACAATCAACAATGGTGAGTTCTAACGAAGAGAGGCATATTCATATCAATAGTTTAAAGATCATCAACAAATGCATCAATAGAGGTTGCAACAACTTCATGATGAGGAAGAAGAAGATAGAAAACTAATTGAAACTTTGATGCTCGTATATTCGGGATAAATACCTAGAGTTCGAGAGCCTGAAGAAGTATTCTCAAGAAGATATACATATATAGGGAGGGAATTTTACCACCAGAAGCTAATGCACAATTATTTTCTTTCCAATTGTGTATACTCTAATCAAGATTTCCAACGGCGATTCCGCATTGCCCTGGCACCTGGTGATAATGATTATGTCTGATCTTTGTTAAGTAGAACCTAGATTTGATTATTAGTTTGATGCACTAAATATTATAGGTCATAGTCTTGAACAAAAATTTACTTCGACTCTATGAATTCTAGGTTATGGGAAACTGGCGGATGCAAACGATGAGTACCTTTATATGGCCAAGACAACTTTATTCAATTATCATTCGTTGTTTTACGAAGTAATAATTAATCATTTTGGTCCAACATATTTACGAAAACCAAACGAGGAAGATGTTAGAGAAATATAAAGGGAGAATGAAGATAGGGGCTTCACAGGAATGCTGGGTAAATCTTGATTCTATGCATTGGGTATGGAAGGGATGCCTTAATTATTGGGCGGGTCAATATAAGGGTCATTACCAAAAACCAACTGTTATCTTTAAAGTTGCTGCTTCTTATGATTGTTGGATATGACTTTTTTTTTTTTGGTCTTCTGGGTTCACAAAATTATATGAATGTGTCGCACAAGTCGCTATTGTTTGAAGATCTTAAGTATGGAATTTGTCCCCAAGTTCGTTTCTTAGTCAACGACAATCAATATACTCATGGTTATTATCTTGCGGATGGAATTTATCCAAAATGGTCAACTAACTACGAAGATGAAGATTTGGGGCCCGAGATTCAACCATCAAGAGACTTTCATGCAAGAAACTATGGGCAAATGACTAATTACATGCAGAATCTGAATCTGTATCAAGGGTTAAGAGAAGATCTGAGAGTGAATATTTAGAAAGAGTATGGAAGAGCCGTGGGCGTCATTATTAAGTTTTCTTTTATATTTAGTTTAAATATTTATTACTTTGTTTGTTTGTTATATCAATTAAGTTAACTTATTACGCAGAATGTAACAACATTTCAAATTAAATAACATTTGAAAATGAAAATAATAATCAATTATCCACAAGTATTACTACATCGAACTCATCATCCTCGTCATCATCATCAGCTCAGTTGTTATTAAATCCATCTTGTTTTTCAACATATGCTCGGAGCTTGTCAAATTCGAGTTGCCACACATATTTTTGTTGGGAATTCATAATTGAAGTGTCCGCACCAATAGTTTTATGCTTGTCATAATTATGGAAAAAAAAACTTCTTGAGAAAGAAGACTTTTTTCATCTCTCTGTTTTGAATTTCCGGTCAACCGCTCTTTGCTTCTCTTCGATTTTTTGATGTTCCATAAACTTTGCCATGATAAAATCGTCCGAGCTCCCTCCCTTCCTGAGCTAATCATCTAGCAATTTTTGCTTTGTTTCTTCCAGTAAATTTGTTATTCCCATCATCATTAACACATAAGTTAGCATTTCGATTTCTTGTGGTATTTGATGAAGAAGTTTGATTTGATGCACCTGGTGCAAATGGTGAAGAATTTGGTGTTGGAGGAGAAGAATTGTATGGTGATCTTTCAGGTACTTGCTGCTGATCTGCTAACACATCTGGATTGTATTTACTCAACACTTTCAAAATATGATAACAACTTTCGAATTGAAATTTTTTCTTATTTTTGCATTGCCATTATGTACGAACCTCTCTTTCAACATCAACTTCCACAAGACCGCCCTAGCTTGGCTTGTGAAAAAGCGGGGGTACAACAACCACACCCAATATTTCGCTTAGCAATCTGTATGGACAAACTCCAATATACTTTCTAGAGAACCAACTAGACAGTCAGACTCAATCTAGAGAAAAGTATATCAAAGAGTTTATATCTCAATCTCTCGATTTGATCTTTAATCAAGCAAATAGAAATCTGTGAGTCTTTATCAAAGAGAAATAACTTGGATGGTACCAAAGACCAATATCCAAGTGTCAATCAATTTAAATCAACAACCAAAAGGTTGGATATTCTAATTGATTGAACAACGCACAACCTGTGATATTTCAATTATATAAACAAATATAATGCGGAATAGAAATAACACAGACACCAGAATTTTGTTAACGAGTAAACCGCAAATGCAGAAAAACCCCGGGACTTAGTCCAGATTGAACACACACTGTATTAAGACGCTACAGACACTAGCCTACTCCAAAATAACTTCGGTATGGACTGTAGTTGAACCCCAACCAATCTCACACTGATCCAAGGTACAGTTATGCTCCTACGACTCTGATCCCAGCAGGATGCTACGTACTTGATTCCCTTAGCTGATCTCACCCACAACTAAGAGTTGCTACGACCCAAAGTCGAAGACTTTAATAAACAAATATGTATCACACAGAAAAGTCTACAGTAATAGATAAATCCGTCTCCCACGAATATACCTATGAGTTTTTGTTCCGTCTTTTGATAAATCAAGGTGAACATGAACCAATTGATAACCCAGACTTATATTCCCGAAGAACAACCTAGTATTATCAACCACCTCACAATTATCTTAATCGACGCAGCGAAAAAAGATATTGCGGAATCACAAATGATGAGACGATGTGTTTGTGATTTCTTTTCTATCTTGCCTATCGGAGATATAAATCTCAATCCAATTATTCCAATTGTACTCGTACGATAGAAACAGCAAGATCAAATCACACAACTACAAGAAAAGTGGTATCGGTCTGGCTTCACAATCCCAATGAAGTCTTTAAATCGTTAACCTGGTTTAGAGAAGAAAACCCAATGAAGTCTTTAAGTCAATTCCAATTTTACTTATTTCACTAAACTTGCTCGTTAAAAGGTTACGAGCCTACGAGTGGGTTTTGACGTAAACTGCATTTGTGGTGACTTGTGATTAATGTCTTTCTTGTGTTATGGACTTCTAGATTGAAATTTTGCTTGGGTGGGTAAAAGAAAATAAAAATTATACATGTAGAGGAAGCAAAATTTTGGGGGTTAGTCATAGAGCAATGGATTGGATGCTCATTCGAATAGTAGTCCTACATGGGCTACTATTCTTTGGTGAAAGAAAAGTTGTTCTGGGGGGTGGGGTGGTGGGGTGGTTAATCCTGATCTGTGACAAAATCGTAATGGCAAATTTTGAGTCATGATGCAAATTGTATATCCTATTGTCCTAAAATAAATGGTAGATCTTTTGGGCTCATATGCAGACTTTAAGCCATATTTTAAATGAGTTATTTTGGCTGATGGTCCAAATATTGGTGTTAAGAGTTTTATTTAAATCACTAAACAAATCTTCGATCCATCAAAATAAAAATCCATAATCAAATAAAGGAATATATTTTATTACCATGGGATTTGATAGTTTGTCAATTCCATAGTATTTGTTATTGATGGTCAAATATTGGAAGTAGGCGGAGAAGACTATAGAAGAAACTATTTTTATTTTAGGAAAACTATCACAAATTATGGATCACAACGCAATATCGGACTCAGTGGCAAAAGAAACAAGGATCACAAGACTCAAACACATGTCAATAGCACTTGCACCAACGAGTGTAATAAAAAAAAGCATTGTTTCCATTATTTTTGATAAAATTGAAATTATAGATCTTCCATATTACATTGCTTACATTAAATTTTCCATATTAAAAAATAAAAAATCTTGGTAGGGAAGTTGTAGACCGGAATTGATCATAGATAGGAGCAATGCCTTCGTCACGATTAACATTTACAAAGATAAGCCCAACACCTCCAAGACTATAGACATCATCTCCCAAGACCTGGATTAGCATTTTCATCTCCAAGGTAAGAAGTAACATCGCTATTATATTACCTTCTTTATTTTATATTTGTGAATTTCTGCATCTTGCCTAATATTATCTTGATCTACGTAAGAATGTGGATAAAAATCTAAAAATGTAGATTAGAGTAATCCGAGTGGTTAGTTTCTTTGTTAAATATCTTTGGAACAATTTCCAGATGCCCCGACGTCGATAATCAACTCAATTTCCTCCCGCATCTCAGTGCGGAAGTACATTTGCTCCTGATATTTAAATATCGGTTTATAGAACTCTAAAACATCAAACATGTTAACATAAACTATAAACTGCCTATATACATTAACAACTAAATAAATGTCACGAGAAGTGGAAAATCGACACCGGGAATATTTATAGCATGTTTGGATGCAGAAGTAGAAGTCAGAAGTGCTTCTCCAGAAGCAGAAGTCAGAAGTCCAGATTTTTTACTTCACAAAAAGTCGACTTTTCTGCTTCTGGAAGTCATTCTGAAATTCTATTGCCAAACTGACTTCTGACTTTTTGACTTCCAGAAGTCAATAAGTTACTTCTGAGTGTGCATCCAAACAGGCTATTAAACACACTTCGAATGCGGTATTCTCCACTGCTAATTTTGGAAGCTCAATTCGGTAACGAAACTTTATGAGAAAAATGATTTACAATTTTATAAGATGAAAGAATATCCATAGAGAAAAAACGGAGAATCTGACTATCATCACTAAGTTGTGAGGCTGATATATGAAATGATATGAGTAACGGAAAATGGGTCATTTGTCCAAAAAATTTTAAAACATGGTTCAAATGGACGAGTAAAAATTATTACGGAAAATGGGTCATTAAAAAAAATTAAAACACGGTTCAAATGGACGAGTAAAAAATTTTATGGGTGAAATGGACACAAAAAAAAATAGCAAGGATGAAACTGGATTCATCCTGGCTTAAACTTAAAAAATAGCGAGGATGAAACTGGATGCATCCTGATGTAAATTAAAAATTTGAAAATTGGTAGGATGAAACTGGTTACATCCTGACTATTTTTATATTTTTTTGTCCATTTAAACAATATCAAAATCTAAATGTCTTTTTCACCCAGGAATTATTAATTTCGGTCTTTTTAACCAATTTTGGGCACGAGTAAGGATTTGGAAGTTGGGATGCATGAAAATGATCTTAACGATATTTCGCAAAAAAATGTTAGTGAATATGATCTGTGGAAAAGTTATTTCAGCGAAAAAAAATGCTGGTTCAATGTGTTGTGTACATTTTTATATTATGGATTCCAAAATTAAATTTTCTTTTGGCGTGGGAGTAGTTGGTGAATTTCGATTAGTGCGTTTCTTATACCACTAGTTTCTCACCCGTGCGATGCACGGGTATGTATCTTGCTTATGGAATATTGGATGCCCTTGTTACAAAAACATAATAGAAATCGGTAACATATCAGTAAGCATGATACATTTGTTACAAATAAAAAATCAATAAGCTAATATCCGAGTAGGTGTGCAAGAAAATAAGATAACCAAAATTAAAAGACAAACACAAATATAAGCTCCAAGGGAGACACTGCAGTTAAGAGTGAATAGTCAAATGCGGCCAAATGTAACAAATAAAGATATTTTTGGTTGGTTAGTTTGAATTCTTTTAACACATCGTAGTTTGAATGTTTAATGACAGCCACACGGTATTCTAAGGTCCGTATGCATAACATTCTTTCCCAAACTTGCATTTAATAGCCGGTGGCACATATATGGTACGTCTTTTGCCATGAATGATATACCTCAAGGGACTGTTAATTTTGGAGCGTCTTGAGAGTCTTATACTCTTTTAATTATACCATGGCTTGAACATCCTGCTTTGCGCAAATGATGAAAATCTAGGTGGTAAGAGTATGTGAGAAGAAAAATTAACGATAAAGAAACTCAATAGTCGTCGTGAAGAAAAGTTATTTATAAAGAAAATATAACGATAAAGAAACTAAATACTCGTCAAAAAGAAACGTTATTTGGAGAAGGATCCAAATAACGGAATAACAGACATAGAAGTACGTCATTATGCTCTTATTCCCATTAAAAACAACTTGCAAGTTAGGGTGGCCGCTAAAAAGTATCATCTCCAGGGAAATGGCGTTTTCTATAATCATAAAAATCAGTTCAGTGTTGCTGTTTTTTCCAACCCCGATGAGCTCGACTATCTCGTTCTTTGCGTATCTCCCACATGATCGTGTAAGGTACCAAAGCTATCAAATTAACTCTTCTTCCTTTGATCTGCTTGAAGCACCATTCCTTCCTTCAACTGTGTTTCCACGTCTTTAAGTACTACGTACCCATTGAAGACCCAACAAAATAGCTCCACACAACCCATGAGTATCACAAAACATCAACAAATGCCCCAAGACTTTCATCCTCACTTTGTCACACAATAAGCAATGAGTAGAAGAAACTTTATTTTCTCTTCTCTGTGGCATCATCTGGTAGGAAAAGAGTTTTAAATTGTAGACCAAATGCGTAAAGACAACTTTGGAGGTTTAGAAGAACTCCACACCAACGAATGGTATGAAAAAATCCCAATCACCAGCATTTTCTGTTCATGATGATTAAGTAAATTTCACCTGACGTATTTGACTCCAGAACATCCCTATCTCGCAAGAATATACCGTACAGCTAAATATAATTTATAATTTTCCATTGACCAAATCAATTCTAGATAATTACCTCATGACCACCAAATAGTTGGAAATACACAAAACTAAATAAAATGATCGAAAAATGCCTTACGGAACACTTTTTTTTTTTTATTGTTTGAATGATCATTATCAAACATTATTTCTGGTGATTGAATCGCTAAGATACATGAACACAAAATATTCAAAATATTACCTCATTGATGCTGGCTTCATAAAGTCATCGTGTATGACAAAGAAAAAAAATAAAAAATATCTCAAGCTAACCATCATCCGGAACGTAAGAGTACCAACTTAAATCCGTGTCTATATGTTTTGAATTTTTTTTTTCAAATGTACAGTATATGTTTTCAAACAACTTATATTCATTCTTTGGGATACTTTTTTAGTTTGGTTTCAAATGTGTCATCTGCATAACCCAATATAAAATTGTGGCTGCGATACCTAGTTTTAGATGAAACAAAATCGGTCAAAAATAACCCTCCCGACCAGGAGAGTTCCGGAAAATGTTTAGTTACTTTTGTAAAGAAGCATGAATTTTCTCGGACGGGGATCATGGCTTGCAATTTTTAGATGCCAATGGTGAATGCTCGAACCTCTATTGGTAATTGTTAGTTACCATGCCTTGTATTTTTCAACAAACAACAATCAATCTTTCAACACTGTTTCTATACTTTCTATTGTTGGCACAAATGCCCGCCGAAATTGTCTGGAAAAAATGGCGGATGAGTTGTGTATGTATGACACTGTTTCTTCATATTTTTTTCCATGCCTAGAAGAACCACGTTGAATCCTGATTCTCTATTTTTAATTTTTATACTCAAATGCCCCTGTCCTAATGGTGGGGTGACAAAGACGGAGCATGCAACATCGGGGATATTATATACATATATAGAGAGAGAAATGAGCATGGAGGTAATTAAATTTGATTATCATTCTATTGGTTATATGATGTCAAACCGATGACATCAACGTAAGGATAATATAGAAATGCGATGAGATCAAGGTAAGGATAATATAGAAATGTACATCTTCAAAGTGTTCGGTATTGCAGTTGGAACATAATTTAGATATATTACCTGGTTATACCATGTTGCTTAGCTTTTTTTTCTTTTCTTTTTTGCAATGACAAAATTTAGATATATTATCCGGCTATACAAAGTGTAGTAGAGGTCGTAAGCCGATACCGGCTTAGAATAATAAATATTTCTGTGTGCAGCAGTTTAGTTCTGAAAAACATGTAAGTAATGCATTTAAGCAATCTTTTTCCGTAAATAGTATTCAAGCACATTTTAATTGCAAACACAAAATTAGTACAAACCAATAAGTAGCTAAACAGGTTAGGACGTTATAAACCAAAGCTAGACAGGTTTAGAACGCTTTGATAATGTGAAGCAACCAAAATACAATCAAAGAAAATTACAATGATACCTTGTATAAGTACTTAAGTACATACATATAATTCCAGTGGAGTACCCAAGATTGAACACCGAGAGAAAGAGTAACATGCGAGTCTGTATTGAATTATAATTGGCTACACTGAAACAATTAAATTTGATTTGAGAATCACGATTTTCTTAAGTCATATTTCCCGAATGCAAAATCCATAATTGTAGACTTGAATTTTAAATTAAAAGCTTTCATGATTTCTCGGTCTAGATATCATACCAATGAAGTAAAAAAACAACCTAGAAGCCTCTGTACACTCGAACGAAGAATTTCCCGAGTTATTATCGCAACAGATAATCATTGTTCGATCGTGTGTACTTCGTATGATTTCCACGAAAATAAAGTAAAATACAACCACAGATCAAGAGTTGCACCCTATGTAACATGTTTTAAAAGCTGTAGACCGCAGCATCCATGGCCCAAAATCATTTTTCAGCTATGCTAGTTAATTCGATGGATTTGAAGGGCAGAACTGCAGAGAAAATACAACTAACCTTTGGGATCAGCCAAAATAAATCCAAATAAAGGAAAACTCGGAATCGAAATAAGACATTACAATGTATGTCTATTGTATCTATTAATTATAATCGAACCAAGCTACTAACATAACATAAAAAACAAACTTCCCAACCATGGCTTATAGATGATAAACAGAGACCATGAGTATAACTTGAAACTGTAAAAGCTTAAAATCTATCGACAATTAGGAATAAAACAAAGAAAAATTAATATAAGCATTTGGTATAACAGTAAGGGATGCAAAACTCATATATATCAGTAAATCCTGCAAAAAAAATATATATACGTATATATTTACGGCTATGAAAAAAAATGAGGAATCCAAAGCGAGTAAAGATTACCCGAGATGGTGTATTCATAGTAGAGAAGTAGCACGAATCAAACAAAAGGCTCCACTATATCTGCAAAACAAAAGAGACAACCACATATCAGATGAAGAATCATAAAAGCTAAAACCCTAAAAAAATAAAATGAAAAATCAAATGAAGCGCAGAGCAGAGAAGCGGAGTCGAATGAGGCTTGGAATGTGGTCTTTTATACAGGGATATAACAACAATTTTTGGAATTAACGTTATATTTATCAATAAAATCTAAAAAGTTATTTTTTCTCTGTCGTTGGTTTATTTTTAGGAAAATATAATTATAATCTACTACTCCCTCTGTCCGTTTTTATCTGTCCTAATTTCTACTTTGGTATGTCCATTTTTATCTGTCCGCTCTGTTTATAGACATACTTTTCCCTTAAACTATCAAATATACCCTTTATTTTTATAATCATAAAATCATTTTTAATATCCAAATCTTAAATAATATCACCATATTTATGGAAAAAAACTTACTCAATATCTTTGTATTAATTGTCATTCCTTTTTTTAAATAAAAACATTTATGAACAGTTATAAAATTCCTAATAAACTTCTACTTATTTTAACACTAATAATTTAGTTTTGGTAATAATATAACATTAAATAGGCTAGTCAAGGGCTAGTCATGACAATTTATAGGATTTCCTTAATATCTTGACTTAGTCAAAGCGGACTCTTAATTTAGGACGGAGGGAGTAATATTCTTTATTAGCATTAGCAATATTAAAGTTTACATTATTCTACGTCTAACTTTGGAATATTTTGTTTTGAGAATAACATTATTCGATATTTATTTATTTTTTTGGAACAACCACATTATTAGACGTAATAATTTGTCCAATAATATTGAGCATATCTTACACGTATAAAAATAAATTCCTTTTTTTTATGGAAGGAATATTGAGACAAATAATTTTGAAATCCTTTCATTGTCATCTATTACACTCTTTTATTCTCTGGTTTTCAATTTTTTATTTGATGTTCATGTACTCTTTATCACAGGTTGTATTAATGATTTTTTATTTCGACTATTGTATAGGATTAACACTAATTAATATTTTTATGTAAAGAGGAAGCACGCTTCAATCTACATGTAAGTGTACGTAATTCTATACATTTTGGTTTTAAATTTTAATCATTCATCTAAATTTGATCAAATTTTATTTAATTTTATTGAAATAGTAATTATACATTGCAATTAATGGCTTTTAGTTTTATCAGCGATCACTTGGAACTGTAATTAGGATTAGTTTAACTATAAAACTTGTAGCTGAACAATGGACAGTAGTAATTTATGATTATTATTATAATTTTATGATCGATTTAATTTTGTGATGAACAACGATGAAAAGTACGTATCTCGATGCAATTTTATTTTAGTTCATTTGAATATTTAATGATAGAAATAAGTATTTTATATCCGATTTTTATATTATTTTTTGGCAATTTTAATCTATTTATTTTAGGAAAGATTTTTGAAAAAAATACAACATTACCAAAAAGAAAAAATATAATGGGGCCAAAATCAATGAAAAGGCTCGAAAAAATCTCTATTAATTTTATATGGAATATTTTGTGGGCCAGGAGATATCTTTTTCGAATTTTATTGGCATAAATTTTTAATATTATCATAAAATAATATGAGGTGGGGCCAGAATCAACCAGATGCTCCGATTAACCACAACGCTCGAAAAAACTCTGTTTTTATATAGAGAATGGGTTCCATGATTAAATTTTGTTTTGGAGTGGGATAATCATAAGATAAAGAACCGAATAATAAATATATACTTCCTCTGTTCCTATTATATAGACGGAATATTGGATTTTTCTAGTCCCACTAAATAGGCGGAATTCTAATTCCAAGAAGACTTTTAACATATATGCCCTTATTTATGTTGTATGGGAAATTATAGTGAGAATAAGACAAAGAATAAAAACAGGAAAAAACATGAAAAATTTATGAAAACCAAAGAATTTCTTAAATGAAGAGATTTCACCTTCTCTGCCTATATATTAGGGACGGAGGGAGTATAAATTTTGCGCATAAAGCCTATATTTGATCACATACTTGATCGAGATTCGTAATGTTGATCACATAGTTCATCGTGATTCATTATGGTAGATTTTGGATCACGGTCCCAAGCCCCACCGTAGGTTATCGCCTAAAATTTGTGCTATATATAGATTTAAGCAACGATGCTACGTTCACCGCGGTTTCAACCGCCAAAATTACCGCATGAGAGAGCCCCTGGGACCCGCTGGAGTTGGGAAGGGGTGGGCATATGGGTCCCACTAAAATTTGTGAGGTATGTGATTTTTGGCAGGATTACATCCGCGGTATACTAAGCATTGTTGGGATTTAAGTCACATTTCAGAGGGGTCATGATTAAGAATTTTGCTAATGGCGGTTATGAAATAGACTTTGGATTGCAAAAAAAAGTGGGTGTCAAAGCAGATCTTAGACTATAAGTAAATTTGCGGCCACTAGGATTTTTGGGTAACAACGAAAATGTTGTTCATAAGCAAATTTTAAGTTACATGACAGATTTTGTAAGTAACTGAACAAATTTTGAATCATAATGGCATAATTTTAAGCACGGACGCAGATTTCGAATCACTAACCAAATTCAGATCCCATGAAAATTTGCAACATTTTAAATTAGCACATTATTCACTAACATTATTCCTAATGTATACGAAGTTTCATTACTCTAGAGTTTTAACACCAGTGGTGTACGAATAAATCTGATCACAGTCAATTTGATTAAGTTTAGTGCATTTCGTTAGAAAAAACGAAAAAGAAAATAGATCATAAAAAAATAGGGAAAATGGGGAATATGCCCCAAAATCGACTGTCATCTTGGGGATATGCCCCAGGATTCCAGTTTTTGGGAATATGCCCCAAAGTAACGGTTTCCGTCAAAGAACCGTTAAATAGACTATTTATCGTAAATGTGTCCGAACTTTCTCTCTAATTTTTTCAAGATTTTTTCGTCTAAATATATTCCTGAACCTTGTAAAGGTGTTAATATAGCGTATATCTGTCTTTTAATTCGCATATGTGATCCCAAGTGTGAGCGAATATTAACTACTTAACGGTTTTGGATGGAATTTTGGACGTCTGGGGCATATTCCCCAAAATTGGAATCTTGGGGCATATCCCCAAGATGACAGTCGATTTTGGGGCATATCCCCAATATTCCCAAAAAAAATACTCACAAAATCTAATGCAATTAATTTTAATTTTAATATTTCATTCTTATATATACAAAAATATTATAGTTGGTGGTAGTATTTTTACTAGCTAGGTTTTGACCCACATGTCAGTGACGGCTTAATAAAAAGAGAAAAGGATGTCTTGGAAGACAGTGTCATCTTTCTCTCCGAGTGGGAAAACTTACTTGTTTTCAAACCGTAGAGAATTGGGTACAAATAATCATTAGTTCTTTCAATTTCCCCCCACGTCTCAACACCTAAGCTAAGCATATTTTCCCATAATTTTCTGAACTTGGTTTCTGAAATCTGTGTTAGAATTCTGTTTAAATACATGGTCAAGGCAAGTGTCATGAAAATGCGAATTTAACCTATTGTCTTTTAATTGTGGATATGCATAAATGAGACTTTTAAGTTTTTAACAAAAAAGAAAAACTGACACATGATCTTTTCGTGTATGATCATGCTAGACTAAAAATCATACATTTTCTTATGGGGAGAGTTGGTGGCATGGACTGATTGTTGATCATAATTTGAATTCGACCAACAACCTCGGAGAAATTAACTTCAAAAAAAAAAAATAGCTACAACTCCGATGGTTTCTTTCCTAGTTAAAGGTTTCCTTCAATTCTTTCTAAATGAAAAATGTGCTAATCATGATGGCGTCTTTTACCTAAAACTCGTGTATGATTAGGATGAATTCATGTTATACGTAGAAACTTGGGACTCATCCAGATTGGAAATGTAGTTGAACACTATATTTAAACAGAACTCATCTGACTAGACAATATAATGACCATCCGACTACAATTCAATGTTCTGAAAACCGGCCCAGCCATCAAACCAGAAAAATTACTGGGTCAAGGGTCAGTGGTTCAATCAATGGTTTGACCCCGGTTCACTGGGTCATAATAAAACTCCACTTCAGTTTCCTCATTCGTGGTGGTATGCAGCTTAGTGTACTCTTCTTTTTTTCTTTTTTTATGAGCATATACGTGTCTAGTGTTCCTAGCTAGCACGTCCTATTGACAAGTCCAACTTATCAAGTCAACAAACTATAGAATAAAATTAAAAGAGAGAAGGGTTTTCAACTCCCCGTCTCCTTCTCTATTTACTGTCTCCCTCTTTTTCATCTCTCCCCAAAATGTTCATAGTTTTTCCATTTTCTTCTATTATGGATGTTAGTTAAGTCAATTGTATAATTACATCTTGATGTGGGTGTGTTTGATTTTTGATCTTAAGTAATGGGTTTGTGATTTGATTCTTGGCTTGATGAAGTATGGGATTTGTTCCTATATTATTATTTTTTGATTGATTTTGTAATTAAAATCTTGCAAAGCTCATATACTATTGGTATTGTCATCATTAATTTACATCATGGAAATGGGGAAAAAGGATTCTGTTAACTTTGCATTTGGAAGATTAACTTCCCTTTTCTTTCGATGTGCAATCTGGAACCCATCAGATTGGGTTATGTCTTACCTCCCTGTACTTTGAATGAATTTTTTTGGATGAATTTTAAATTCTGGAAATGTAACTGATACAGTGAATCGGCTATTAGACCGTGCTAGGTCGTACGGGTTGGCTTTTGGACCGGCCAATTCATCCGGTTTTTGCAATTGAGAACGGTTTTTGCTAAAATTGCTGTTCACTGTTGAACCGGACCGGAAACGTGACTGGTTCACTGGTTTTCCGGTCCGACTGGCCGGGCCGGGCCGGTTTTCAGAACGGTGCTACAATTGAATCTATATAAATCACAAAATTGGTTAAAAAGACCAAAATCAAAATTTCCTGGGTGAAAAGGACAGTCAGATTTAGATACTGTTTAAATGGACAAAAATTTAAAAATAGGCAGGATGTAACGAGTTTCATCCTGTCCATTCTCAAATATTTTTTCTTATTTTTATTTTACACAGGATGCATCCAGTTTCATCCTTGCTATTTTTTAAGTTTAAGCCAGGATGAAATCCAGTTTCATCCTTGCTATTTTTTTTGTCCATTTCACCCATAAAATTTTTTACTCGTCCATTTGAACCGTGTTTTAAATTTTTTTGGACAAATGACCCATTTTCCGTATATAAATCTATGCATTTGGGGTCAACAAAATTTATTAATTAAACCAGATTAGTAATTAGCTTTTCCTGATACCTAAAACTGCCAAATTTCTTTTTTTGCTTACCCGCCGTATGTCTATTGATTTAGAAATGTGGCATATTTCTAAGTCTAATAATGAGAACCTATTATTCCAACTACTACAGCAGATATGTATTTATTCATCTGAAATCATTAAATTTAAACTCGAGAGAAAACCCAAGTATGAGATGATTGGTTTCTTGTGTGCGTATCTTCAGGGGAATTTGCTATTTAGAAGAGGGGCAGTCAAAATGGCCCGATAATAATTAATAAATTAATTCAATTTCCTCCTATATCTCAGCTGCCAAAGTATGTTTGCTCCTAACTTTTCTACTTTGGTTTTTGAGAATCTAAAATATCAAACACCATTTCAGATGCGTTGTTTATATACGTAGAGAAGTATCATGAAAATGGAAATTTGACCTGGCTTGATGTTCAATTGTGAACGTGAGATTAACTACCACATCACATTTTCGTGTAAATTGGGATGTTTACATTGGATGAATTTAGACGTTTCGTAATATCCAAGAGCAAGATTATTTTACCTAGGGGAAAGGCCGGACATGGAGACGAACCAAAACCAAATACTACACATTTTCAATTAGTGAGAGTTTGATGACCAGAATAGTGGGTGACAGCGATTTTGAATTTAATCTTAAAAAAGACCTATTCAAATACTCGAATTCAAGTACCACATCGATACCTCTCCCTGTTATGAGCCAAAACTTGTTGATGTTGGCGAAAATCGATAAGAACTTGACAATCTATTTGGATATTAGAAGCAGAAATGCTTCTACTTCTCCAGAAGTAGAAGTAAAAGTCAGATTTAAAATGTTTTTACCTCACAAAAAGTTATAAGCAACAACCCACTTTTGCATACACACCAGGATCTACAAAAACAAACTACCAGTGCTTCCTTGCAGCAGATCTTTGACCTTTACCCAGATTCTCATTAAGAAGATTGCCATTCCATTTGAGCCTTGAGAGCTCTTTCTCAGTTTTTTTGCCCGCTTTCTCTTCATAAGCCATGTAATGATTATGCTTGTCAGTATCTACGTCTGAGAACCCATCACTATCCTCCTCACACTCTTCCACAATAAATCTATCTTTATCATGAGTGGTAGGATCATTCGCATTGTCCAACAATATGATGGTGTTATTAGTGCTCACCTTGGCAAAATTGTCACGGATCCTAGCAACATTGTTCTTGCTTTTTACGACGTTCCAAGTTGTGTTGTCATGTGGAACATTCCAAGTGCATACAAAGTTACCGCTCAGAAAAGAGTTAAAGTGGAGCTTAATGGTGGTGCGGCAGGGGAAACATGTGCAGTCAAATGAACAAGGGAGTTATAGGAGTAGTATCATCGGTAATAAGAGTTGTTGGGTCCGTTTATTACCGGTGATAGAACTCAAATTAGCTATTGTAGATCATAGTGTAAAACTTAGGCTCACAGTCATATTTTATATCAAAATTTAGATGAGTCACGGTTAAGATTTGTTGTAAACAAAGCACATAAACAGATTACAGAATAATGAATCTCAAACAGCTGAGTCGCGGACTACGTCGCTATCTTTAAGGTGTTTCGCGACTCTGCCTCTTGATTGTGCTAGCAGTCAATTCTTTGTCGAAAACCCTATGGGATAAAACAATCGATACTCTCTTGTTCGATTTCTCTCGCACTATGAGAAATCGAACCAACAACTACTCTTTTTCACTTGCTCGGAACTCAAAAATAGATAAAAAAACAATGTCATTCATCTTCTCCAGAAACTGTTCTTTTAATAACTCAAAAGAAATCAATACGGTTTTTAATGAAAATAAATTTCGTAATTAGTGCTCACTGAAAATCCTCCATAACAGTCATAAAACGGTAACAATATAATTACCAAAAATTAATAGAGTTAATTAGAGAATATTAAGTAGAAAAACCGTTTTTGGAAATCAAGAGTTAAAACCTGCAAAAAATCAGTTTCTGAATCAGACCTCCCAAGGCCCCGCTCTCCCGAATTTTTGATAAATAATATAGATATATATATATAATATACCTACACAAATGTATGGGGTGAGACTTGAACCCAAGTCTATAGTGTGGGAGCCAAAAATAATACCACCACACTATTTCTTTAAGCTTGATATAATATTACAAAACTATGTTTTGAAATATATATATATATATATCTCCCAACAAGATTTTTGTTGACAGTTAAGCATCTTCTCATACATTGCGCCGTGGCTTGGCGTATTACTCCTCTCATCTTCTCATCCTGGTCTTTTTCTCAAGGATTGGAACATCAATGGGCAACTCCTCCTGATATTACTTCTCTCATCTCTAGCTGGCCCGTTAGATCTAACTCAAAGAGGAAGGTATTGGTGTTGAAAGTGCTCCCGGCCGCTATATTTTGGAATTTGTGGAAGGAAAGGAATCTCAGGGCTTTCCAAGATATCAGTAAGGAGGTGATGGGTATTGTTGAAGCTGTGAAGTTGACGGTGGCATATTGGACACGTGATGTTTTGTATTCAAGATTTATTGTTGAATACAAAGATAACGCTCTTTGTATTCTTTCTGATGGATAGGTGGACTGATTGTTTTGTATGTTTTGTATGTGTGTTATTTGGTCGAAGGCACAGTCGTTCAGGGACGGTATTAGGGGGTGGCTTACCCAGGCTGAAGCCCACCCCAAAATTTCTAAAAAGATGTTTTGTTAGTGTAATTTTTAATATTTGTAAAATTTAGCCCAGGTGTAAATTTTAATTAGCCCATTAATTGTTAAGATATGATTCTGCGTGGAAGAAATCAGAAGATTTTAGAACCCGGTCCTGCATGGATTAATTTTTGAATAGCATCTCAACCGTTCAAAGGCTATAAGGAAAAACAAGTATTCATGATGTTTCTTAAAATCAGGTATTGAATGGGCTCACCTGTTACGTGTCAGTTTGATAAAATAAAACTGTGTGTCAAATGAGGTGTCTTGTCCTTAACTAAGCAAGCGTTTTTCCACCTTTAAAAAAGGAAAAAAAAACAAATGTTTGTCCAAAAATTCATTTTTTTTCTATGAAGTGACTATAATTTTATGTATATCTATGTATAATCTAAAAATGCAGTGTATTCATGAGACAAAAATACAATATGTCATGACTTATTATGCGTATATGTACAAACTCCAAATATTTTTGCATCCCTAAAATAACCTTTAAAACTAGAAAAAAATTGGGCGGCCTTCGGCCGCTAAATAAATCAAGATTATTATTTTCGATAAGCAAATTATTTCTAATATTAGTTACAAGGTGAAAAAATTGATTCAAAGCTTTATGCTCCAAGGAAAAGAGATAGTGTGGCATACCGATACTTAGTTTTAAGTATATTACCGCAGCTTGTCATTCTTGCAATTGAGAGTTCGAGAAAAGAAAATTAGCCCACCCAAACATAAATTCCCTGCCTCCGCCAACAATTAAGTTGTCGTTGGTTGTTATGATTTTGGTCCCAGGTGGGTTTTTTTGGCCTCCGTTTTTCTTTTCCTTTGGTCGAGTGAGCCTTGGCTCATATATCATGTACTGTGGCTCTCTTTCAATAAATTTTAACTCATCGATCAAAAAAAAAAAAAAAAATTTGTTGACAGTTCAAATTTTTGATGAGTCACGGTTAAAACTTTTTCTGACAGTTCAAATGTTTGGTTATAAGATAGATATTGGATCACTAAGAAAAATTTGGATTCTTGTCATATTTTGGGTCATGGAATGGATCTCACACACTGAGCAAATTTACAATTAGTAGGGTTTCCGGTAACAAACACAAATATTGATCATCACAAAGGAAAATTTAACAAATATGCTAATTAGTTATTTCGATAAGCAAATTATTATTTTCGATAAGCAAATTATTTCTAATATTAGTTACAAGGTGAAAAAAATTGATTCAAAGCTTTATGCTCCAAGGAAAAGAGATAGTGTGGCATACCGATACTTAGTTTTAAGTATATTACCGCAGTTGTCATTCTTGCAGTTGAGAGTTCGAGAAAAAGAAAATTAGCCCACCCAAACATAAATTCCTGGTTCCGCCATTGCATGCTGCTGTTGGTTGTTATGGTTTTGGTCCTGTGGGTTTTTTTGGCCTCCGTTTTTCTTTTCCTTTGGTCGAGTGAGCCTTGGCTCATATATCATGTACTGTGGCTCTCTTTCAATAAATTTTAACTCATCGATCAAAAAAAAAAAAAAAAAAATTTGTTGACAGTTCAAATTTTTGATGAGTCACGGTTAAAACTTTTTCTGACAGTTCAAATGTTTGGTTATAAGATAGATATTGGATCACTAAGAAAAATTTGGATTCTTGTCATATTTTGGGTCATGGAATGGATCTCACACACTGAGCAAATTTACAATTAGTAGGGTTTCCGGTAACAAACACAAATATTGATCATCACAAAGGAAAATTTAACAAATATGCTAATTGTATTACTACTATAATGAATATATGAGTGAATTAAATTTCCTCCGGCATCTCAACGCCTAAGTATATCTTCTCATAATTTCTTAAATTTGGTTTCTAAAAATCAAAAATACATTCACAAAAATTGTTTAAATACATAACATAAGTGTCATGAAAATGCAAATTTGAAGCATGTATTATTTACTTGTGGATATGACATGCAGAACTGAGTTTCTTAACCAAAAAAAAAGGACCAAGGCATGATCATTTTGTGTACAATCATGTGAGACTAAAACTTACCCATTTTTCTTGAATTCAGATCTTAAAAAACCTCTTCAAATTATGTAATTCAGAAACCTCTGCATTACTTCATCCCGTTACGAATCAAAACTCGCGCCATTGTTATCAAGCAAAAATCAACAAGAACCTAAAACTCAAGGATGGTGATCTGTTTTTTTATTCATGCCCTCTCCGAAGTGTAAAAAAAAAACACAAAAATTCAAGTTACCATGGGAATACGACGCTTTGGAGATCGATATCCCCTAAAGGGCATCTTTGCAAACGCGTTAACCAAAGGAAAAATTAGAGCCATTTTTAATGCTGAAAACTTTGGTCCTCTTCTTAGTGCGTCACTGATTTACTGGCAAGCCAACTTTATGATTTTTCCCTTCACAAAATTGGTTAAAAAGACCAAAATTAATAATTCCCGGTAAAAAGACATCTAAATTTTGATATCAATTTAAATGGACAAAAATATAAAAATAGTCAGGATGTAACCAGTTTCATCCTACTCATTTTCAAATATTTTTTTTTTATTTTTAATTTACATCAGGATGCATCCAGTTTCATCCTCGCTATTTTTTAAGTTTAAGACAGGATGAATCCAGTTTCATCATTGCTATAATTTTTGTGTCCATTTCACCCATAAAAAATTTTACTCGTCCATTAGAACAATGTTTTCAAAATATTTGGACAAATAACCCATTTTCCGTTTTCCCTTCTCAAGTAAAAAACTTCACGAATGAGACGAATGACATTTTATTTATCTCACTATGGGTCCGCTAAGAGCAACTGCAGTGGTGCGAGTATAACCAAAGACCAAAGAGGAAAAAAAAAAAAGATCAAAATCTGGGTTTAATCTGGTGTGTGACGCTACGGGTGGAAGACTAAATTTGGTGGGGTGTGGAGTATACGTTCGCCTGGTGTGGGGCGTGGACTATACGTTCGCCCGTGGGGGAGATTCAAAAATGAAAAAAAAAATGGGGCGAAGGTATAAAGCCCGCCCCATATAAAGAGATTAAAAAACAAAAATGGTGCGGAGGTATAAAGCACGCCTGGTGTGGGGCGTGGACTTTATGTACGCCTGGTGTGGGGCGTAGATTATATACCCGCCTGGTGGTGGGGCGTGGACTATACGACCGCTCGACTATATTTGGGTTTAGTCTTTGGTCCCAGACCAAATATAGTCTGGGATTTAATCGATAGTCGGGGTTTAGTCGATAGTACGTCTCACTACGTCTCGTTCATTTACCAAATATTTGAGTTTAGTCGCCCACTGTGATTGCTCTAAGCGCGGACAGACGATATAAGTTTCCAAATGTGTAAAGCTAATTGTTTTTGGATTGTTCACAAGAATAACACAAACAAATATTATTATTTTTGGTTTTCCCTATTTCCCATCTCCAGTTTTCCTATTTCCCATCCTCCATAATTCCTATCCCCAATTATCCTAAGTACCACCCATTTTAAATTTTCTATATCCTAAATACTATCTCTTGACTTTTTACTTACACCCAATAATAAAATCATCTTAAAACTGACCCAGAAAAAAACCTAGGTAATATAAGTCGCCTTTCTATCTCCATCTCCACCACCGACCGCTGTCTCTTTTACATCTCCATGATTATCACCACCTTCAATGAAATAGAAAAGGAGGATTGGTGTGTGATATTGGGTAGTGTTAAAGATGGTGGATGAGAGAGACTATATTATACTCATAATATTACTTGGAGCATATATATTGTGTTTACGGTTTACACTGTGAATCATATCCTAATTTTATGTTAAGTGGAATTTGGAAGCATGTGCTATTAATTGAAGCATCTATTCCTATCTTTTACGATGATCTTAAGTAAACTCCACGGCATATATGGTACTATAATGGAGTGATTTGATAAGCATATTCTGGCACATACACGAATAGTTAAAGTGCAATTGGTGCTGTTACTGCAATTAGATGAACATATTTTAAGTTTACCCTGCTCATATGATTAATTAAATTGATTAATAAACTCTAAAGTCTAAACCATTGTTCGTAAGGTGGGTTCCAATAGAATTGAGATAATCTGATTGAAGTAGGGCTGATATATTTTTCCATAGTTTTCCATCAATGGATCTTCCATAATAATGGTTTACTGGCTGATTTCTAATATTACTATATAATAATTGGAATCTAGATTAGGTTCTTAACTTGGTTATTTTTGGTTTTGCTTAATGAAAAAAAGGGATTAAATGAAGAGAAAGACAAATAAAAGTAATAATGGAGTAGTCACAGTTAACTTGACTTTTCATGGATGGTACTTAGAAAAAACCCAAATAGAAAAGTAAATTGATTTTAACAATTGTGAAGGGGATGGGAAATAGGGAAAATGAGGATGGGAAATAGGGAAAACCTTATTTTTTGCCGATTTTTCATTTTTTGAGTCCGTACAATCTCTAAATTTCTTCTACTTAAGCCAAAATCATTAGAGAAAATAGACTGCACACCCGAAGGTAGTTTATCAGTGAGAAAAAAAATCAAAACGGAGCGCATGGTGAGGGAAGGAAAACATGCATAGTCCAATGGAGAAGGGAGCGTAATGACATTGAACTTAGAGGGTCCATGGAGTAACTAAGAGGTAAAGGAAAAATGGTAAATCTAGCCATCGCTAAGTCACGGATGTGAGAGTCGTGAGACTATACAAGTAGGATCTGTGTGCTCTTGAAAAGCATTTCAACGAGATATTTCAGAAGAAATTCTTTTGTTTAGTATTGTGGTAGTAGTTATAAAACAAACACATTATGACGGTAGTTACACAAGTATAAATTATGAAAATAGAACTTGAAAATCTTATACTAACTTGATTACACAGTAGTTATGTGTTAACATGAATAAAGTATGATTTGATTGTAATTAACAATTGGGTTCTGCTTTGATACGATTCCTCTACAAAGCTGTAATGGTTATTGATACACGTTGATGGACCTTATTTCATCTTTCGGTTTATTACAAAGCAAATTTAAATTTCTCCAACATCCCACTAAGCAACTCCATCGAGTATGGCTTTTACTAGTTCAAATCGATTTACTTCGGTGGAAATAATAGGTAACTGATCTCAAGGGTTAAATACCAGAGCAAATAACTAAAACATTTTATGACCTGGTTTTTATGATCCAACAATGACAAATTTTCGTTCATAAGTTTTGAGTTGTGATAGATATGTAAGGTGTGATAGTTTAAACACAAACATTTTACCTTGCATTCATACATAGTCATCTAGACTTGTAGAATGCACGCAAGTACAGACCTAGTTGTAGAACCGGTTTTCTGAGTTTGTTGACAGTTATACAACTCATGGCTAATGTATGCACATTTTTTTCATAGCAAAAAAAGAAAAGGATCAATCGCAAATTATTTCAAAGTAAATATAGAAAAACTATATAATTAATCCTGCTTCAATTGTATGCTCAAATTCACTAAAACAAGAACTATCTAATGATCAATCAACTACGATAAGTTTATCGTATTCCTCACCTGAGATTGCCTTTTCCATTACACTTAAAGGTGTAAAGTCGCTAAAATCAGAACCCTCCAGAAAAAGTTTCACCATATTCTTGGAAAACCCACTAACCATTGCCACACCCTTCTGTTCATTCAAAACTGGAGTTGACTGAGACTCTCGCAAGTTCCAGAACACAATCTCGGGCACATTCATGTATCCCTTTTCTCTGAACTTATTCTGTATCACCTGATAATCCGTCTCCCATTCCTTAGCTGGGTCATCGCTGATTCTAGACAGATGATAACCCCAGTCTTTGCAAGGGTCGTAATATTTTCCTGTGTTTGCCTCGTTGAATTCCATATCACTGAACACAAAAAGCCTCTTTATCATCTGATCTTCCTTCAAGTTGCCATCAACTGCTACTTGCAATATTTTGTCAAACACTTTCTGGAAATCAGTGGACGCTCCCCAGTGCATATTTTTAATGAATCTTGTCTTAGACCTCAAAGTGTCACCCTTGATCTTCTGCAGTTGAGGAATTTCGCTAAAAGTGATAAGTTTTCCTTTCCATGGTTCATGACTCATCTCTGATATTAACAAACCAAGAGCTACAGCAACATCCATTGGCGTTCCTTTCATACTCGCCGATACATCAGCAATTGCAAGACAATCTGTAAGTTTACCAATTTTCGACAAATCTTCCACCATTTGCTTCCATTGAAGCTCTGCCACATTACAATCATTTTCATCTTCGGATCTTAAAGATTTAATAATCTGGTGAGGTAACAAGGCTCCAGCAGCAATCTTATGCTTCTTATCTCCTCGCTTAACACCCTCCAAATGATTCGTAAACCGTTCTTTGTCATGTTTCATGAAAACCTCCTTGTAATTAGTCATTGCAACTGACGGAACTCGATTATACGGCAATGAATCCCACTTGTTTGCACACATGTAAAGTTCAGGTAATTTCAGAGCATTGTGGAGGGGGACTAGGACTTCTTTCCTTAATCGATGACGTATTCTATAAGCGTAATGAGCTTCATCCACGTTTTCATACTCTGGATACGATTCGCGAGGAAATATTCTTCTTGCGATGCTTTCACACAAAAGAGTTGATTGATCATAACACAAATACAAAGAAGGACACCACTTTGCAGCCAAACTAATCCCATAAGACTTGCCTTCATTCAGAATTTTCAAATCCTCAACTAAATACTCAGCAAAAACATCAGAAATCTGGTCATGCAACAATCTATAATTCTCATCCCCATAGTACCTCTCTATCACCCTTTTCGCCCTCTTGATTCTTCTTTCTTCTTGCAAC